>VZRO01005462.1:27350-126167 GCA_013397915.1 Daphoenositta chrysoptera
TTTTTTTTTTTTTGAGTTAGTAATGTTTCTTCAGGGAGAAGGATTTTGATCATAATTTTAAACATTGAATAAATCCACCTCTTAGGACTTGTAAAATTTGATATATCCTAGGATGAAAACCCTGGTCAGGCACTGGCTGGAGTAGTTTCCAATATTAGGCCTGAAAATTTTATCTGTGTCTCAGGAAAAAGGGATGTCTTTCTTCACGAGTTCAGTAAAAATTTCATTTGAAATCTCACTCTGAAGCAGGAACCTTTAAGAGCACAGAGGTCAAATATGGCTAAATAAATTTACTTCATTTTACCAAAACAACCGGTTTTGTTCTTGCTATGGCCCATTCATTTTATTAAAGAAAAAAGAAACAGGAATTTCTCTTAGATCTTGAGAGAACAATGAGATATTTTTACAGATACCTCCTGATACTTAAAATAATTCAAATTCTAAAAATACGCACAGCTGTATAGCTGTTACATCTTTTGTCAGTTTTTATGCCCGCAGATGTCCTACTGAAATAGCTGTGCATGTGCAGGTTTGGTTTGAATTTATGTATCAGGACTTTGTTCCTTCTGTTTTGTATTTAATGGAGTAGGTAATATTCTGTACATGTTTATGTGTAATGCTTTTATTTATCATATAAGTAAAAAATCCTCTGCTATTCCCTGCCATGACCTCTTTGATCTGTCTTCAAAGCACAATTCATGCAAATAACATTTAGCAAAATTTCCTTTACAAAGACAAAAGCTATTTCTTAATACACATGTTTAAATGTAATGCATTTCCTTTATGTATCAACCATATATGCTAGAAGCTGCTGAACCAAAGAAGTATGATTTCAGCCTCAAAAGTCTCAGCTTCAAATATTAATATGTTAAGAAATGTAAATAGGTGATGCATGAAAAGGAGAAAATAGAAGGCGAGAAGCAGGCTACTCATAATTCTGGTTGTATAACTCAGTAGGCTGTATCATATCTAGGTATTTTAAAGAGGAAATAGCAGATTATTTTCTTGTAAGACCTTATCCTTCTCTACTAATATTGAGGCAGTTGATGGTGGACAATATGACTGAGGACAATGCACCGAAGAAAAGGTGTCTGTTGCAATATGTTTCTACAGTATTAAACATCAGAGTAAACTGAATCCAGAGTAACTTGAAACTCCTACTGAGAGTTAACTTACGTGGTTATTCTCTCAAAGCTGCAAAGTAAGGTTTGCAAGATTTTCACTCCTGGTAGCAACAGTAAACATGCTTGTTGATGCACAAGATGAAGTAGACTACAAATTGCCTAGTCTTGATTTTGATGCTATGTAGGTCTAGCACTATTAAAATGTAAGAGCAACTTCTTTTTGTCAATAGAAGAAACAGATAAAATCATAAAATAGTTAAGTTGGACAAGACCTCGAAGATCATTCACATGTTCAAATCTTCATCTCTATATTAGTCTGCTTTCCTCACTGCTTGTTTTTTTTTCAGTGAAGGCTGCTGTTTGTATTCTACTCAGCAATCTTTTAAAGCAGAAGTGTTATGTTAAAGGGTCTTTAATAACAAATTCTCTCACAAACTTTCTGGTATCTTTACTTCACTCACTTTAAACTGCTTGTTTACTTTAAGTCTCATAGTTCATTACTTATAAAAGAAAATAACTTAAATTTAATCAAATTCTTCACTTAAGTGAAAATTATTGTTTAATTACATCAGCTTGTACTTATCACTATGCAGCAGTTGTTTGAATGCTTTTTTGTCACAAACATACTCAGTCTCCAGTGCAAATAGTCTGCAGCACTGTGTTGCACTTTTCTTTACTTAGCAAAGTACTCTAAGAAACATGGACACGCTACCTGCTGTAAACCTGGTACTTTTCATCTTTTGGAAGTACATCCTATCCAAAGTGAGATATGATCAGACACCTGCTGAAGCTCCATGAATAATTTTTAACTACAGATGCAAGCTGATCCAGCAGCTTCCCAATATTGGTTCAAGACAAAGAAAGCTAAGTTAAAACGTTGCTTGTCAACTCATCATGCCATCACCTAAATTTCAGAACAGGACTACTCGTCTTCAGGGAGAACATTGTCTACTGGTGAGAAAACAAATGCACTCAGAATCGAGGCTTGTAAAATTCATCTTTAAGTATAAGAATAGGCTGGACTTTAAAATCTTCAGTTCCCTTTAGTGAAACTTAAACCCATGACTTAATTGGTGAATTCAAAAACAACATCAGTAGGTTAATGACTAAAGTCCAAGAAGAATAAACAATGAAGTAGAGATGATGAGCTTTTCCTCCTTAAATTTTCTTCTAAGTATAAGTCGTTTATTCACTCTGATCAAATCTCTTTGGTAAGCCAGATATACAGTTTTGTATTTCCATACTTGGAAGATGAAGGTTTCTGGAATCAGTCAAGGTCTGAGACACAAATGGATGTTGACTACTGCAGAGCATTATGTTCAAAATCTTGTTTATAGGGAGAGGAAAAAAGCCAAGAATTTAACATTAGTATAATAATCTAATTTGGCATCATTATGGAAATCTTGAGCCTAACCCAAGATTCATTGTCTTTCCTCAGGTTGGTCCATCTGAACCTAAAGCTCTTTACTGAGGCTTAACCTTTAAATAACATCTTTTCATCTAAATCCAGTAATAGATTCTGGAGGATTTTGTAAAGCGGGGGAAACATGCTGCCCATATTTTCACTAATGGCTGAACAATTGCAGTCTTTGCCGATGAAGTGAAAGATCTGGTCAAATTCTCTCTGAGTAATCTCCAAATTAGTGGTGACTTCAAATGTCTTTATGCATTCTGCTAAAGATGTGAAGAAAAAGTTCAAGAACTGTGCCAGAAAAGAGACTATGAAAAAGGGAATATGATTCTGTGATCAGAGCACTTACCTAGAAAAGAGGAGCCTTGCAATTAATTTCCTGGGCTCAGGATTGTGAATGAGTTTTGCCCTATGACTGCTTAGTGTCAGGAATAAACGCTAAGCTGTGCTGTCAGTAGTACCTGATGCAGCTCATTTTGAATAAGCTGTGATGTTACATTGATACAGAGAGATATTTTGCAAATGAGACATACCCACAACTTATTAAAGTACTGTCTGTACTCACTAATGAAATGGTAAAGAGTTGCTGGAGCTAATAGCAATTTTCCTTCACAGGATACTAATAATGGTTTAACCACTGTGGGGAGATAAACTGAGTTCAGGTGGAGTTTATGGAGTTTATATGAGCATGGAGTTTCATGCTCATATTGCTGAATCATTTTCTACAGCATTGCTGTATTTTGTGCTGACAAAGGATTTTATTTGGTGCTCAGTGCTGTAGCCCTTGGCGTGCACCCTCACAAGGAGTTACACCGGGGGCTTCCAACAACTCTAGTTCTTGGTAGACTCCAGCATAAGTTAAATGTTGGTTTACTGTGCACAGGGGTCAAATGAGAATAATTTAAACAGCCTGTTCCTGATTTTTCTCAATGAACTTGTTTCATGAAACATTTTCAGGTGTTTTGCATAGTTTGCTGTACTGCTGAACTCTTCTTTTTAATAAATGTGTTTTTCCTAGACTAAAATGCCAAAGGAGGGTACAATGTTTTCATACATAGGTAAAATCTAGTCTCCTTAATTTGTCACTAGAAAATAGCTGAAAATTCTAGAGTCTGAAAGAAGTTAATGGGTAAGAAAACAGATTTTTTTTCCCCTACCGTGTTAAAAAACCTTATTATATTAATTTGTAAATCAAAAAGTGAATCTTAAAGTGGAAGACAAATGGTTTTCTTTCAGTATGAGTTCCTGCTGCTTTGTACTGGAAGATAAAGCCAAGTCTCTTTCATAATTTCTTATTTTTAATTTTTGAGGGTGAAAGAAGTGGATGTATTTCATTGTTTAGACCTGACTCAAGTGAGGACAAAATCAGTGAAGGAGTGGTGTATCATCTAGTGAACTTAATAATTTATTTTAAATAAAGGGAGTCTGCAACTTCTCAGTACCATGCCAGTTTTCGCATTTTGATGAAAATGAACCATGAAACAAAAGGATAAAGCAGAGCTGCATTCAATATTCATAATTTGTTCCTTGACAAATATTTTTTCCACCCTTATTAAAGTGTAGAGGAGAGTGTAGAAGAAAAAAGGCAGTTGTTTTCAGATTGAAAGACTTCAGAGATTTTTACCTCTTTGACACAACATAGCATTATGTACAAAGCATTCAGGAAAATATGCTTTGCCTTTGTGCCTCATTTTAGGATGCCTTGCTGAAGGATATTTAGTCTTTTGAAAGCTGACTTTCATTTGTTTGCAATATTAATCTGCTGACTTTTCCCATGATCAGTTACATCCCAAAATACAAAAGGTCATGTAGTCAAAGGGATAATGAAGCGGAAAAAGATAAGAATGCTTTAAACTCTTTCCTTAGAAGGAAGATGTAAGACACTTGGGTAAAACTCATATCTGAAAGGAGGAAAACAATGTCATAGCATTGATGTAGTATTTTCCGATTATATTTGCTGTTTGTATGGGTGAATATGAAATAACAAAATTCAGATAGAACATGGATAGCTCGGTCAGTTTGTAGAAAAATGGCACCATATGGAGTGATTTAAAATACTGGTGGGTTTGCAGCTAGCTCTAATTCCACCTCTTGGAAGCAAAAGTGTTTTCAAAATAGTCATAAGATGTAAATGCTCTTTCACTTTAGTCTGTGTTGGTGCCCTTATTAATTTTTTAGTTCTGTTTTTTTTTTTTTTTTAATTGTAAAGTATATTTGCATTAAAATATTTTGTAGCTTCTGTAGCTCAGTCCTGTCTGGAGATTTTTGGCTGTATGATACCATTTAATAATTCTAAAATGATGTTATTTTAATTTACATAACAATAATTTGTAACATTGAAAGGAAAGATATTGGATTATTGAGGGATACTCAGGACAGATATGTTCATAAGAAGGTGCTGTTAAATTTCTCCTCCACCCTTACCTCTCTTCTCAAAAATGTCTTTCAGATTCCTATGTCCTCCATTTTCCACCAGAAAGCCATTGATTTGAAGCTACAATAATTTACAATCACAATTTGACTCAAAAAAAGGACTCTTAGATCTCAAGCTTCCAGAGCAAAGTTTTTATTTATGTTGCCCTGCTTTCTGTTTTCATAAAACTTATAGATCATTTTAAGTCATAGGTTTGTCCTGTTCCTTCTACATAACCCATGTGATTTGTTTCTCCTAAGAGCCATGATTCTGCAAGTGATTGCCCATGAAGTGTTTGC
The DNA here is from genome assembly GCA_013397915.1 of Daphoenositta chrysoptera. NCBI lineage: Eukaryota > Metazoa > Chordata > Aves > Passeriformes > Daphoenositta > Daphoenositta chrysoptera. Next base: position 32,598 of record VZRO01005462.1, read on the forward strand.
CAGAATTTATTACTTTGTGTGTGATAATATAGTAGTGCTCTAAATTGTGTTTCTGAAGTAAGAAGACAAATGTGGATTTTGTTTCAGACAATTTGTGACTTTTCTGCAGATTAAAGGGATGTAAGAATCTTCTGCGGTCAATCTACGAACATTTTTTGAAAAAAAATAAGGTCCCATTTTCATAGAGACAAAAGCAAAAATAAATGTTGTATAATGGAATAAACAAGCACCTTAAATACCGTCTTTAGAGAAATGTTGAGGCCAGAAAAAGATTCTACCTGCTGAATTTCTCAATGTGAAAAACCTCTTTTGTGTTAGTGTCTGATGGTTGCTCGTGGGAAATCCAACTGTGCTCCATTTTGCAAAAAGTTGTCAGGGACATTGTTGCTAAATTCTCTTTGCAATAATCATGGGTTAATTTAATTTAAGTACTATTTTTAATTCTAGGGCTTAAGATGGATGGTATTGTAGTAGAGACTCTCTTCCAATTTTGGAAAATTTTTGAGGCAGTTACGTTTTGTAGACAGGGTCATGTAGATAGTCCTACAGATAAGGCTGTATCAGTGTTTTTCTCTTTGTCAGGATTAGTCTTGAAAAAGTCAGGCTCATCTTTTGTATTGTCAGATAGTCATCTGGAAAAAGGAGCCATCTTTTTTTTTCAGGATTTAAATGAGACTAAGTTATTCATTATATTGATATATAGACAAGATGTGATTCCTAAAATAAAATATTGTGGACTTTTGCATTACTCAAAAAGAAACCAATGTTGAATGTTTTGTCTACAAGAAAGAATTTCTAGGCACTGTTGTTGTACCTTTTCCTGCGCAATTTGTTTTTCCGCTATACCATACAGATACAGGGAAGATATTACTGTGGAAAGACTGGATTAAGGTTCAGAATTTTTTTTCTAATTCTTTTTCCTAATTTTTTTCCCCCTGTTATTTCTAAAGTGCTTTTGTTTGCTAACACCTCCAAGAATATGCTGGTGATGCAGACAATTAAGAGTAGTTAGTAAGGCCTGCATTAGCCTTAAAATGCCAGTAAGTGACTCCCAGAATAATCTGATCATGTTTTGAAAGATGTTCTAGTTTAGATACAGAAAAAATCTGAAAAATTCTCCATATTTTTTTGGACCTAGAATGGATTCTTATTTTTAAACATTAAAAAAAAAAAAATTATTTTTAAAATCTTCTGGTGTGAAATTTATTTCCGTTTCAAAACTGTGTGAAATAGTACTAAAATTAAATTAAAGAAGTCAGATTACATGGGTTTCAGTGCCAGACAGCCTCCAGATTTATTCCACAAGAGATACAGCAGATTTGAATGTGCAAGATTGAATTAATGATTTTTGTAAAGCACTTAGAGCACTTTATGTTTTTGCTCAGTTGCACTCTTGAGGCACAGAATGTAGTTGCAGGCTCATACACTTAGGGAAAGCAGGTTTGCTGTGAAAATCTTCATGGCTTCCTAGAACAGGGTTCTGTCTTAAGTAAATTTATTTTCACACATCTGCGCTTTCCATCTTCGGTGAACTGTGTGGTTTCATTCAAATGACTGCCCGTCCACCCATTCCCCTGCTGGTACCAGTGTGTAGCTCTCTGATTCCAGAGACAAACATGTGCCTGAAGATTACTGGTGCTTTGCAGAGCAAAGTCCAGCAACTGACTTAACATTTCTCTCAACTATTTCTTGTCTCAAAATGTAATTTCTTGTTGCCTACATTTATGAAACCTATATTTCTTTGCCATTTTAGTAAATTATCACTAGTTAACTGTTTTGATCTGGAAATCTTTTGACTTTCAAAACTGCCTCACAGCTACGTATATCTGTCAGAGTACTTGTCTCCTGCAATCAAAGCCTCATGAACAAGAGCCCAAAGAATTCTCACGTCCCTGGGTTTGCTATGTCTGCAAGAGGAAGCCCAGTCTCAGATTTATCTATCTGTATATCTTTGTGGGAAGGCTAACGTCAGAGGTTCATGTACAGTCTTCCAAACCTCAAAGCACACAAGCTCTTCAGTTGTGTTTTGCAGAGCACTAGCTTGTACTCTGGATTTAGCTACCCATCCTGCTTTGACAAGGTGGGGAGCAGGGGCTGTTCCTGAAACACCCGTCCTTGTGGATTATGTTGGCTGTTAGGACTGACTTGGTTGACATGAGACCCTTTCCCCTTCTCTGTTCTCCATTCCATAAAGCTTCTTGCAGGCCTTCCGAACTCCTGAAGCACAGAAACTGGATGAGATGCTGTGTCCTTCGTCAAAGCTATGGTACCCATCTGCAGCCACTCAACTCAAAATGCAAAATACCAACCTCATATGTTGAAGTTGAGCTGGACACACAGTAATATTTGACCCTCTATTCTTTCATGTACTTCTCCTGACCACCACCCAATCAATCTGTTGGAAAGTAACAGGAGAACCCATGTTTTTCAAAGGGTTGGTGTTGTGGGTTGGAGCTGAGTTGATTGACGGGCTTTTGGGCTTTTCCACCCGGTTCTGAACTGAACCTGCCACAGTTTGTAACTCAAATAATGAGTTTGCACATCCTCTTATTACTGTACATGCTAGTTACTCCATCAAAGATTTTCAATATTCAGAATGACTACTGCTCTCCTTTCTATGACTGCTTTTTCTTTTCACTCAATTGAGGTGACTTGGCTCACTACCTCTCATCCCAGTACCTCAACTCACCGTAACTGAGCCACTCAATCCTCAGATTTCCCTTTCCTAAGGTACTCTTTATGACTGTACATATTGTTTTCTATTTTATTTTTAACAACTATTATTTTGCTCCATGGGATTAGACTCTTCAAGGAGTTTGAGAGAATAAAATGCAGTATTACTGTCTATGTGCTATGAACTATCTATTTTTTTTTTCACAATCTATCTCCTTGTTTATTAGCATGTATTACCAGTAAAATAATTGTGACAAACTTGGAGAAATGGTTTTTGTGTTTTCAGTAAGACCATGTATTCTTAAGGAAAAACTGCTGGAATTTGTAATGCTAAAACTAGAGCCTAACATAAGGATTATTGCCTTACATTTACTGATTGTCTTTTAATAATGCTGCATTCCTTTTTCTCTTTCTGGTTTCTTAAAGTTAGTTTGAGAAAAGTATAAATAAAATAGGAAGTGTGGAAGTTGTAATTTGTTGTTCCTAAAATGTCAAGATTTATGAAAGATTAGTTATGGTGTTCTAAATTTTAATGCACTTACTTAATTTACTTAGTATACTTTCCTTTTCTATATCTTGCCTGGAGTATATTTGCATATATCCTGAAGACTGGGGTCTCTTTATTTGAGCTCTTACATTTTTGAGAGCTGGAAAAAAGCTTTTTTTTTTTCTTAGACTATTACATCTTTTTTCTTAGTTCTATTACTAACTGAGAGGAGAAAAGTCAAAAGATACATATTCTGCTTTTCTCACAGTGCACAGCCTTGCACTGTCAAAAATGTCACGGGTTAATGGTACAACTGAGCTCCATTTGTCTTATTCTGACAGCTTGTCCAATGTCGTACGTCTAGCAATGGCATCTCTCCTGAAGTAAGTGACATTTTTAGCCATTGTTCGTTTCATATGGGCCTATTAAAAGGATTTACAGTAATTCTACACTGTGTTTGTAATACGTTGCTTCTTATTATATGGAATTACAGTGGAGATTTTAGGCTAATTTAGTTCCATAGAATAATTAATACACAGTTGAAAATTAAAGCCTCACCTTACAAATCTGAAATTATAGGAATGAGTTTTGTGAAAAATGATGGTATGTATTTTTAATTTTACAACCTTTCTATTACACTTTTTAAATTATTTATGGGAGCTAAAAAAGGCCAGCATGTGGTAGACAGCAACTTAATTTTATCCTCAAAAAAATGTGAGTCCTAACTAGTGGTTACTTATTGATGACTTTAAAAACGTATAAATTTTTTTTTTTTCTGAAGTGAGTTTTATAAAGCCAGGGCTAACTAAAATCTGAATATTCCCCATTTTAAAAAACTATGTTTTTCCATTAAACCTTTTAAAATTGATTGTTCTGTTTTTATAGGCAATAGCTATATGAAAAGAAACTGATGGCCCCCAAAGAATTTGTCACATTTTCAGAGATGCTTGATTAAATTAAATTTTACAGCCTTAGATGTCATTTTAACTTGAATGACAGAAATGGTTGGTAGTTTTATCCTTAGAAGCAGCAATTGAAATCAGGTGGTGTTTCAAATGCTGTTTTCTTAGTTTAGATAAACTGAGTGTTTGATACAAAGAGGGATATTTATCTTTTATGGTCTGGGCACAGTGCAGCTTTAGTGAATTCTTTGGAGAATAGAACAGTATGGAATATTTCAGTAGGAAGAGACCTACGATGATCATCTACTCCAACTCAAAGACTGTAGTCTTTGAAGTATGCCTGGGCAGGAGTTCTGGATGGTTCTGTGCTTTGGGCAAGTCCATTCCCTTATTAAAAATTAAATTCTTTATTTATGGATTTGAAATAACAAGTATTTCCTTTGTGAAATATCTGAAACCTTCTCAAAAAGGCATATCAGCTTATATATTTCTTTTTTCTTCTCCCCATATTTTTTTAAAAAAGCAGACCACATAATCATTCCAAGACTATTTTGTAAGAAATCTGACAACTGTTAGAATATTCTCCTTATCACATTTACACTACCCAGACCAAGTTCTGTATGAAGTCTTCTGAATCAATCAATTTTTATTCAAAAATACTTAACATTAATTTACAATAATTATTCTTTGTTTTTCCACATTATTTCCTAATGCTTCAGTATTATTTAATAGAAAGGGTAAAATTAATGCCATCTTTTTGTAATTTTAAAATTTCGTTATGTTATTTGCATTTTATAAGGTGCAATACATATTTCAGCACAACTAATTTGAGCATCCAGGAACAAAGAATGAAAGCAAGGGATACTGTTTGCAGAAAGATAGTTTACTGCAGAGGAGAACATAAACATAGCCCATCACTACAGAGAACTTCATCATCTCTCCCCCAAATCCACCCGACCAGACAACAAACACCTCTTCCTTAAGGTTCATTTGTAACTTTTATAGAAATACTATGGCTAAACAAGGCTAATGGAACTGAGCGGTGGTGTTTTGGCGGTTTTTTTCTGGTTTTGTTTTTTTTTTTTTTAACTGAGAAATTGTTGTATCTAAAATTTGGTGTGGAAATTTGATCCTCTTTATGCACTCAGTATTAATAAGCTTGGGATCAAACCTTAATAATATTAATACTGGATATGAGTTTGTTGACCTGTTTCAAGAAGAATGAGAGCACACTGGGATGGATCCAGGGCCTTATGACATAATTCAGAAACTTGTGAAAAACAGACTTTATGACTCTGAAGGAAGAACAGTCTGAAAGTCCACTATGTGGTCAGGTAGACAACTAAAGGTATACTGGCTTTAAAAAAAATACCAACCAGAAGTGTCATAAGCAGTCCTGATGTTGTAGGAGAGCTGGATAGTGTCCTTTTATCCATCTTTACCCAGTGACAGACTGCTATGTCTTTCTCAGTCTTTCATACAAAGACCACAAACTATCCAGGGAAAAATTTGACCAGGTGTAACTGGTTTTTTCTCTTAGTATAAACCAAATGAAGTTTTGGAAAAGGCTATCAGATGCCATTACTTGTGGACTTGAAAATCAGACTAGTTACCTTTAAAAAGACATGATTTTCCTGCCAAACTGAATGGAACTAAGAATAATCTGAAAAAGGGGGGAAAAGAAATGCAGATTCTATGTCAGAAGTCAGTAGATGTTAGTGTCCTGCTTTCCAAGTCTGCTAATCCATCTTCTGATGAGAAGAGTTAAAAAATACACAGTAGCCATATAAGTGTAAGTATATATAAAACCACTTGCTTTGCTTGGCTGGAGTTTATCTCCTATAATCAGCTATGACAGATGAAGGAAAATTACACCAGTCTTTAAGGTGATGTCATATTTTCAATGCACTTTAAAGTAAATTATGTTGTTTGCTAAAAATTGAGCTGCTTTTTCTTCAGCCAATCATTGCTAATAAATTCCTAACATAATGGGAGTTTTATGACAATGACTTGTTTCTTCAGGTACAATACTGTAGATTGACATAAGGTAATGACAACCAAAATTATTTTATTGCAGCATTAGTAGTAGTTCTAAGAGGTTAACAAATCAAATAGGCACTTTGAGTTTTGCATTTTACATAAAAGTATCTATTACAAATAGTGGGGCTGTATCATCTATGTCTTTTACTGGAAGTTATTGTGAAGATACTTTGTATGCACTGAAACTCATGCTCTAAAATTTTCTTCTTTAATGACTTAAATTTTTATTTTACAACATAAAAATGATTATTATTTGATATTGTTTTGTGGATTATGGGGTTCTGCCAACTATAGTTATTATAAGAATAATTAGACTGAAATTCACGTTCAACAGAAGTATTAACAGAGTACATTTTTATAAAATGACTGGATAAAATTAGTGTTTAAATTAATGAGTCTATGCAGCAATAAATGTATTTTTATTAGTAGCATTTAAGGATATTTTTGCCTTCCCAGATACTTTTTTCCTTTTCTATCCTAATCACATAACCATCTATCAAGATCATATCATGAACATTATCTTTTTTCTTTTAATTGTTTGAATGGCATCACCTGCAGGCGTCAAACTGAACAAGTAGATTCTTTCCAGAGTGAGTATTTATGCTCTGTCAGTGTCAAGAAGCCCCAGGTAGACTCTTATAATTTAGATTCAGAAGAAGCTGAACTACATTGCTATCCAAATTTCACTGGCATGTAAATAGTTTAAATATTATTGATTATTTTAATGATGAGTTTTCAGTCAGATGTTGATTTAACAGCATCTGACGTGAACCAATATATAATTATGATGAAAATAACATTGGAAGCAAATCAACTCAAAAAATTTATCAGGAAATGGTTAAAACTATAAGTGTATAAATGGATCCATTGGATTTCATAGAATCATTGGATTTCATAGAATCACAGAATATCCCAAGTTGGAAGGAATCCATAAGGATTGTTGAGTCCAACTCCCTGCTCCTGACAGCACTACCAAAAACTAAACCATATGACTGAGAGCGTCAGCCACATGCTCCTTGGACTCTGTCGGGTGGAAGTCTAATAGTTTTGAATAATCATTGCATAATTTACTGATTTCTTGAACATGAAAACCTCTTTGACATTTGAGGTGGTACTGTGTCCACTTCTTGATCCCCCTACTGCAAGAGACATGGATATAATAGAGAGAGTCCAACTGAGAGCCACAGAGGTGGAAATGACAGCAGCATCTCTCATATAAAGAAAAGCTGGAGAAGAGAAGGCTCATAGGGATCTCATCCATGTGTACAAACACCTGAAGGAAGAGTGCAAAGAGGACAGGGCCAGGGTCTTTCCCGTGGTGCCTAGTGTCAGGACAGAGGCAGTGAGCACACTCTGAGATGCAGGACAGTCCATCTGAACACTGAGAAACAACACTTTTTCTCTGTGGAGAAAAACTTTTTTTCTCACTGAGCACTGGTGCAAGTTGCGGTGGCCCTGAATAGAGCCTCTGTTTTTGGAGATATCCAAAAGCCCTCTGGACGTGGTCCTGGGCAGCTGGCTCTAGGTGGCCCTGCTTGAGCAGGGTGGGTTGGACCAGCTGACCTCCAGAAGTCCCTTCAAGCTTCAAACATCCCATGATTTCTTGTAGATGCAAAATGGGCTGTTTAATACACTGAATATCAAAGTACTGGGTCTGGTCTTAACCTGATACAAATGCACCTAAAATACTGAGCTATTCTAGGTTTACTTCAGCATGACTGAGACGATGCCTAGTTATCTGGTAGGCCAGTGGCACAGCATAAATAAAACCAAGGTCCTTGTATAGTTCCATTCGTTTTCTTAAAAAAAAAAAATTGTCATTAAGAGATGTGCGTCAAATATCCTGGTATTTTCCTTGACAACAGAAGTGTTCTCCAGAATTATATATTCCTTCTCAGACTTTGGAATTTGTTTTCTCAGTGGATTTTTTTTGGCTTTTTTGGTGGTTTTATTTATGTCTTGAGGTCACCACAGTTCCTTCCCTCGGCTCCAATCTTTGTGGATTTATTCTGCAATGGGAACATATTTTGTAGGGCAAAGTAACTTGGAAAAGGAGTGAAGGGCAATAGGTGTGAGGTAGATCTATGGTCCTTTCAGAAATGCTGCACTGAATAATTGCTCTATGTAACAGTTTTACAGAACCTGATTAATTTCTCTACATAATACATATGGTAGAGGAAGGAGATTTCAGGCATTAGAGTGCAGACATTTCTCACTCAGTGGTAGGACAGACTACCTTAGGCATTACAGAAGAATTTTAAAGCTGTGTGTGAGAACACTGTCACTAGTGAAAGCTGGAATTTAGCCAAGAAAATGGAATAAACATGTCTATTCCTGGAAATAACCCATATATCTGACTACTCAGAAAAATCACATGTGCTTCTCTTTCAAAGTACTTCAAGTTCTTTAATTCTTTTTACCATGGTAGTCCCAGCATATGAACAGCCAGTTTGTTACTAACTGAGCAAAAGGAATATTTCTGAAGTGAAGTTTAGTTTATATTAATCTTTCTTGGCAACATAAGATGAAATTTTCAAGGGTATTTTAAATTTTTTTCCTGTAGAATGGTTGAGTTTGATTGTTTATATGCTAAGTTATTTGATTATTGACCTCTTTTTCTTCCTTAAGTTTCTCATTTTCCTGCTGAACTTAAATCTATGACTTCAGAATATAAATCTTCACAGAAATTTCCCATGTGTTTTTATCTTGTTTAGTAGACTTGAGCTTTTGTTATGTTATCATGTCACAACCATTTTTTACTATTATTTGGGCTCTCCAGTAAAAGCTCAATATTATGTTATTCTACACTTCATCTTCCTCTGAGAAGCAGAGGGATTGTACTGCTCTGTGAAAGCCAGGGGAACTACATATTTGAACTCCCCTGTTTGATATTGTGCCGTGTTAAAGCACTACTTGAAAATACGTTTTGCAGGTCAATCCACCCAGGCCTGTTGCCTTCTGAAGTGATTGATGTTGCTGTTGTGTCTGATCTTAATCAGCTGAGCCAGTCATCCATCATGATGTAGTAATAGAAATCTCTCTTAGATATTTGTATAAAATTATTTTATTTACGTATGTAAGCAGAAATTCATGTGAAGTGTAGGTGAATGGAGGTGTTCAGGTGGAAGCATTGTCCAGTTGGTGAGGGGCTTGCCCAAGTGAAGGTCAGCCAAGTATGGAAGGTGACAGCTGGTTGCAATGGAACTATTGCAGTTCCAAAGAAAGATGGGAGGCAGAAGGGAGGTCAGCATCTTTTCCAGAATGTGTTTGAGGTAAGTGGGTTTGTGCAGAGGGAGATGGAGACCTACTGGGATTTCTGGAGAATCCCATCAAACATTTTAACTATAAAATCTTGTTCATTAGATCAGCATTTCCTCTGTGGTATCAACTGGAGATGTAGCACATGCAGGAAAGAATGCTCTTAGCAGGGAAGAAAAAAGATCAAAACAGTTGAATACAGGCAGATATTTCTAACCAGCTTTCCAGTTCCAATCTCAGTGTATATAACCTAACCCTATTATTTTATTCCTTTCTTCTATTCCCTTTTTCATGAAATATTTTAAACTCTTCAGTCTATTTTGGATGTTGAAAGTCAATATTTTTATTTTATTCTGATTTTAGATGAGATTAGTAAGGCTTCAGGACATAAGGACACTGCCTGGTGGAAGGAAATCCTGCTTTTGTAGTCCCTGCTTCAAAATAATTTGTAGGATTTTTGTTAGCATTTTTGTTTGTTTTTAACCCAGTTGCTAAAACATTAACACTCTGGAGACAGGGACAGGAATTCAGAGCTACCACTTTCTGGTCAACTTCTTTCTTTAAATGCTTTTATGTATTTGTGAGCAAGATTGCCGCTGCTTGTCAGCACCTTTTTCTCCTTCTCATCATCGGATCTTTTTCACTGCAAAGGCGTACTTCAGACACTAAATTGCTGGAAATACTGTTGCTCTCTTGTGTGTGCCTAATTTGTGGCCTTTAACTTTCCATCAGCTGACTTAATGCCTTCTTCCCTGCCAGTGGCCTGTGCTCAATCACATATTAAAATGCGCTCCTTCCCTCATTTATTGAACTGACTGCACAATTGTCAAGTTTCTGTTTGTACATCTCATTCTAGACCTTCTCCTAGCACTGGGAATCTGTATGAGGTGACACTTAGTGTTAATTGAATGTGATGGCAGAGTTAGCATCAGCAAAGTTCATGTCTCTCTAATGTTGCTTGAGAGACCATCATTGTTATTGATTATGATCAAATGTTCCATTATCAATGCTGATAAATTATTGTAATTTACAGCTGATGAATATATATGAGGTAAAAAAAAGTGTTCATAGTTATTCCCTTAGGAAGACAGTACAGTGATTGCCTAATAACATTTTTTTTCCTCTCTATAACAGTGCTAAAACATAATTTCAATGAGTGGACTCAATGTCAAGAGCTTTGATTTGTCGAGGCAATGAAGTGTGGATGTTAATATATGAAATTTTGCAGTTATTTTTGCAGTTAATGGTTGAACAAGTTACTGTTCTATATGAATCCTTTGCACAACTATGCAAAACTCTAATTTTTCTCTAAAACTTTTGAATACACTTAAAAAAAATTAAAACACACACAAACACCAAAAAGGAGCAAGAATTACTTGCTCCTTTTTGGTGTTTGTGTTTGAATTTTTTTTAAAGTGTATTCAAAAGTTTTTGGGTTATTTTTAGCAGAAATTAAAATTCCATTCAGACTTGAATGAGTTTATGTCCTTTTACAAACTAAAAATTGTCTCCTTTGGAAATACAGACTATCTAAAAATATTTTTTAGGGTGTGAAATAAATTGTGAAATCATCTAACTAAGAGCAAGACACCTTGATTTTTTAAATCAATTGTCATATATACAAATAATGATTTTTGCATGTGGAGGCTATGAAGACTAAGGAATAGTTCTCACAATGTTGGATGGTTTTATTAGATTGAAAATAAAACTAGCCACTGGGTGATCCAGAAGTATATTGTTACTTGTTATGTGGCTCCTTCAGTTTTGTCCATAAAACAAGGTAACGGCTGAGGTAATGTATTGCCACTTCAAGTCTGATCTACAGTTTTGTTTCCCTGCTGATAATTACTGACTGTACATTACAAACCCAAAATAACCGTGTTTCTTCCTAGACTAGGGGGATGTGTACAAAGAGAAGGAAGTGCATAGTGTGGGATGTCCTTGGGATGGCTACTGAATGTCTCCTATAGAATCTTGACTTTTCTCAGATTCCAAGTTAATGGAGCTAAACCTGTAGTAATTGCTTTCATAACATGATTAATGGTGGCACGTTTGGCCAGTTGGGCTGTGACCCAGCAAAACACTTAAGCACATGCTTATCTTTAAACATGTGAGTAGTTTTGAGGAAAGCAATAGTAGTTTCACTGCTAGGCTCCATTTTTGCCTTGTAGCACTTTGTTGTATTTGGATTTTGAGAAACAAAGAAGCTAAATTCTTGAAAACACTCAAGTCTTAATTACAAAATATGTTTTAGTCACGCATTTGACAAGTTTTAATTAAAGTAGTTTTATATAAATTATATGACACTTGATATATGTACCTAATATACATTTATGTGCTTAGAATTTATCACAATGTCTTCTCAGTACATAAATGTTATTGTATTTATGTTCTGTAAAAGCGATGAAGTCATAATATTATTCCATAATAACACTTCATTTCGATGTTAAGTCTTTGGTGGAAAGTGTAGTGAAGTATTCAGGGGTCTTGCTGAAGTACTGCAAAACTGGAAATCAGGTTTATGTTTTCTGCATATGTAATGGAAGTCTGGGCATTTAGCCTGGGTTAATATCCTACAGAATTAGTTCCTCATTCTGATGTAGAAGTAAATGAACGCTCAGTATTGGAAATAGAATAGGAATCGTATATGGGGAAAGTGAATTAGTACCAAGCTCCGCTGAACCAGAAAGTACTGTTTCATGAATGGCTTTGTGCCACCTTGTTAAAAAAAACAAAAAAAAGTTACATTTCTGCAGCAAGTGTTATTTATTTTTTCTGAAACCTGAGCATGGGGTTTGAGAGCATTTCAATGAAAAACTAAATACAAAGACGGTGTTTTAGGCTGTGAAAATACTTCATGAATTTGATCATGAGGAATTATTTTGAATTAAATTGACTATTGAAAGAAATTTTTTAAAGAGCTAGGACTGTAGACATGGGTGACTGTTTTTCCATTAACATGGAATCATGTATTGGCATTGGAATGTATTGGAATGTTATGGCATCAGGCATTTCTCTGAAAATGCAGATATTTGGATCAGCAGTAAGAGCTATTCAGGGAGAATAAACGTCTGGGTACTTAGATTTTTGAATGGGAATTTCAGCTGTGATATGTACTTCAGCATAGCCTAACAGGGCAAATTACTCACATAATTAATTCAAAAAAGCAATGATTATATATATAAAGTCTCATGTACAGTGTAACAGAGTTTTATATTGTATGTGTGCTATTTTATACTAGCTTTTAAGGGAAAATAAATCAATTAATAACTGGGAAGATCACTGAAATAACAGGAAATGAAAGGATTTATAAGCAGTATGAACTCACCTGTCCTACTGAGGTGCAGTCAGAAGTCAGGCAGCTGTAGAAGTGTCCTACTACACTGACAGCAGAGGTGGTCTGCCTCATATGGCACTTCCACGACCACTAATACACTTGGAGAATATGTTATGAACTAAAAATTCACAATAGGTAAGTGTTTTATATATTGCAAAAGATGTGGACAACCATTTCTTACACACCAGAGGAATATCTTCAGTTAAAAAATGGGGCTGGTTTTGTGTGATTTTCATTTTTTAGTCAGATTAAATTATTATTGTTGATATGTGTAGTCAAAGAATTTTGTATAGAGATGGAGCATAACAATGAACTGGCTAAAAATGGAGTTATAACAATGTGGCTTGAACTTCAAGATGACCTGCTGCTTTTTTTAGCACAATTTGCCTGAAACACAGAGAAAAACTATAGCTTTTACATTCAGGAAAAGAGATAACAGACTTTCCCCAATGACTTCTAGATCACAGGGCCGTATGTTCAAATTACCTATACTTACATAATAGAAGAATAAGATTGTTTAAATTCTATGCTTAGACATAATTACTAGTAAGGTAATCAACTAATATTGATAGAGTTTTGAAGTTTAGATACCAAGTAGTCTACACCTCAAAAATTTTTAGAAGGCTATACTACTTCATTAATAGTATGAGAGATACACTAAGTATGAATTTGACATTAAATAGTTGGTATAAAACTGGTAAATGGTATTTTTTTTGGCATTGGTATTTGGATACCATTGGTATCACAGAAGTGCAGCTGTCTCTAATACATTATAATAGTCAGATTATAACATTTGGTCTCATTTTTGACAGTACTTTTGTAGGAGAGGTTTTGCAATGATATGCTCCTCAAGAGAGGTAAAAAGCCAAGTAATTTTTCCTTAGATTTTTGAGCCCCAGACCTCTGATCATGATTAAAATGGTTGGTAGTGTATTTGCAAAAGTAAGACGTATTTCTTCCCTGGTTACTTTTGACTAAATGCTTCTCTCCAACACACGTCAATTAATTTTTGAATCAGTGAGGTTTGAATACTGATTATAGATTTACTGCCTTGGTTCTGTGTGCTGTGATTTTGCACTGCATTTTAAGAAAAATTATTTCTGTTGCAGGGGTTGAATGTTGCAAGTTTTGATGTCCTCGTTCTGCTCTCTAGCTTTCTCCAGAAAAAGTTGTTCAGTCCATGCAGGTCCTAAACTGTTCAAGACATTCCCCAGTTCAACGCAGATATCTGTGCCTGAGGTTTTCCAGTATGTGGCCTGAGAAGTCTGTAGATGACTTTAAGAGTTTTGAACCAGGGCAACCTTCTAAGAGCACCATAGGAAAGGAATTTATGACACAGCAGACTTGAGGCATCCGTCATCTTTTAGAGTCATATTTGTTGCTCTTTACTGCAGCCCATACTGTTTTACACTTGGGCATGCAGTGGGTGCCAGATTTTTTAATATATATTTTATGTGATGTAATGTACCCCAACTTTAACATCTCTGCAAAGTTTGACCCTCAGGCATCTTAAAGTGTTGAGACTCTTGGAAGGAATGTATTGCACATGCGGGAAATATTATTTTTTATTAGCGAGAAATAGCCATAATTAGTGCTTTAGCTGTCTTGTTAATTCCCTTTAAAAGCTCAGAGTGATTAATGTGGCAATTTATAGATGTTTAAAATGAAAGTGTTTTAATACATACTTTATAAGGCTTTTAAAAAAATTCCTATAAAAATTAAGGGCCAAAGTAAAAGTAAATTATTCAGGAAAAAATTAATGCAGATAAACAGAACAATTGCACGCCCATTTTATCTACAGTTAGTAAAAATAAGTTGCAATGTCAAACTCATTTTCACAAAGTTGTTTTCCTTGCTATTTTTTTGTTCAATGTGTTTGTACCTCAAAATTTTGCACACTTCCCGTGCTGTTACTACCTTACTAAATGTGCTATCATAACATTTATTCTCTTATTCATACACAGTAAAATGCATTAAGTATTATAATTTATTTTAAACTTTGACTGTCTTTTTAAGCTCTAGAGTTTTCAAGATTTAGTTTGATCTCAAATTTAATATTGTCTGTATCAGACTTGTATAGAACCTCTTGTGATGGCTACTTTATATTTCCACCTTCACTACTTAGAAGTATAAGATAGGGAGGAACAATGAAGTAATTTGACTTTTGTTGTGCAAATATTTTATAGCAAATGTTTAATGGATTTCTACTGATATTGCTAATTTCTATAACAACAGGAAGTTATTAGTCACACTTTTTCTTATTATTGTCCTGTATTTCTAGGATGAAGATGCTACTTAAGAAAGCTTAGAATGACTGAGATCTTTCAGCAGTTCCACTGTATTTTGACATAAATCCCACATATATATATCAAATCCTCCATGACTTTAATGTGTATGTTTTCTGCTGTATCACACTGCTACAATGCTTGCCATGTGTAATCAGGGATGTCTTTGTTATAGCTGCATAGTTAGGGTACTTTATTTTCATTCCACAATTTAAATACAAGTTTTCCAAATCCCTGGAGTGATTGAAATGTTCTATAGGATCCAGATCCTATAAAACAGAGAGGAAATCCGACTGTGGAACTGTTAATCTGGCTATCCAGGAAAAAGGTGAAGTCTGCAGTATTTCCTCGTTATCTTTGTTGCCCAACATTGTGTGATTTAGTAACTGTTTTTTTCTCAATAGGGCTTATTTTTGGGAAAAAGAGTTCAGTGGCCTCTATTTTCTCTTGACCTGAATTACGTTAGGCAATTTTGCCTTGTTCTTTTTGTAACCTACCTTTCTAGAGAGTTCTGTAAATCCCTAAAATAGCATTTCTGTTTTCTTTAGCTTAGATACAGCTACTTCATTTTTTTCCCCCCAATTTTTCTGACATATTAAAGTTCTTAAAGACCTTTAGGGGCTTTGGGAAGAGGAAAAATAGTCATTACTGTGTAAGTAAATGTCATAAAAGCTCTCTGTAACACATTTCATAGGCTGAGATATCAGTCAGCAATTTGGCTCCACTCTATTTGTTCAAATACTGTCAGATAGAAACTAAACCCACAGAATTTCATAAATTTGCTTTCTGGAACCTCTACAATTAAA
The DNA here is from genome assembly GCA_013397915.1 of Daphoenositta chrysoptera. Lineage (NCBI taxonomy): Eukaryota > Metazoa > Chordata > Aves > Passeriformes > Daphoenositta > Daphoenositta chrysoptera. Next base: position 48,386 of record VZRO01005462.1, read on the forward strand.
AAGGTGTGATGAATGTAATAGATTGTTGTTAGCACAGTAGCTTATGATGATGTGACCTTAGTTCCTTTTGGTGTATAGAGTGGATTCTGAATTAAGCATTTATTTGAAGTTTTATAGCTAAAATTGTCTATCATCTCATTTAACAAATTAAACGCTACTAATTTTATGCCGCAAAAGCAGCAAAACAGACAAGGGAAGAGAAAAAGATAATAAAACAATAAAATAATGTATTATTGCTCATGCAATTAATAAAAACTTACCTTTTTCTAAAGAAATTAATAGAAGAAAATGGTTAATTTTGTTATTTGTGTAATCCTTACATTCTTGGAAATATCTTTTCCCCTTTGTGATTGTTGAAGAGAAACTCTTTCCTGGCCTTAAGAAAAAGAATATTATTCTAAGAAAATATATATATATAGAAAGCCTGTATATTAGACACTACAGATCACAGATTTATATAAAAATGTCAATTATAAGCCCTCTGAATTTTTAATTTCTTGACCTTAAAACAAAGTTTACTCTTCAGTAGTTTAAATATTTTAAAGACTGCTTGGATAGTGTAAAAATATTCACCATGAGTTTTGTAATAACAAATGTTCTTTTTAAATTAAAAAACTACTTTTCTACAGAATAAAAAGATCTATTAGTAGAAGCTGTTTTAGTAGATCTCCAAAAAATGTCTTCTGGAAAAAAAAATGTTTTTTTGAAGATTTTACATTTTTTTTACTGCATCTGCTTGAATTTCTGAAGAGTTTACATTAATATAAATATTTACTAATATTTTGGGGTGGAGGGGAGTTGACTCAATGACATCTGTGGCATTTTGTGCAAACATTGGACAGATAACAAGAATGCTAGTGATATCTCCAGATGTTGATCCACACTTCTGTTCTGCTTTTGAAAAACTTAGACTTTGTTTCATTGCTCCCATCTTCTGTTTGCTTTGGAAATAAAGCAAACAAAAGTGGGAAGTGAGTTCCCTGCCTCGGGTGCCAAAATGTGAAGAGAAACCAAAAGCAGAGTCTTGCTCATGCAGACTCAGAGGGACTTCACACATTTTTTCAGTTTGATTCATAGAGTATTGTTTCTGGTTCTCTGCTTTACTAAGGCCGTTTACTGCTGAGAGAGAATCAAGTAATGCAGATTGTGTGAATTCAGGTGTACAGGTTTTTTTTAATAGCCTACAAATCATAAAATGCAATTTTCTCATTTAGTTCGTAATTCATAATAGTAAATGGTTCAGAAAATTGTATTAGGTAATTTTCTCTAGTGCATTTGATGTAAATTGCACTAATACTGTGAAGTGCTTTTAGCATATTCTTTGTAAGTTAGATAAATGATGGTTTCTGAAGAATGGAATTAGATGAAGCTCATTATGATGAACAAGATCCCATTCAATATGGTTAATTTTTTTGTCCTAGTGGAACTAAGCCATGTAACTTCACCATCCCTTATTAAGACTGGCTTTGCTTACCTATGCATTGAAGGAAATTTCCTCAGTCATACACCCATCACCTAATATGCTTATTCCTTGAACTTCACCAAACTGTTTGCATTAGCCAGTGATGGTTTTCCCCTGAGTATAATGGTGGTCTTGCATGTTTTCTAGTTTTGAAAAATAGAGACCAGAGAGTAGGACCAGAAAGGAAAACATACACAGGCTTTGTGACTTCTGCATTAAAGATCACTTACTGTGGGCACTAAACTTGCCGTGTGGTCTGAAATGTGGATCATGTTCCTGTTTTGCCCACTCTGAATAAGAAAAAAACCGTACTTTTCTGTTTGCCAGTTCTTCTTAACAGTAAATGATAGTAGAACCACAATGGCCTAAACTGGGTGCAGGCGTTATCAGTTCTAATGCTTATAAGATCTGACGCCACAGAAAGAAGGGGAAGAAATGGGCTTTTAAAATGTTTAACTTAACATCTTTTCTCATTCCTTAACTAGTGGATTCAGTAGACATTAAGCATACTGAGAACATAAATAGAAACTGTTAAAGGTAATGAGTTTTCTTTAATGATGAACTTGAAATTTGGTATTCCTACTGTTACCAAAGCAGTGGTTCATTAACAAAAAAATCTGTTGTTCTCTTTGTATGATCCCTGAAATAAAGAATCGCTGTAATTAAATGGGAATATTGGAACAAGGCAGATCACATAATTTGCTGCACTGGAGAACTGTTTGAATTCCAGCATTACTTGTTAATTGGTAACTGCGACCAGAGTAACAAACAGTAAGTTTCTCTAAGTGGAACATCCAGACAGGAGAGGAAAAAAAAAAATAAATAAATAACACAGCCATAAGTTATATAAATTAAAGGAGTTTTTTAGAGCTGGACTGGAACACTGTAATACAAAAAGTCTTTTCTAGGAGAACTCTTTAGTAGCATATAAACAGTGGTATTTCACTCTTAACATCAAACACTTTTGTCATAGAAGTATGCAGCTGAAGTTATGTGTGAATAAAAGGAAATTGCATACTTTTTTTTTACTATGGTTCTTGTATTTTTTCATATATTTCTACCCACTAGGCATATGAGACCAAGTGGATACTACTTGCTGTAGAACCCTGATTTTTCTTTTGAGAATGAATCCTACTTTGTTTAGAGAAGGTGCTGTACAGGCAATTTCTAGTGAGGGAAGGATCTGTTTGAAAAATAGATCAAGTTTCCTTTCTGACTTCCTGTTATATCAACAAAGAACTCATTCAGTCCGTCTAATAATGCCAAATCAAAATTCAGCCATCCATGAGTTAAGGATGCTGCCTTCCCATGCAGCAGGGCAGTACCCCCAACTGGGACAAATCATTCACCAGACACAGTGTACAATAGACCTGAAGAGGCCCATGGCCCCCTTTTACAAGCTAGCTGTGCAACTGAATGGCCACAATAACATAAAGCTGGATAAACCAAGTGACAGTGATAGTAGAGGAGATACTGTTAAGTGGTCAAGGAATATATCTGCAGATGGATGACCATCATTAAGCGCATGACATAATATTCTGATTTCTGTCATTCAAATAATTTCTTCCTTATGCTTATTCTTTGCTCACAGAAGCCACAAGACACTTCTATTCAAAATGACTGCGTAAACTAATTGAAAAATTATTCACAGAGTGAATAACATCCCCAAAGTCAGATATGAGTCTGTGAATGCACATCGAATCTTGTTTAGAAGGTGGCCACTGTGAAAGGCTCAGTGCAGCTTTCAGTGCCAGGCCCGTGGGGATGTGAGGATGAGGAAAAACAGGATGTGTTCCCTTTATTATACCATCCCTTGCAGAGATTTTTTAAGCGTCGCCATTTTGAAACGAGATTCTAATGAATCATCATCCTGTTCTGTTCCTGCTCTTTGTCCCTTTAACCTGATAGATTGGTTTTAGACTCAGAGTGAACTTTCTATCACTGTAGTCCTGCCATTTTTCTTTCCTCTGTCTCTTATGCTACTGGAAACGGTAATTTAATTGGATCTGGTGTCTTTTTGCTATCTTAGAATTTAGTAATTTCCTACAATGTGATTTTATCGTGATTCATTAACTGCATGGTAATTCATAAATTATTCCCTCTGTTTTATAAAGCAGGGAAAGTGTGTTCATAAGGGACTGGAACAAACAAGGAGTAGTTGAATTACTGGTATAAAATAAGAAATTCACAAGAAAGGAGAAAGTAATCACAGTCTTTAAGAACACGCAATTCTTGCAAACCTGCAGTAGCCCTATATCTGTAATTCATTATGTTTCTAAATTATCGCAAGACAAGGTTTTAAAAAATAGGCTGACAAAATATATTATTCTAGATCAATAGATAGAACCTGAATACCGAGGAGTGGTAGGGAATGCACTTTCTGTCCCTGCCCACACCCACTAAAAATGCAAAATAAAAATTGCAGAAAAGATAATTGCAGGTTTAAAAATAATTTTTTTTCTCTAAGAATAGTTTGAGATTGGTCTGTGGTTGCCGTTTTTAAATATTAACGTTGTATAGCCATCTCTGAGTTCATGAAGCATTTGCTGAAGGCAGCTGATGATTTATGCATGTCCAGTTTGCTTCATTAAGCATTTTTTATGCATGTTTCTGAAGGCAAAATGCTGAACTAGATGGACCACTGATGTGTTGTATTAAGGCAATTACAGTCTCCATTTTCCTTCCTATATATCGCTTTTTAGACACAATTCCCATTTATACTGAAAATACCTATCCATTTGATACAACCTATTAAGCTTAGTTCTTCTACTTTACTGGTTTACTAACTTTTACTCTTTCTTACAGCAGAGCAAATTTTTCCTAGAGAGTAGGATTAAATTCTGGAAGGAAAACCTCTTATAGGTCTTCACATTCTGTGCTTTATCTATAGCTGAAATTCTGTGTGAAATTTGGCCAGACTGGTAAAAGTCTGACAAAATCTGATATTGTTTACTAGAATGTAATTCTGAAGTCATTGTTATTTGTGCAAATATCAGCTCTTAATTGTTACTAGTTATTAGCTTTATGGGTTTGAATAACTTTTTTGAAAATTTCTAATTAATTTCTGCTAACATATATTAATTATTAGAATAAATAATCATGTTTTTTATTTCTTAATCTCCTGGACATTTTTATATTTCTATTTGCTTGAGGTTTGTGCAGTTGTTACATGAAGCATTTTTAATAGTAGCCCCCTTATTATAAAAAAATATAGCTCATGAGGGTATATAATGTGGGTAGATTTGGGTTTTCTTTTCCTTTGCTGCATTTTTTGTTTAGAAAATTTTTATCCTCAGTTTTAGGAGCGTGACGTGTTTGAAATGTATACTTTTCAAGCAAATATTTAAGTAGCAAAGGAACTGAATTAAAATTTCTTTCTGTCACAGTTTTGTGTGTTTTTCTAAACTGTCCAACTTTCACAAATAGATTTGCTGTCTAATTACCATAATTTATTTGGCCTTCTCAGGCAGTGTCTGTAGGTGTTATGATGCTTCTGCTCATTGCTCAGAGGAATCCTTGTAAGAATTACGATGTTCATGGGGCAGCTTGACATACTGGTCAAAATTTTACTTGAAGAATACAAATCAGTGAAGAGGATGGTATTTTATAATAGCCTCCCCTTGGCTGTGCTTGACTGGTATTTAATCTGGCAGAAAAAAAGCCCTTTTCTATTCATAGGATATTTTCTCTACCAAATTTCTAAATTGCTGTGAGCAGTAGCATCTTTTAAAGTTCTTAAAAATTAGCAGAACCTTTGAAGTGAGTATGAAGAAATCTATCTCAGTCCTTTTGCAGTTCCTCCCAAAATATTTCTTTGACATGGAAAACTTAATGTGATTTGTCACACTGGAATACATAAATTACATAGTGGCATTTATGATGTACTGATGAAGGTGAGGCTGATGACTTAGGCACTGCAATATGCATTCCATGGGATTTTGGCAAAACAATTACACTACCTAACAACCTATAATTCTTTTACCTCTGTAAGTAGGCACTGTCTTCCATGGAGATTTATAATGTGATTAATATTAATGGCTTTTTTTTCGGATTATAAATAATGGTTTGCTTCTTAAAAGTTAGTCATATAGATTTTAGCAGAATTGTAGCTTCTATAAAATAATGCTGTCATGCCTTCAATTTACCATATGCCTGATGATTTCTTCAACATCAGAATTGGTAATTAGCTTCATGTAAAGGGCAAATAGGGAGTGACATGTGAATCTCCCAGAGTGTTGGTGTTGAGGTTCTGAGCATCCCCCTGCCATTGAACAAATCCACGTGGCAGAGAGGTGTGCTCTTCATCCATGTTTGGCTGCCAGCTCTCTGTTAGATACAGTACAAAACAGGCTTGATAATGTAACAGGAAATCTTAAGGCCTCTTAGTTGGTAACAGAGGTTCTTTTTCAGATTGTTTCAGTATTTTATAGACTCCTGAAACTGGTCAGATAATATTTTCAGCAGCTGAGAAGTGAATTGAACATGCAGGTTACATTCTTTACGTGTTGGCCCATACGTTTGTATGTGCTGGTAGAACGGGCCTGTACATTTCTGAAGATGATTTGTGTTACTGTATTCAGTTCCACAGCTACTGGAATTGTTAATTATCAGCTAAATTTTGGGTATTATAGAGAAAAGGAATATATTTCAGGGAGGAAATTAAAGTAGTTATTTATGTTATTTAGTTAAAAAGCAATATAGGCCAATGGGAGCATTTTCAGTCCTGAATATAGTCTTGCTTATTTGTGGTCTAAAGCTGTTTAAATGTTTTCCTGTGTATACTTGTCTTCTTGAAGCAAAAACTGTGGTTTTTTTTGCTCTTCAGATCTGACTGAAACCACACTTTTAATAACAGTATTACTGTAATATGAATATGTGGAATTTTCACACAATTTGTAGAATTGAAAATTGAAGAAGCTCCAATTTCATTAAGTCCAGAGAAATTTTCTGACACTTAGAGTTTCTTATTTCCACATTTAGAAATCTCATCAATCGTATAATGCACTTTTTAAATAAAGAACTACTTCATGCAGTATTTGCCTGGAAATTCCCATTATACTGAAGAGATTTTTATCCAAGTAGAGTTAAGAAATGTCAAAACTCTAATGTTTCTATCTGAATCTTTTGGGTTTCTCTAAATAAGGTATTTTGTCTTAAAAAAGTTCAAACTCTGGTCTTTTATGAACATACAGGAAAACCTTTCTCATATGTTCAGCAGCACACTTCTATACCAGAAGAGACATTTGGTTTTGCATCTATTCAGGGATTAAGTTACAACTTTCATCTTACATTTACATTAATATTTTTTAGGAAAAAACCAATAAGAATACATAAACTTCTTGAAATGCTACAGAATAAAACATGTTGTGATTTCACATAAAGTTGTAGACATTTGCTAGTAGAAATAATGTTTTAAAGTGACACTTTTAAGAAGCACACTTACTAAGAATTCAGGGTGAATGAACTTTTATGAAAGGAACCAAGTGAAGTGTTTCAAGTCACTTAAAGCTCAATTAAACTCTGTTATGAAAGTCTGTGTGGAATTATATGTGAATTTTATTCATCACTATTTTTCACTGCTTGATTAACTATTGAAATAGTCTGTCTAATTCTCAGGTCCAATACTGAGAAAATGTTTTAACGATCTTTGAAAAGACTCCCCCAAAAAACCTCTGAAAAATCATTAGGACTTGAGTAACTTAGTCTCTTTCTTTTAATCAAAGACAGGATGATCATAGCAGACCTCACATACATCTCTAAGAGCTGCCAAAGGATTGAGGTATCTAAAGATGGCCTGTCTGAAATGAAAGTAACTAATGTCATAATTGCAGTCCTGCAAAATCTTTACTCAGAGTCACTGCAACTCTGAATATTCGTAAATTCCCTGTGAGCTTCTCCTCTGTGTGGGTGGCAGTTCCACAAGTGCTGTGCCTTCTCCATGTGCCCTGAGCTGCTCACGCTGAGGAGCCCAGCACTCAGCATAGCCTGGCTGCTGTCACAGACTTGTCACTGGTCCATCCTGATCTCCAGAAGGAGACCCAGTTACATGCATGCAACTCTTAGGAATTATCCTCTGCTATGCAGGAGTCATACTCTCATGTATGGGCACATACAACCTGTCATCTAATGCAACTTCAGCATTGAAAGTAGGCCTAGAAAATAATCAAATATTTAGGGTCTGCTGAAAATGCTTGACGATGTGGCAATTAATGTATACTTTGGAATGTAAACTGACAGGTAGCTTTCATTTCATTTGCAACTCTTGGAGGTTTCTTTCCTCCAAAAGAAATAGAACATTTTTCTCCTTGACAAATAGTAAATAGAAAAAAATTGTTTAGGACAATCATTTATGTGTTTATTGTTTTAATGTGGTTTTCAGGATCTCTTGGAATGCAATTACATGAAATATTTAAAATTTCCCATGTCTCAAATACATTCACAAGTTATATTGTCCATGCTCAGTCACACCTAGAGAAGTAACATTCGTGTTTTTTTCTGGACAGACAGGGTGATGATTTGGTCAGTACCAAAATGTAATTTGCATGTGATGAATTTTAACTACTTCATGGTTTCCATTAGCAGGAGACACACATCAGTTAATGACTTTCTCTATAGATGTATTCAGGTGCATGAGAAAACAAATATTTGTGTGTGTGTTTTAGTTGTTTGCAAATACCTTCAGTATTTGGTGTTTCATTTGTATATACAGATACTTGCTTTGTGTTTTGTATAGTAATCACGTATTCATTACTCAGATTCACGTGCTGGTATTTCATGTTTGAAATCATAAGCAGGTTGATTGGAGCACAGATTTTTTCTGTTGCTTTTAGCATACAGGTGAACTACAACCTACAGCTAGGAAGCTATTTTGCAGTTCTCTACATGCTTGTTTATGCATCTTTGCATTTATCTTCATTTTGAATATATTTTCTACTCTTAAGCAACTGCAGCTTTTATATAAACTGATATTTCACATGGAGCTGGAAAAGGTACCTTTGTAATCAAGTATGTGCAAAGATAAAAGTAAGAAAATGTTATTAAATGTCTGAAATTAAGTGTAGAAATATACTCTGGGTATTCTGGAGCCTTTGTTTAGGAATCTTTGTTTCAATTTATTCCATCTATTGGGCTATCATGATAAAGGTTATCACAATTTGGGAAAGTCCAATGTAGCTGTGCAAGGTGCTTTGCAAAATCAGATGACTTTTGAGTGTCTAAAATTACCCATTTTATTTACATTGAAGAATAAGCTACTGAAGTTAATGCAGAAGCTAAACTACTGATGCCTTGGGATATTTTAGAACCGCAGGAGAAACTACCACTAATTCTACTTAAGACTCAGGATTCTCAGTGTTTGGGGCTAGGTTACGGTGACCACTCTGTGTTTAGGAGTGGGTAAAGGTAAAAAAGTGGGTGGTCAGAAACACATAGGCAGATTGCCAAGTCCGAGCTCTTTCAGTGGTTGCCTCTATTGTAGTTATACCATAATCAGACATAAATACTTGGTTCCTGTTGTGTCACTTCATCTAGAGGAGGTGTGTGTTAAGATTATGAATCTTGAACTTGCTTCATATCTCCTTAAAAAAAAAAAATACTGTGATTTATGATTTTAAATATGATTTAACCCCAATGTATTTGAAAGAAATAGGACACGACACTTGTCCGTTAGTCCAAATGATGTCCTTTGTTTCTCTGGCTCAAGGCTTTGGAATGGAAAACCTGAAAGATGGGTTGTTTTTAAAATTTTACGTAAAATTGCTTTTTCTAAAGATATGCGTAACCAATTTGTTCCACTGCTTTTAGACATAACAAGGCTCAACTCTATTATCCTCCTCAAGTTTGTAACCCCTTCTTCCTCATTTTCTAATATGAAAAAGTATCTGTTGCTCTAGCTACTGTTTTGAACATTAGATCTGAACCAGATAGTGAGATAGATACAATTGTCTTCCTTGTAGGTATGGGGTAAAATGTAGGCAGGGAAGGAGTGTGGCAGAAAAATCTGTGTATATAACTTAGATTTCCACAGTGATAAACTTTTTTTGACAGAAACCTGAAGCAAATACTCCCCTATTCTCACATTCTGCTGAGGTGTATTTCAGTACAATGATCACATAGAAAGGTGCAGATATGTGAATTTTGTTAACTATAATTTGGGACTGTATCCAGCACAGCCATTTTCAAAGTTATTTTTATTATTTTATTAGCTTTTGGTGCCAAGAACCCTTTTGGATGTGTGTTGGCTGAGAAACTGGGGAGCCTTGGGGACCATTCCAGTTATTCCGTATCACAGCAATGCTCATGTGGAGCAGGAAAATACTGTGGGGAAGACCAGGATGCTGTGGCACTTGCTTTGTACTTCCAGAGCAAAATGAAAATCTAGGGGAGTGGCAGAAAATATTCCTGTTCCTGGTGTGGATTGCTCACCTGAAACACACACTGTTATTTAAATTTCTATTGTGAACCATCTGTTGTTTGTTATTAGAACTGCAGTAACTGATCTTTCCTCATTATTGTTTTTGCATCTGAAATGAGCTCTATTTACTTGTTTCTCCAAGGCTGTTGCTTCAGTCATTCTGTTTATTTTGCTCCATACTTATGAAATCTTTATGAAAGAGGAACACAGTACATTAGGCATTATATAAATGTCTTGCTCCTGCAAAGAAGCTTTCCAGACAGACAAAGTATTGCTCAAGGTTTTTGTGTTTACTTTATACAAAGAAACTCTGTAGTATATCCTTTCCTTATTTTTTCCTGGGGATTCTTTACTAGTGGCTTTTGGTTTTCCCTGTAGTTTGTACTGATTTGAGATTTATTCTTGTGAAATAAAGGACTGCTAGAAATGGAATGAACCATTCCTTCTGCTGTCTTGTTTCTAAGATTTTAGATTAGATCCTGATAGATGGATTTTTATGTCAAAGGTTTATGTTCTGTGATGTCAGAATTCATAATTTGAAAATTAAAAAACATGTTTGTCTGTTTGCTGTTCATAAATCTTAGCTTTTACTGAACGAGTAGTCTAGAGCCCAACACGCATACTGGCTTCTATGAAGATTTATGGTGTGCTATAGAAAACAGAATATTACAATACCATTCCTAAAACTGCATTAAAAATAAATTGCTATTGTTAAAAGAGAGAAAACTCAACAAAAATGTTTGTACTAACTCCAGAAGTGATACATCTGAATCCTTCTTAAATGTGTAGAGTTGAAACTGTTTTTCATTCATGCAGAACATGTTAAATCGTCTATCAACACTTTTTACATTTGATTTTCTAAAGTTATTTTCAACATTATCCATCTTTATGCAATGTTATTTGTTACATTTAAACATACTTTTACATTACAGTAGTAAAGCATTTGTGGTCATCTGTTCCCTAACATTGCACTCTTTGAGCATCATCTACAGCCTAAAATGAATGTGTAAATCTTTAATAGCTGTTTCTACACTTGTTTATTCTCCTATGATGTGCTGGAATTGCTTTGTGTTTAATTGAACACAATGTGTATATGTTTCTAGGTGAGCAATGCTTCTGTTCATTTTGATGTATTTCAGTCTGTATAATTCAAAGACTTTTGTTTCATTTTGGATTTTCTAACTTGAAGTCATTCAACTGAACTTGGATACAACCTCTATATTTCTGATGGATTTTCTTGTCTTCTTCTCAACTGAAAAAAAACAAAACATTAGCATGACACTTCATAGCTACCTTTCCTCCATCAGTTGGATTTGCTTTAACCTAAATCTTCATATTAAAGAGAATAGTGCTAAGAAAGGAGTTAATTCTTCTGTGTGCTGTACAACACTATACAAAAGTTTCCTTTTATGTACTTCATTTCTTATACAGAAGGAAGTTCTTATGATTTCTAAATAGCCTGGAGTAATTAAGTAACTTTAAGATCTCCTTCAGCTGTGCCTGTTAAGAAAGCGTTGTAATTTGCGGTAACCAAGTGTTGTCTCTTTTTGGGCACTTGTTTTTCATTTGTCCTGAAAATGCATTTTCCTCCCAAAGGAACTTTAATTTGTTTTGAGGAGCAACTATTGAGTTGCTATTGACATACATAAATATAATTCCTAACGCTGTATTATATGAGTCTTTGTCATCAGAGCATGATGTCGTCTGAAGAATTTTATTTTAAATACTTTTCATGATGTCTGAGAGAGCACTTTGCAGGATTTTGCTTTTGCTGATTTAGTTCTGGGAAACAGTAGGCCTGTGAAAAGAGTACGTTTATGATATTGAACTATTAAATTTCTTGAAAGCAGCTTTGTTTACAGGCCTAGTGATGGGATTACAAGTTGTTCATTGCACAGAAATTAAGACAGCACGTTCAGTGAGTGAAGAGCAATAGTCAGTACTGCACTGTTACAGTGCATTGCATTAGGGTCAGCTTCCAGTTATCAGGGGACTGAGTGCACTGAGTGTGGCTACAAAGCATTTTATTGCTGGAGAAACACCACTGGTTATCATCTTAGCTTCAAATATCTGCCTGTTCAAAAACATCCAGTTATGGTGGGGGAAGGGAATATCCAACAAAACATCTATATTTATAAATGCATGTATTTCTATATTCATATGTAGTATTTGAATATTCCAGCATGTCATAGGTGATGTCTAACATTGGTTTGCCTAAACTGGCTGATCGTCCTTAACAGGTAAAATGCTGTCTATGGAATTAGTTTACATTTAAACATAAAATTTCTATATGCTGGAGAAAGAGCAGAGAAAACTTTTCCTTAATTTCTTTCCCCACCAAAAGGCCTCCTGGGATTTTTTTTTTCAAGAAGTATATTATTTATTAAGTATTATATATTTATTATTAAAGTCCAAATATTCTTGCCTGGGAAGAATGAAAATAAATACTGATGTCAAATCAGCTTTGTATTTATGACAACAGTGAAAAACTTGAGAGATATGAAGAGCCATATATCAAACTGGCAAGCTGGAAACTAGAATTTCTGAATAGAAGCAACAGAAATACAGCTTTAGCATGCCTGTGAAATACATTAGTACTTTTTAGGTAAAAAATCATGCTAAGGAACTTCCTAGTCTTAAAGATTTTCTGTTATTTTAATTTTTTTTTCTAGTAGAACGAGAATTGTGCTATTTTGCTGAAAATAGCCTGTCACTAAATTGAGTATTTATGAAAAACAGATTGCAGAAAGATATGATTGAAAATCAGCAGACTTTTAAATATTTATGAATCAGTTAAAATATCACCCATATTCTTGCTGTTCATTTCAGATTATAAAATAAACTGCAGTGATTTAAAATGTGTCTTTGGCTAAATATAGAAATAGTTTATGGTTGTAGACAATTAACATCCAAATGTTGATGTCCTTAATCAGCTCTTGTTCTTGTAAAACATAGATTTAGCTTTAGGTATGGTGATTTGAAGATATGTTTTCCTAAAAGAGTTAACTCTTTACATGCTGAAAGTGGTTATGCTACAAGTATCAAATATGAGTTTAAGGAAGGCTGTTTCTTGACCTGACATTTGCAGACTGGGATGTGAAGGAAATAATAGTCTGTTCCAGCTGGGTTTTTGGCAGGAAGGAAGGTGTTTCAACAACATAAAATAAACCTTGTGAAAAGGTTAATACCACTCTTCACCTCTTCATATGCAAGCAAAAAACCCCAGTCCCTTTGAGTATCTTCAAATGTATTGAACTGCCTTTAGAAGGTTTAATTTTTTGAGTATATCACATGGTTCTACATTTCTTTTCACATATCTACCTGGAATGAATGACTTACAGAAATTTTATGAAGATATATCTCTCTAAGAATAGTGATTTCATCATCTTAAGTGTGATATTTAACTGTTCAGTAAAACATTCAGAACCCCGAGGATACCTACGTGCAGCCTCGAGCCAGAAGCTGTTGTTTGCTCAAATCCCATCTGTCACACAACATCACAAAGATGTTTCCAAGGAATTACTCCTATAGAGCACTTCAGCCAACAGACCATGAAGCAATGAATTGTCAAATAATAATGGTCCCTAGTTCCAAGTGAAAGGAGGACAGTTGAGAACTTTTGATGTTAAAGTACTTGATCTACTGAACAAGTTTATGAAACAATACATGTGGGAGATGAAAGAGTGTTTTTTTAGATGGAAGGAGGTAATATTCAGCAGTCTTAATTTGTATTTCAGAGTAATGGCTTATCTTCGGAAAATAAACCGGATTGAGAGAGAATACAGTAAAATGATTTGTAATGGTAAAGACCTCTTTTCCAGATAATATTCCATGATCTCACTAATTTACTTTAGGACAAATCTGTGGTAATTGAAGAAATCCAGAAATGCATTTTGTTCCAAGTTTCAAAGGTTCTAAACACAGACTCAGGTTTCATTACTACCATCTGCTGCCTCCTAAATGGCTTTGCAAATTTGCATCATTTTACGAAGCACTAATGAGATTTCAATATTTTTCTCTATGAAAGAACTGAAGTGAGCCAACTGAGTACTTTTTACCCTGATTATCTTAACCTCTTTTTACTGAAATGGAATTGTTTGATAGCACCAGCCATCATTTTCATGTAATTGCCTTTCTCATTCACGCTTGTTTTTTCTGACACTGCACATAGCAGACACTCCTTGCCTCAATGTTTTTGTAGTTTCTTAATTACGAGCTGTCAGTATTGAATGAATGCTTTAAGAGTGTATGAGTATCTAGATACTGTTTTGTCACCTTTCTTAACTTTGCATGTCATATCGAAGGCTCCTGGTAATTACTGTAATAGTACTTCAGAGAAGTTATGTCAGCCTGCACTTACCATTAATGCATTAATGTGTCAAAGCAGCAGTGAACGACACAGCTCTAGGCAGTCTTAAAAGCTACTAATGGTAGCCCAACTCAGAGGAATTGATTTGTAAGCAACTCTAAAGTCATAAAACTTTCATCCTGAAATATGGCTTCACGAAGTCTTTTTCTATCATCCACCTCATATTCAGTGCACGAGGAACAGCTGTTTGAATAAAGCAGCAAACTGTAAGGACAAATGTTTCATGCCATCCATGGTGGGATATTACTGCCAGAAGAAAGGTAGCAAAATGACAGACTACTTAAAAAGATTCAGTTTATAACATTGGAAAAGAAAATTCCAAAGAACTGCACTGTTCCACCAGCAGGAATCTAGAGTAGCTCAAATGATGAAGGAACTATGGCTTGACTTAAATTTTAATGAGTAAGATTGGACTCCAACGTAAAATGTATTTATGCACTTGTAAAGAAAAGCATTTAGTAACTAAAATGATAAATACCTGATAGCTAACTATAAAAAGGCAAAGAAAACCCAACAAAAATACCTGGGTCTGGGAGATGGTGGTACAGGTGCAGGGCAAACAGTTTTCTAATGGCTTTTGGGTTATGACCTCTCTATGGCACATCCACTTCAGCAGCCCGGAATTAGGGGTAGAGTTTGCTGTTTCCTAACTGGATGCAGGGGAAGGAGAGAGCACATGAGAGAGGAGGTCCCTTTCAGAGAAGGACAAAAACAGTTACAGCTCCAAAAGTTTGAAGAACATAATTTCCAAAGGATAGGGCATTCAGAAATGTGTCATGTTATGTGTGTATATCAGATGATTTTTACCATCATGAATAGGGGATGCAGTTTAACTTTTCTGAAGTAATTCATTTATCAAAAATCCATGTCCAAAGCAAACTAGGGGGAAAACTATTTGCAAGTTTCATATCAAATATCAGTACACAACTAAAATCCTGTCTCTACTGATGTCAGTGAGAGCTGTGTTATCAACTTCAATGAAACCAAAGCTTTTCTCCATATATTCATATATATCTTATCTCCCTGCAGAACTGAGGGCTGGAAGGGAGGAAGATGTATTACTAGAAACAGAAAATAAAAAAAAACCCAGAAAATGGCAGGTGATGAGAGAGCAGGTTGTTATAAATGAAGAGGCAAAGAAATAAGAGCAAAATAGAAACAAGATTGGACAAAGGAAGGCTGAGAGGAGAAGAAGGTTTGAAAAAGAAAACTATGAAAGAGTTTCCTAATATTCCTAATAGTTGAAAAGTTTAGGATTTTTGATCAACATGGTCAAATATTCTATTTCTTCAGTCAACAGCTGTGAAATCACACTGGGGAGCCAGGAGTATTTTCTAGTACTTCACTGAAGTACTTGCTGCCAAGTGAAAAACCTGTAATAAGAATTTTTAATTAATGAAAAGAAGGGGAAAGAACTAGTTGCTGAAAGCTGGAAAATAAATTTTTCAGTCTTCGTGTTAATTTCTTTCCTCTTCAAATATTTTTCTTGTAGTTGTGGCAGCCTGAGGGTGTAGGAGGCTTTACAGGCACTGTTTATTAGACTGATTACTGTTTGGGAGAAAAGAGACAAATTTTTGAGGTAGCCTATGGCGAAAAAGAGTCCTTATGTATGTGAAAACTTGTATGCAAAAATTTTTCCTGTCTTAGAAATGTCCATTCTATGTTTAGAATCTTGATGTCCTCTTTCCCTTACCTGCTTTTCAAAGCAATTTAGGGGGGGAAGGGTTTGGTTTTTTTTTAGATAAAAGTCTAGACATTTCATCTTTCCGACCTGGACAACTATTCACTGTGGTTTTTTGGTGCCAGGACTTAAGTCCATCTCAGCAAAGGCTGAAAATGACCAGCAAGACCCACAAACTGTGTTTTAAAGCCCAGGAAGTTTATTTGTTATTATTTTTACGATTCTTGATAGAACTCACCATAAAGGGAGGTTTGTCATATGTTTTGTCAATACAAAGACTTTTAAAGTAAGATTGAACAATGAAAAATTTGTAGAAAGTAAAATATAAGTAACCTTTATTAAAAGTTGTCTTTTAAAGCACAACTTACTTTAGTAGTTATCCATGCTATATTTAGAAAATTGCTGTCATATTACTTTTACTGGTAACCACTGAACATCAAAACCAAAATTGTTTATAATTCATAGGTTCAAATTTAAGATCTCTCCTGTGTTACACCCACCCTGTAGATTTGGGATTTTTATGGATATTTTCTATTAAGTGTGCAATATAATAGTGTTAAGTGTTACATCTCTCTAAAAAAATTACAAGTTTTGTCTTTAAATTCAGGATAGCTTTACTTAAAGTCTTATCTTTTTTTTGAAAGAGGAAAAAACCAAAAGGATAATTTGTGTTACTGTTATAAGCATCAAGGGAAAATCTTCAATCTAAGACCTAACAAACATCTTTTTCACCTTTTGAAGACTCATATTTTTTTCTTAAGTATTTTGCATGTCTTAAAACTTTCTTACATGGGGTAATGCTATTTTATAGGATTAATTTTAAAAAATGCACTGAGTGCCATGTTAGAGCAGGAATGCACAATGGACATGTTTGAAAATGACAGAAAGAAACCCTAAATAATCTTGTGGATTTGCAAGGATAAAGTGACTGAAATGAACTCTTGGGAGGATTATTGAGTAATGCTAAGTATCTTAACAGAAATAACTCTCTTTTTTATTTTGTGTGGAGTATTAATGATTGTCAAATGACTAAAAAGGGTTATCTTGTGTTTTAGATGAATGCCAGAATGATCAGTGTATAGGAACATAACGTGTAACATGAATCAAGCTTGTAAAATAAATCAAGAATATTTTGTCATCTAGAGTCTTAAGACAGAGAAGTGCTATGTGGTAGCTATCCCAAAAGTGCTAATTGCTCTTACTAATGTATTGTTCTTGCTTTAAATCACTGTTTACTTGCTTAATAATTGAGGTTTGTTTTTTCATATCCCTTTCTTTCCAAAATATATTCTATTCTTTCCACTCTGTCCTTGATACACTTGATAATGTTTGCTGTCATAACAGGCATATAGGTCAAATGAAAAACATTTAGCTTTGCAGAGAAATGCATTCCTTCACAGTGGGAATTCTATTTTGTTCAAAACTTCCTGCCTCCAGAACTAGTGTAGACACTGATACACAGGTACTTAGGCTTTATTTCTGTTTCTGGACAAATGTAATGACACAATATATAGCCTAAAAGTTATTTTGGTTTTAACAGAAAGTACTTTTATTGACTGGCATAACTGAACAACCATAAACTTGGGGAAGATTTAGAACCTGATTGTAGTTGAAGGCCATTTCTATCAGAGAGGTTTGAGAAAGACATCGAAGGTCAAAAATCTAGATCTCAACTTTATGACCAGCAGTAGACTTGGAAGTGTGATATGATTTACAGAGTTTACCAAGGCAATTTGTTTATCTGAAATTCGTAACAGCATGCTTCTAGCTGTTGAAGTAGATTCTGAACCTACGACAGCCGTTTTATTCAGCCTGTTACATTTGGCTGGGGTCAAAAGTGCATCCACATCAGCTCCAAGGAGTAGCATCATACCCTCATGGTACAATTAAGTATGAATTTTGCATCAGCACCTGACCAGAGCCCACCTGGGGAATGCTTTCCACACTCTGATCAAGATTAGGCTTTCTTCTTCTTGCCTTTAAGTCACTTTCATATTCTGACTTCATTTAGCTAATGAATATTTTCATCTAAAGAACTGTAAGGAGATGCTGTGACTTCAAATAGCTGGAACAAAGGTTTCATTTCTTGTTGCCATTAAACCCAAACATTAATGGCAAAAAGATACTTTGGGAAGTACAAATCCAAGGTTTGAAACTTTTATTGCATTTATGTAAATTTGCCTCTGAAACACTTAAAATTTTCCTTGCAAGGTTAGAGAGACCTAGAGACAGAAAATTATTTTAAACGACTTATAATTCATGTAGATGAGGTAGGCTTTTTGCCAGAAAACTGTTTTTTATCCCTTTCCAGAAAAATGTCCTGCTAACCTTAATCTGTTGAAGTGAGGCATTGCTTAGATGTTGAATTATTAGAACAATATTGTAAAAGAGCGAAAGTTGATGTGGAAAATAAACCTGCACTGAGCAGACTATAAAATGTTTAATAGCATTACTGTCACAATTGTACTTAATGGTTCTTAAATAATAGTGCAAATATTACAGTACCTCTGAGTCTTCAAAAATATGCATTTCATTAAATAGGCTTTTGTAATCAGTTGGGACATAATGTTTTCTTCTACGCAGTTTTTATTATGAATTAAATGAGTTGTAGTTTACTGCTTTTATGCTTCCTTTTCAGAAAGGCAGGCGAGGCACCAACTACACACTACACGTAATACACAAATCATTCCATTTGCTTTAATTCCATCCTCGTGTAAAATGTGTGTCACTCAAAGAAGCAGCATAATATTGTAGAAATACTGCAGTGCCATAAATGTAATACATTGGGAACAAGTGCTTTAAAGTACTCCAGTATTTTAAAGTACAATCTGAGATAATAAAAAAATAGTTTAACTGTGATATGTTAAAATGCTTTAAGTCATCATCCAAAATACTTTAATACTTGTAAGAAGTCTTTGAACATCTAGAATGTTAACATGCCACTATATCTTCTTAAAATTACATTTTCTGTGTATATGCTTTCTGAAACTTTTTGGAAGATAAGAAGTGCTGTACATGTAATCTGATGTGCCTGATATAGAGACTAACCAACAGTTTTGTTTATTTCATCTTTTTCTTCCCTTCTTTTTACAAAATCACAGAATGGGTAAGGTTCGACCCAGTGTGTCATCTGGTCCAACCTCCCTGCCTAAGCCGGGTCATTCTAGAGCACCTGGCACAGGATTGCATCCAGGCAGTTCTTGGGTATCTCCAGTGAGGGAGACTCCACAGCCTCTCTGGGCAACGTGTTCCAGTGCTTGGACACAGGCACATTAAAGAAGTTCTTCCTTGTGTTCAGGTGGAACTTCCTGTGCATCAATTTTTGCCTGTTACCTCTTGTCCTATTGCTTGACACCACTGAGATGAGCCTGGCTCCATCCTCTTGGCACCCTCCCCTCAGACAATGCTAAGAAATGCAATGTCCTGTTCTGTAACTCCCCTGGTCCTTTAGCTTCTATACAAGCACAGTGGTGCCATAATTTCCCAAAGTCCAAGGGGCTGTGCACCATGGCTGAACACTGGGTTGGCCTGCTTGGACCTAGGGCAGTCCTATGTGTGCAAGTAACGCCCATGCCATGAAGGGGTTGGAAGATGAATGTTCTCTTTGTCCCTCAGCTGAATCTCAGACCAGGTTATTTGGCTTCACGCAACAGACATTTTTGAGAGATAGTTTTTGCTACAGAGCGTGCAGGCTCTTCTGCTGGCATATGGAATGTGGTGAGCTGCTCATTCTTGGAAATCGTCCAGTGTCTTCTTACCTGTGCAGAGGTTTTGCTTGATCTCTGAGCATACCAGTTGTGATTACTCTTGGGGGAAATGCAGCACTCCAGTGGAATGTTCCTCACATCACTGAAACTAAAATTTTTTTAAACTACTTTTTAAGAAAAGTATTTTTTACTGCTCAGGCTTTTAGTTTTGCTTATTACCAACTTCCAGAAGTGCTCTTTCCCTCGCTGGATCTTGTATTGAATATATGTATAAAGAGGACAAAAGTTACACTGTACTTACAATGGATTCAAATTTCTCTATATGAAACTAGTTTATCTTACCTTTCCATGTGCTTGCTAATTATAGATATCTAAAAGTGATGTTTTACATGGAATTCCAGGGTGTGTACTAACCTGCTTTGAAGCCATGTGATCACATATGGCTAACTGTATATGTATTGTCAAGAGTAGAAGAAACTTTGGTCTGCATAAAAACTTAATCTGTTGTATGAATCAGTATATAAGTGTGTATAAAATTGCGTTTTGCTATAATGAACCTTTGAAACTTTCTATAATCTTCAATCTTAGGAAGAATGGCAATGATAAAATCTCTATTGTCTAATAAGTTTATAGAATTTTTCTCTGAAACTGTTGCAACCATCAATATTTTTTATCAACAAGGGAGAATATGATTGTTTTTCCAATTATAACCCTAGATTTTCAATTTTCCATTGAAGAGAAGCACTCTTTGAAAGACAGTTCAAAGCTATTATTATTTCTTAACATTTTAAAAATTCTTAGCATGTATAATACAGCATAAATTCATTAGTCTGTTTTCTAAATTATTAAGAAAGTTATGATTGTATAATAAAATCTGTTCTATTTGTGTTATAACTTTTCTTCTCCAAATATGAGGCAACATCTTAGAAAAGTAAAAAAAATCTGAATCTATATGCTCTTCAGTCTGTGTTACTTTCGGAATTTCTCTCTTATCACTACCAGTTCTGGCATAGTGCAATAAGAAAAAATAGAGACCTTTTAAGAAGAGTCTAGCAGTTATTGGTAGGGTTAAAAACCAATCTACTACATTCTGGCTTGGCTCGTATTTTGCCTCAATCTTTTAAGTTACTCATTATATACTTTAAATGAAAAAGCAAGAGGGTATAAAAAGAGAGAATCAAAAATGTAGTCGAGCAGGAAAAGGTTTGGTTAAAACAGTAAATGACTGATGTTCATAACATTTCTGGGAAAGGGTATAAAAATTTGTGATCTGGTGGAGGAGAAGAATAAGTGTAATTGCAGAAGGTCAGCATAAAAGTGTCTGGGACAATCGTTCAGAAAGGATACTAGACAAGCAAAGTGTGTCTATCACTGCTCTCTACAGTACAATACCTTTAGGCTGAATGGAAACTATATATTAAATACATGATAGTAATTTTCTATGACAATGTGTATACATCCATAAGAAAATGTTATTGGACATTCTGTACCATATAAAAATATATTTTGGATTTAGACAGCCTGGAAAAAAATCTTGTTAATTTCTATTAGAAATGTTAGATCCCCTTATGTGTAACTGAAAACTCCCAGACAAGAGTGACTGTGAGCCATGGATTATCTCTTCCAGGAATGGCTTTCTGTCTTATTTTTCATTTTAGAAGCTGTTTTCTGACTGTTACATTTGTAGGCATTGCATAAAGACTGTCTGCTTTTTTGGATACTCAGTCAGATAAATTCTTATAACTGAAGGTATTGCTTGATATTCTGAGTATTTCCCTCCATAGTTACGAGATCTGGCTCTAAGCTTCTGATTGATAGTAATCCCAGTGTTGTACTTACCCATTCAAGGAGGGGATGGGTGATGTCTGCATTAATAACCTCATGCCCTGTCTGTTTGTCCCTCCTTAAGTAACCTTAGCGTATTCCTAAAAATGACACAATGGACCAGGTCCTGCCATGTACAGCATGTATGTTTTTGTACAGTACAGGAGTGGAGAGCTTTCTGTTCTCTCATTAGAAAGAAACCTTGGTTTCTATTCAACAGTTACCCCTCTATCCTTGTGTGCCTACATCTGAAGAAAATCCAGATGGGGACTTGGGGACTTGATTCAGTTCTAGATTTTAAAATAGCTGCCAGCTATTTTAGCTGCCAGCCGTATTGTGCTATGTTGGAGGCACTGACAATGCCTCAGGAGGCTGTTAATGGCATGTAATTGCAGGACTTATAATGAATGAAAGTTTTCTCTTAGACATTCAAATTTCTGTTGAGAAAACCACAATTTCTTTTTTTTTTTTTCTTTTTTTTTTTTAGGAAAGAGAGTTGCTTTACTAATGAATTGATGTCTGGAAGAAATCTTCTAATCTCTCTGGTAGAAAACACTAATGTGTTACAAACTGTTGGATCACATCCCATGTTCTGCAGGTGAATTAAGTCCCTATTATGGGGTTTATGAATTACTCAGTTAAAATCTAGGTATATGCAAGCATGCATGAGTGCAAAAGGCCTCATATATATATATATATATATAAAATTCCAAATGGAGAGGTCATTTTTCTTCTTGTACCACCAATTTCCTTTGGTAGCCCCCTGAGCCTACCATATATTTCACCTTGTAGCCATGGCAGTGCAATAATTCTCAAGCTGAACCTTTTCAGGGAATGCAGCTTAAGTTTCACCAGGAGCAGGAAGCATCTGACTGAAAGGCAAATCATGATCTTCTGGAGACGGGATTCATGCTGTGTAATTCTGAGATGACTGTGGGTCTCTGAGGGGATGGAGAAGTTTAATAAATTTCTTCCCAGAGGCACCTTATTTTCTACTGCCTGAAGTTACAGCAGGCGATTTGTTCAGCTGCTAAACTTAATTCTTTAGAAAATGCATAGAACTTAACTGTTAAAACCAAACTAAAAAAGCTAGTAATTTTTCTATACCTCTCCTGGTAGCCCATGCTGATTTAGAAGTTTGCATTGTTGTCATCCAAAAGGTGATGTTGCTTTAATGTTTTTACTGACTTTTAAAAACTGTGAAATGCAAACAGAAAATTAAGGTAATAATGAGTGAAAGAGGAATGCTATCATTATATTTAAAACGCATTTTGATGGGTTGTAGATCCATATCGCTGCAGCTCACCCAGCCTCTAACTGACTGTTGTACTCTATTCATCATGTACTATCTACTCAGTGGAAATTGTACAGGGATGACATGACAGCCCTTGTGAGTTGTGCTATTCTATGCACTCTGCATCTATTCATTTTGCTTATTCATAATATCATGGAGGGTTTTTTTATAATGCTTCAGCTACTTCGTCCCAGAGCACTGAAAGACCAGACAAGCATACAGAGAAACTCTTGTGTACAAGAGGCACTTACTTGTCTTTACTGGGACTATTCCAGTACTGTGAGTCACAGAGCTGTGCCCACATCAGCTGCTCTTCCATGGAAGTTTCTCTTATTTAAAATGCAGCAAGAGAAAACTACCTCAAAACATATTTCGTTCCTTCATTCTGCTATGCATTTGGTCTTGATCCAGCTCACATATAAATTAAATTGGCCGTTTTCAAGTAATTTGTTTTTGATCATATTTGTGTGTCTGAGTGACAATAAGAATTTGCCTGTCTGATAATAACAGTAACTTGCTTGTGCTCGCTGCTGTCTTAGAAGATAAAGTTGCAACTGGACTTGATTTATACGTGAGCAGTTGTACCTTCCTGAACTATGGGAAAACTAATGCTTGGCTCATATATTAGTGGTGTATTAATGTTAACTATATATATATATATAATGCTCAGAGCAAGGATCTTTTGAAATATTTTACAGCAAAATAGTAGGGCATCTATCAATGTCATGATTCCTGTGGGAATAAATATTTTGTGATGCCATAACTTTGAGACTGTAACCTTGTAGATTTTGCATGTCTTAAGCGTTTTTATGTATTGGAGTAATGTTCTGCAGCTGGGTTTAAACACAGATGTTAGAGTGATGTTGGTAAAAAAGATCTTGTTTTCCCAAGGAAAGCAAAAAAATGCTTTTTTCAGTGACTTTATTTGCAGGGAATGTTTGCAGTGAAGTAGCATGAGCTTTATGACAGGTGGAATAATGGGTTTCATGTTTGGCTTTTTTTCCCCCCTTTCTTTGGATGTAATAGGCCTAGCTGTTAAAAGAATTGTTTTATTACCAAATGATTACATTATTATCAGATGGAAAACAAGGCAAGTTTCTGAAAGATAATACAAGTACAGAAATTAACTACTAAAACTGCTTGTTGCTGTAGAGGGCAAAATAAATTTAAAATTTTATGGGCTGACAAGAAAATAGTAGTGAGGACTCCCTTCCTAGCTTTTTGTTGCAGTGTTGCTTATCAGTTATGATCAACAGTTACTGTATGAAAATGTTCAATGATTTACAAATTTTACAGCAAAACTCTGTACCACAGAATACTTCCATTTAAACTCTTTCCATCCTATTTGCATTAAAACTGTATGTCTAGTCTGAGATGTCTTCAAGGCTAGCATATTTTTTCCATAAATGTAAATATTTTGAGATTAAATATGAGAGACAGCAATTTGAGCTGAAATTTATAGAAATTAGAGATATTTCTTTTTCAAAGTGGAACATTTGCTACAATTCCATTTCTTTTTTTGTGGAGGCTGTTTTCTAGGATTCATTATTACCTTAGAGCACCCGATTTTCACTAATTAAGAATTATTAAAAATGTTTTCCTTAATATACATAGGAAGTGTTTCCTGGAAAACAACTGCATCATTTAAAAGTATTATAACTTGAATTGCTTTCCCTACTTAATAATAGCTTGTTTGTATCTAGGGAGAAACACATGGTGGAGACAATGTGGTTTAATTGCACTGTAACATCATTAACTTCTTTATGAACACTGCTGGGAAATTAATCCTGTAGTGGGGGTCATTGTTCTTGCATTGATTACTCGTGGTTGCTCAGAGGTTATGCTGTCAGTCCTCTTCCTACTAACATTGCTTAACTTTTCCTGAGACCCTGCTGTGTTTGGGGTTAAACTGTTACTGCTGAAACGAAATTGTCTTCCTGTTGTAATAAATACTGAAGGTTTTGGCTTCCTTGCTGCTCGACAGGCATTTCCAGCTCCAGTTTATAAGACAGCTCAGCCCTCTTATGAAATGAAAATTTGACTGTTGCCAGGATACAATTTAGGCTGTACATTCTCTATCTTCTTATCTTGCAAACAGAGTAAAGTCAGTTGTGAAAATAATATTTTCATTCCAGTAGTCACTTTGAAGACCTAAAATAAACTAAATTAGTGCCCAGACCAGGTATGATGATTATTTTTAAATCCTGGATATTTTAAAAATGTTAATTGGTAATTTTATAGATGTGCAACTGGATATCACTAAACTTATTCTAGAAGGGGGAAATATGAAGTAAAAGTTCTCAATATGTTTCGTGAAAGTGCCACAGCTGGATTGGCAGATGAAACAAGTTCAGAAATATTACCATTGGAACAGAATGGGTTTTGTGGGTCACTCAGCATGTCTCATACTGCATATGCCAGTCTCTTATTATTTCTCTAGAGAATTAAATACTTAATGTGATTTTTCTTTTCTGCATGTGTATGTTAGAGAAAACAATTTCAAGAAGCATCCCCAGGTAGCTCTTCAGTCAGGAAGTAATGAGCTTTACAATGCTTCTTCATTCATGTGCAGAGATTTTTTTTCATATTTTTGGACCAGAGGAGCACTTTGTTTTCCCCCCAGAAGACTTTTGCCTTAGAGAAAATGACATACTGAGCCTTAAGAGTTGTGTCATTTCAGGTGGCATTTCTGATATACAAAACCCAGGCTCTGACTGTTCTGGAGTTAAAAACCTAGTAATATAATACAAGCTGTGGTCTTTGAAGGGTCCTAAAAAATTACCATCCTCATCTGTAGAGATGTCACATTACTTGTAGAGCTCTGTTTTTGAAAGTGTAAGACCCAGTCTTTCTAGAACTGATGCTTGGAGGTGTTTTTTGTTCTGAAGAGAGTGAAGTCTGTTTATACAAAATTTATAAGCACACGTTTCTACCTGCCACCTTGGATAGACACTAGAATTTCCTGGCTCCCCAAAATTGTAGTGTGTGTTCTGGAAAGATACTTGGTATCTCAGAAGTGCAGTGTTTTTTGAAAGTAAACCACAGAGTTTTGGTCTGGGGGATGTACTAGTTCTACGTGACTGTTTCAAAAGAAGTCATTCTGCTGTTCTAACTTTTCTTCTGAAGTGTTTGATTCTTGTTGTGTTTCTGGACAGCTGCTTTGCACGTGGAATTTTTGTGGATTGGGAAATGCATCTGCTTATGCCTTATCTACAGAGAGTTTTGAGCAAAATGGCAGGTGTGATCTCATCTGCTTCCAGCGTATTTGCAGAAAAGCAAAGATGGTATCTGTGTTCTCCCAAATGATAATGCTAAGAATTGAAAAGGACAAGTTTTACACTAACTGTGAACAGAAATGGATGGCTGAAATGGATTGATAAATGAATGTGCTTATGAAGCATTCCTTCTCTTTTATATGAGGAAGAAAGGCAAGTTGTGGATGAGGGTGGGGAACATCTTTCCAAGGCACCTTCTTGTGAAATTTGAAAGATTTGAATGGATTTCAGTTTATACTTTCAGGACAATAATCTTCTCACTACTAAATCCAGACCAGATGTTCATTTCAGGAGAGTGGAGTTTCTGTTTCTTTTAAGTAATGTTCTTAAGCGTCTCCTTTTGAAGCCTGGAGTCTTGCTAGTCTTCCCAAGGGAATCTTCCAATCTTGTACCTTAAAGGAGAGGTATGGTTATTTTCTGGCTCTTGTTTTGTGAATGTGTCACGAATGGATTTGGTTTTAAATTCAGCTCCTGTTTTTGCCCAGGCCTATGGCACCAGGCAGGAGGTGTATTGAAGTGACTAGCACCCCAAAAATCCACTCTATCCACAAGTTCTTTAATAATAGCTGATTCAGTCTATTATGAAATGAATTATTTATTAATAGACNCCGAAGGTGGGTGGGGCACACACACATCGAGATCCTTTCACTCAATCCCTGGGGAAGTAACCGCGAAGCTGCGTCCAAGCCTCGGGGAGAAGTCTCCGACATCTTCGGGATGTAAGAGGCTTCTGCCTCAGTCATAACTCGTGTATCTTTTATAGTTGTAAAACGGTGACTCTCAAAGTCAGAAGTATCTCTTATCTCTCCCCCATCGGCTCGCCAGACTAAGATGTTAATTCTTAGCTAGGTGTAAATCATCTTCTGGCGCCAGAGATAAACTGCTGATAGGCTTTTCCACCCATGGTTATCTCTTTATGCACCAGTTATTGTGATACACAGAGCCGGAGGGCAGGGAGGTGTCCTGCCACAGAATGTGTTGCATCTGCAGAGTTCTGGCTCTTCATACCTCAAATTTTTATGAGTATTCCTCCAATCCTTCCCATCTCCTGTTTAAGAGACAAGATCCTTTATATTTACTTTTAGAAAGGTGTAACTGAGAAGCATATTTATACACCCTGGAGAAGATTCATGGCTTCCAGCGGCGTAACAGTATGTGGTCGTTGAGGGAAAAGGGAATCTGATAATGCAGAACCAAGTTCTGGTATTTCCTCATATAAGTAAAAATCCTACATATTTGCAATAAAACTGCGATATGTGTGGTCAATACTGATTAGATATTTCTGTCGTCAGGTAAACATTCTCTTGAAAAGATGTGTCCATTTGTCCATTTTCAACATAAAACATAATACCTAACTAATCTAGAGGTATTTAAAGCTGCTCGTTTATTGAACAGAAGGAGAAAACAATTAGAAAAAACCTACTGTGTTGAGTTAAAAACACAGTGGCTAAAATTTAACTTTCTATTTATTTAAATGGAGAATGATGAAGAATATACTCACCTTTACCTAAACATCAGATTCAGATTGGTTTTAACTACAAAGGCATTGGGGTAATAAATATTAACTAAAGGCAGCCTTTGCTTGCATTGTTAAAAATTTCACGGAGGAAAATGTTTTACACAGTTAAAATGTCAAATATCAAAGCATTGCACTTTTTTTGGTCCCTTTAAAGACTGCAAACCTTGGGGCTTAATTTCAGAGAGGTAACTGGTTACATATTTCTAAATTTTTGTGCTGTGATTTTTCATTGGGCCCCTTTTAACAAGAATGTAGAAAGAAAACCTGAAGGACCAAAGAAAGGTCTTATTGTAGATTTACAGTTCACTGACAGTCAGTCTGTAATATTAACTTCTTGAACTTATGGTAGTTGAGGTTGGATGAAGCACTTTCATGTATATAATCTCTTAAGATATAAAAAAAATGCATTAAACTGCTGGCTCTGATTAATATTAAAACACTTTAATAAACTTGTATCAGTAATTTTCTGTTATAAGTTACTATTAGCTGTTTTCCACATTAGATCAATATTTATGACCAAATTTCAAAATTAGGCTTTCATCAGAGAGAGAAATTATAATTGCTTTTCCATGTAAACTTTTCCTACTTTCCTAAGAGTTTGTCCTATATTTCTCAGCCAGACTCAGAATTAATAAAATTTATTGTCTTTGAGTTTGATGATACTGCAAACCGATTTTATGAAGGCAGCTATAAAGGAAAGTTAGTAAGGAACAGCTTTCAGAGTCTGGAGTGACACGTTTAAATCTCGGGACATAAAAAGTATGTGAGTGCTTGTACACATTAATTATATACTGGTTGAATACAATTGGAAATAATAAAAAAAAGTAGATAAAGAAGCAAGCAAGATCTTTTTCAAGATATACTTAATGCATAATAAATGCCATTTCAGTAAAGTATAATTCCTTTTGCACATAAAAGCAGTTAGCCTCTTTTTTCACTGAACCTTCTAGAAAATACTCAAAATGAGAATACCTCCATGAGTTTTCATTGGCGTATGTTTTTTCTCTTGAGTTTTAAGTGAAATGCAACGTTTGCTAAGCCATGGTTGTCTACAGACTCACTGCTGCTTCTTTTGATTTTGCGTTCACAAACTGTGCACTTTGTACATGATTCCAATGCAAGTCAAAACCAAAAAAATCTCATGTTCAATGCAATTGTAGTTGAAAAGCGATCAACATGCAGTTACACAGCTCAATGAGACTCTGAATGAAACTTGGTGTAAAATGTTGCTGATAGATAGGTTACAGGAGTTTAAAGCTTAAAGTCGTTCCAATGAACATGTTGAAATCACAGGTCCAGACCAGGTTTACATGCTATTTTATCTTTCTCCAAAACTTTAAAAATTGTAAGTAATCTGTAAGGATGTGTCTGCCACAGTTTAGAATTCCAGTCTATGTTCTGGAGAGTTTTCAAAGGGCTTTCTCCTGCCAAAGTAGTGTAAAGTGGTTTAAAAGTAAAATGTAGAGTTAAAGCATATAAGTAAAAAAGACTTAAGATTTATTTTCTTCATCTGCTGAATATCTAACATATAGAATGTAGTCGTGCCATTTTGTCCTGTGTTGGAGCTGAGTTGATTGACAAGTTTTCGATCCAATTGCGCTTTTCGATTTTGCATATTTAAACCCTGTTGGAGGCGCGGGAACTTCCCTTTTGATCCAGCTCTCCCGGGGGGAGGGGGAGGAAATGGCCCCGGGCTCCAACTCTCAGAGTGGGCCCAAGCCTCCCTTCCCACGGCACTGGGGCACAGCCCCTGGAATGCTGCGGGAGAGTCTGCTCAGGGCCGCCGGCAGCTGAGGAACAATGTGGGTTGCTGCACAGCCGAGACCACCCGAGCGGCTCCTAGGACCGGCGGGCTTCCCTTCCCCCTTCCATGTGGCCCTGCACAGACCTGGTGGGAGCTGATACAGCTTTCTGCAACCAACAGAGCCTACATCAGACTGAAGAGAATACCAAATAGCCGCCAGCATAAAGGGAAAGGGGCATTTTTTCTCCAACATGGCGTCAATGTCAGAGAGAGAGAGAAAGCAGTTATACGGGATGAAGCAAAAGATGGCAGCAAAGAAAAGAGGGGGGAGTTGTGTTAAGCGTGGTGCTTGAATTTGCTTTCTGCAGACTGTGGTAAAAACTGTAATATTACAAACTGTTATTTTCTCTTTAATCCATTTAAAAAGGCATGGGGGGATTGAGAATTCTGTGGGCAGCCTGGGGAAAAAGAAAGGTGATCCATGCCAGGTCACCTGGGAGCTGTGTGTCGGTTTGAAGAAGTCATCTCAAGACAAGAGACTTTTAGAGATTTTTGTGAAGAGAGTTGTTGATTTCAGGTTGGAATTTCCTTGTCCTTAAAATGAGAACACCCCATGTTTGGCCCATGACTGCAGTATGAAAAGACTGTGAGATTTTCATCGGAGAGATGTTGTTTTTCATTTCAGCAGATCGTTTCCGGGTGGGCGAACTGTTGCAGGCAGTTTGGAAACCACGCTGAAGCAGAGAGGAAACCACTTTTTTCCCCCTGAGTTTGGAGAGAGCTTTTAGGAACTCTGACCAAAAAATCCTATTTTTGTTATCCTTTGTGCTAGCTGAGTGCTAGAAGGGAGGGGGAAGTGCTGGAAGGGGGAAGTGCTGGAAGAGAGGGGAGTGTGTTTTTGCTTTACTTTCTTAATATTTCTTTTTCTTTTTAATCCTGGTAGTAATAAACTTCCTTTATATTCTTTAAAATTTTTGAGCCGCTTTGTATTTCTCGTAATTCATATCTCACAAAAGCAAATGAGTGAACTAAACCACTACACATTTTATATAGCTGTAGTCATGTATTTATCTTTTTTAGTGCACCTCTTATCTGGCCATTAAACTGACTGTTTAAGCACAAAGTTGCCCTAATGGTTTCCAGAATGTCCTGCTGTACCCTTCAAGTTCAATAAAAACACACTCTTTTTCACTCAAATTCCTCTAATTTTTTTTAAAGAACATGACAATAATCCCCAATGTCACATTTGGAACACCTATTGAACCTGTTGTAACTGTGGTTTTTACTCTTTAGGAGTCTTTCCCTGAAATCACAGAAAGGGTCAGGCTGGAAGGGACAACAGTGGGCCATCTGGTCCAACCTCCCTGCTCAAGCAGGGTCATCCTAGAGCACCTGGCACAGGATTGCATCCAGATGACTTTTGAATACCCCTGGAGAAGGAGACTCCACATCTTCTCTGGACAACCTGTTCCAGTGCTCTATCACCCTCATAGTAAAGTTCTTCCTCATTCTCAGATGCAATTTTGTGTTTCTGTTTTTGCCTGTTGCCTCTCATCCTGTTGCCTGGTATCACCAAGAAGAGCCTGGCTCCATTCTCTTGGCACCCTCCCTTCAGATACTTATTTATGCTGATAAGTAGTTCATTATTATTATGAGTTGCGATGCCTTTGTGATAAAAAAAAATTAAACACCTTAGTAGCAGAGATAGACCTTTGAAATATTTATAGAGATTTTAATTTAACTTCACAAAAAGGAGAGCTCCTAATGTAAATGTGTATTGGCAGAAGTATTCATTACACATTGTTTCTTTAAGAACTTGTGGAAATAAAAGGTACACTTAGGAGTAAATTCTGAAACACTGAGCTCTTAAGTAATTTCATATATTAAGCCATTGTCAATTCTATATTAATGTAATGTGTGTAATCCTTTTATTGTATGCGCTCAGGAAATAATCTCAGCAGCTGATGAAGGTGGGAGTTAAGTTGTTGGTTAGAGTTCATGTGCTTATAAAAATGGGAGAATTTACACTCGCCTCAGAAATATTAAAATAAATTATATTGTTAGCAATGTTTTCAAAGTCCATAGGGACAGTATTTCATAGTACAAATAGATTTTGAGTGACAAAGACAGTATCTGCTTACAGGGCTGAGAGCTGTGTGTATTTAGTAACTATATTTATATGTGCCTCTATTTATTTATCCATAAAGATGTGAGTATGTACTAAGTTTGTTTGTGTCCATGTATATGTTTGTATTAGAAGACTGATACTTCAGTGGATGTATTCTTTGGAATATTGTCTTTTTCCTGGGTTTATAGCTGTGTTACCTTCAATTAAGTAAGAGATTTGGTGTTTTCACCAATTCTTTCATCAAAAGGACCATCAGTCTACCAGTATAAAACATTCAAGGACCATCAGCATCCTGTGAGGATAACCAGTTAGATTGGATAGAGGGAAAGAGAATAAAGAGTGTTACAGGTGGTTGTTGATACTACCAGCTGTACTACTTTGCTATCAGCAATAGGTAGAGGAAAAGCTCTGTTTTCTGTTGTGTTTTTTAAGACGCCCAGTCATAAAAATGGAAGTGTGATTATAGACACACACTTGAATGTGAAGAAATTAAATCTGTAAAACTGATAGCTAGAAACTAGGCTTGAAAATGGCAAAATGGTATCAGCTAAAGCAGTGAAATATCTTTAAAGGGAGTATTATTAAGGAAAGTATCTTAAATTAAAAACCCTCAGACACTGCTATATATTTATGGCTGAGAAATAAAAAAAAAATTATTTTCATTTGTCCAGAAAAAGTTATGGGTTTTTAGCAGGAGTCTGAAGCAAAACATTAACTAAATCTTTTCCTTATATTCCTGGGATTTTTTTTCATCTTATATCTTTGGAGATTCAGAGATATAATTATGATTGTTCTCTCTTTTCCTCTATTTTAATTTTTTTTTAGTATAGACGTTTTGCTTTATTATAAATTCTTTTTTGTTATAAGCATTTTGCCCACAGACCAATTGCTATATAGCAGGAAATAAAAAATTCTAGTAATAGTTTAGTGTGCAAGGGGGTTCAATTTCTTCAGAGAATTATTGCATTTAAAATAATCAATGGCAAGAGCTAAGTAAACCTGACCCAAATACATGGTGATTGCCCATTGAATGCTATTTCATATTGTGTATCTGTAGTGGCTGATCCTCTATATGTTATGGCAATTATGCAGGCCAGCCACCATACCAGGGTTCGACTGTAGGTTTCTGCTGAAACCAAAACCAGAAAAGAGATTCTTCTATAAAGTCCTTTTTACTAATAGTGCCATAGCTCAAGCTGTGACCTTGAACAAAGAAGTCCCTGGGCAATTATACCCTTGCAATCTGAATTCCACACCTCTCATGCAGGAGTTCCAACCAGTAGGAATATAGGGCTTGGGTTCTTCCATTTTCTCTAGCTGGGCTGTTTCTTTTCTTAACTCTAAGATTGCAGCTTCTGTTGATGAGTGTAGCTTCCATGGCTGGAGCTTTTACTTCACTCAGTAGAAGTTTAACAGATCTAGGTGAACATTCCCAGCTTGAGGACTAAGGTTAAGCAAATTTAGCTGCTAACACTAAGCAAGTTATGTTAGCAAGTTGTATATGAGTAGCACACCAAATTGCAGAGCATGTAAATGTAGAAATGGAACTAGATAATCAAGGGACAGGGTGGATCAGAGGCAATGTAATCCTGGTCTTGTTTGCCTCCGGGTCACTGGGTTGTGTCTGTCTCAGGTTGGTGGTGACTAAATTCATTGCTATCTAAAGCTTGGTCAGTGACTTACGTAAAATGAGTTGCTGCTCTTAGTCAAATTCCTACTGGAAAGGTGTCTGTATCACAAGGAACACTGTAACTGGCATCCTTCCTGATTGAACAGCCTTTTAATGGGGCCAAGCACTCAATTGTCAGAGAGATGAGGCTTTGTTCCTAACATGCTCTAAAGGTTCGTTGTTTCTCCTTAAGAGTGGAGCTATTTCCATTTCACAGCAAATAAAGAAACCCCTGTATTTAGTGGTTCAGTGTAATGCGTGACCTCTGGGCCATGCTGTTACTGTCTTGGCTACTTCAACATGAGAGAAAAACGTGAATGTACACTTAGAGCTTACAGCCTTTAATTCCTTAGGAAGGAAATTCCTTGAGGAGGCAGGAAGATGCTTAGGGCCTAATCCTGCAGTGCTTTGCTACTTCATATTATCCAGATCATTTGTGCTCCTACACAATCCTGCAATGATTACACAAATCATCTTAGTTTCTTCCTGTTTTCTCATGTTTCCTTCAGAAACCCTTACCATTTTGAGCATTCTCCTAAAGCTTGTTTAGTGGAAGCTCTCTCCTTTTCTTCTCCCCCTTTCTCTTCCCAACTCTAAAATTTTAGGATGATTTACTGAAGCCATTTGTAGCTGAATTACATATTCCTGCTTTCAATTATAGCAATGCACATAGAGAGACACAGCCATGGTAGGGAAAAAGCAGGGAAACTGTATAGAGACAGCAAGGCAGCACACTGGTGTACTCAGATCTGAGGTCATTTCACAGGCAAATCTGGATGTAGGAGGACTGTGGGGGGCTTTAAGGATGCTGCAAAAGCAGTGAGTTTTCTGCTGTTGTGTAGGAAAGTATCACACAGCATTTTTCACTATTCCCCCGAATTTTGCTGGCAGATTATATTTTGCATTCCCTTCTCAGGGGGAAAGTCACCATGAGGCTAGCACCTTTCTAGAAGGTGGGTTACAGAGCTTGTAGTAAAGTTCTACTTTTTATGTCTCTTCCTTTTTACTTTTCCTTTGAGAAAACCATAATTCTTCTTTATTGTTTGCTCTAGCCCATATGTCCACTAACTCATGCCTGAAGCATCACCTCTAGGGTTCAGGGTTTTCAAAGAGGATCTATGTGATAGGGTCCCAAATACTTATTTAGGTACATAAATAAATGGTATCTGAATTTCAGAAATACCAAGCTTCTGCATTTTCCAGCATAATTTAAAAATCTGACTATTTAAAATCCAGAGCAGCACAGCACAGTAAGTAATAACAATGACAGTGAGCAATTTTTAATGTTTCTCCTTACAGAAGGATTGGGAATGTGTGTGTGCAATGGATATATGTATTCCCTTCCCCACAGCAGTTTGTCAAGGAATGAGAAAATCAAAATTATTGTAGGGTTTTCTATTGTGTGTGCCACATCCTGATCCATCTACTGTATTTATAGCATGGTACTTTTACATTTGTATATTGACAGCTCATTGCTCAATGATGCCAGCCTCAAGAGAACATTTAATGTTAATTTACAGAATCCTGATGCCACTCAGGGGAAGAGCACTTTTGCAAAAAAATGAGGCAGTCTGTCATGATCCTCTCTGTGCCTATTGTGAGTAATACTATATTGCTAGAAACTGTGAAATTTCAAAATAGATTATTGTATTTGCTAGCATACTGTCCAGAAATAGAAATATAGTCACTCTGATTTCGGTTGTCTGACTATGCAGTGAATGCCTTTATTCTGTATGGTGCAGAAACAAGTAATGTACTCACAGTTCTCCACCTCTGTATATTCATATCTGCACACAGAAGGGATGATATTAGGTGAAATACATTTTAGAATTGTTTTCAAATTAGAATTCTTGGCTTTTACCTAAAAACTATAGTTGTTGCAGAGATCGGTAAAAACATCTATTTAGCTTCAGATAGGTGTTTTCTTTCTGCGGATGTGTGTTAGAGGAACTGAAAAGTCATGTACAAATAAAATAGAGAAGACAGGCTTCTCCATGTTGACTTTAATACTTGCATCCCAAAAACCAAATGTCTATTGGAGCTGTCTGTTATGCAGCATGCTGTTAAGTTTCTTGAACTGTTTTAGACTTCGTTCTATTAGAATCCTGTGGGAAGGTTTTCTACTTTTATTTTTTTGGTAAAAGGTTTGGATATATTGGTAGTGGTTCTGCCTTCTCTCCACCCATATTAATTGGAAATATTTCCTTAGCAATTTACACATTTTTTTTCTTTTTAAGGTAGCTTGATTATGCCATCCTGTCTTTATTATTGGTAAAAATCCACATTGCATTTTAAGGAAGAGAAGATTTGAATTTTTCCTGTAATTTTTCATCTAATGTTTGCAAATTTCAGTGGTTATAAGATGCATTCAGCATCACTGGCCTGTCAGCTGAACCTCAGATTGATGTCACTGACTTTCCTGGCACCAAAGTTATGCCACTCTGAATGTTGAGGAATCACAAGGAAAGACAGTGAGCACATGAAGTTCGTTAAAGGATGTAAATGGGGTGTGAACTGGAAAGGATGACTAAGAGTTCAAGATTCTGAATAGAAAGGTTGTGAAAACTTGCAAATGGACCAATTACCTTTAACTTTTTAAACCACAATAAATCTTTTGTTTTGAATTTCTTCTCTGAATTCTCAAAATTGCTTCAGCAGTAGTAGTTCTCTCAGTGTTGACTACAGACATGTTCAAGTTAACGTCTCTATTTTGTGGTCCACTAGGTACATTCTGCTAATTTTATGATGGCTAGTAATTACAAAGAAAGATGTTCAGCTACATATAATACATAATATTAATACATAAAGATCCTGATATGGTTCACTAATTACCTACAGTAGCTGGATAAATCTCTTGGATGCAATTTGACATTAAATAATTTTCTTTATAATGAGCTAGAAAGGATTTGAAATAATTTCTTCAATTCAGGTTAAAGTTATATTTAGTGAATAATTCTCTTTTTTCACACAGAATTTAATCCAGCATTAGTACATTACTGACAGAGACAAGCTGAAAGCTCCTTCCTAAGGAGAAATTCCTTTCATGATGATCTTCCCCAGCTGCTCAAAATAGCTTTTCTTATAGTTTCCTGATAAGGGAAGACAGTTGCAAGATTTTTTCTCTGTTCTAAACCTTTTCCTTCCTAGCAGACATCTGTTCTTCCTTATTGGGTGCCATACTCCTCTATTCTCGCAGTACAAACAAAAGTACAAGCATTAGATTTTTCTTCCGATTCTTTTCTATGTAACCAAGAAATGGTGTAACTTTATAATTCGGCACAATGCGGAAGCATTTGCTCTCTGCCTTCAGCACAGGGAATTAATTTACAGGCAGACTGACCCAAGAGAGCTGAAAAGTCTCTCACAGACATAGAAAAAAGAAAGGAAAACCTGTATTGTTCTTTCCAAGTTGAAAGCTGTACAGCCTTTAAGCAGGGGAAATACTTCCTTAGTCCCTTTTTTTTAGGTGTGGTCCCCAGCACTCCTAGAACCCTTATGAGAGATTCACATCTCGGAGAGCAGAATCGCAGAACTGTAGAATGGTTTGAGTTGGAGGTGATCTTAACCACCATCTAGTTCCAACCTCCCTGCCATGGGCAGGGATACAATTCACTAGATCAGGTTGCTCAGAGCTCCATCTAACCTGGCCTAGCACAGCTCCAGGGATGGGGCATAATGAATGCAGCAGAATGAGGCAGAGTTTTCCATATCTGGTTCTGTACTTCTGGAATTTATTCAGCCACCCATCTGCTCACCTTTCACTGGAATGATGTTGATAATCACACTCATAATTCGATTTTACTCTGCTAAATAATGACATCTCCCATCACCCTGGTGAATCCAACAAATCCCATGTGTTCTGTTCCCCCTCACCTCCAAGGAGAGCCCCCAGCCAACTGAGGGAGCTCCTGATGTTGTTGGAACCAGGGTCTAACAGCACCATGGTTGGAAGGTGTGACCTACAAGTACTATTACTTGGCCATAAGCAAAGACTTTCTTGCTACAAAAAACCAGGTTCATCCCTGGTGACTAAGACGATTGTGGTAAAGGGAAGGGTATTCCAAAGAGATCTGCAGGCATCATCCTTCTAAACTGGGCAACCAGGGTAAACCTAGACAAAGAGGAGAATAGTGGAGTCATTACTTACCACTACTAATTTTTTTCACTGAGTTCCTTAAAGAGAGTAGAAAGTAGAAAAAGTAAAAAGATTTTGATTTTGTTGGTGGATAATGACAGGGACAGCCTGTGCTATTGTGCAATGCCAAATAATGATATGTTATTGCTCCCTACTTTACTTTCTGCAGAGTTTTTATTGTGTTTTGGAAAATACTAAACTTAAAATATGGCATTGTGATACTGTACCAAGAAAAAAAGCATCAGGTTTTAGATGGGTTTCATTTATGCAATCCTCAAGATACTGGGAGTCCAAATATTGGAATTTAAATAATTAAAAAATAAGCTAACAAACAAAATAAACCACAATAATTTGGAAGTCCAGGCAGTGTCTTTTTGGGATTTGTTATCTCACAAATTTCCACTCTTGGAAAAATCTCAAAATGGGGTTTCTGGAATAAGAGAATTCTCAGACTGCCAAAGCTATATTACATATATTTCTGACTCTTATCATACTAATTATTTACACTGAAAACAATATCCCACACCTTGTAAAAGTAATGGAGAATATTTTTAATGGTATACACTGAGGAACTGACCTACATAATGTAGCTTAAACCAATGTAGCTAGAGTAGCTTTTCTTCATATTTGTTGTCACTGGTACCACTCCTTAGAAGCGCTTGAGACATTTGAATGAAGAATTGAAAAGAAGGACAAAAAAGCTTAACCACTTAACCATGAAAAAAGGCCCTGAGTCTTCTGGAATGGGGCACCCACAAGATAGATGGTAAATTCTTTAATGTTGTGGTTCCATAACTTTTCATACTGATATTTGATGTGGGATAGAGCTAAGAAAAAAGAGAAACCTTTAATAAATAAGAAATTTTGGAAATTGAAAAAAATGTTTGTTAATTCTGTCTGCTGATTATAAGAGCAGATGTAAAACTTACTTTCCATGTATGCCGAATACATGTAAGCTGCAGGTTTTAGCCAAACACTGAAAGCTAACTAAGAATTAAAAAGCATTCTACAATGTACCATTGCATTGCCCAGCAATAAAGTGACTTAAATTCACTGTAGTCATCGGTAACTTCTTTTTATTGCAAGCTAATAAGGTCAGTGCTCAGCTACTATTACTCTTCCTACTACAAAATCATTCTCAACAATCATAGCTCTGCAAAATTCATAGCATGAAATTGTTTTTGAACTCCATGTAATCAACACACTCAAATAGGGAGCAAAGCTCTGCAGCCATGAAAACATATTTTGAAACATTTTTGAAGGCAGAACGCTGATGAAAACCATTGATCTTTTGTTTCTAAAAGAAAAAAAAAAGATTTTTATGAAGATGAGCGCAGGTGATTTATAAGGTATTTATAAGGTAGCTAAACAACACACAGCACAGCTCTTAGGTGAAGAGTATTCTAATCAGGCATTGGTTTGGAATAACTCATTTTGGGTTTGTCCTGCTTCACTAATCTCGAACATGTTTCTTTGAAGTTCTGAGCATACCTGACTTGATTGTAAAGACTTCTGTTATATTTAGCACCACAAAAAAAAGCAGCACACCAATTTCTTAGTACAGCAGCTTTCAAAGGTGTTAATGATAGGTTCTGGTGTTGTGAGGTTGGAAGAGAAGATATTTTGTCATAAAATCTGTACTAAGACTTAAGGGGGTGGTTTCATCATCCCTTTTATTTTAATAAGGACAGGTATAATTGCATAAAACATTAGAATAATTAACTGCCATGCAGAATTAATAATGCCTTGTAAAATTTAAATATCTGAGATATTTCCTCTTTTTTTATTTCCTGAAAAACATCTTGACTGGCAATACTCAAAACAAGCTGTTGGTGTATTTCCTGTCAGTGACAATCTTTGTTCTTGCTGTGGTGACTAGGTTTGAAGATTGAGAATGGAGCAGTTCAGGACACACATTGCAAAAGATCAGTTAAAGAACAATATAATAATTACATTTGCAATTTCTCATTTGCTTGCACATTCGTATTTTGTGGCTAAAGTTCTAAAAAAAAACCATGTCAGTGCTGATGGTGTATGTGCAGTGGTGGCAGGAGAGAGAACAGCCTCTGACATTTCCATACATGCGTGGCAGATGAAGCCAGAACACCTGTAAGAATCAGTGTGCAACAGTCCACAACAAACTTGTTCCCCAGGGACAGAACTGAGTAAGCACTTCTCAGTATAGAGGTGACATTTAGGGTGGACTGGTGTTTGCTCATTAACCTAGAGAGTTCTTCCAGGGTAAGAAATACTACAGGGCATTCACCAGACCTTGCAGCCTTTCAAGATGGTAAATCAAGGTTTGATTTTCTTTGCAGAACTGGTATGTGGTCAGACTGTGCCTTTTCCCTGCAATTTTAAGTCTGCAGGAGAAATACGTGCAAGCCACAGTTGTACATATGAATGAGACAGAGCATATACAAAGCATGCTGCAGGCAGAACTTTGAATTTAAAATCTGTGGGTTCAGTGTTGAAGCCCCAATGTGCTGGCTATTGTCTCAGCAGATGTAGTTCTTTTCAGTTAAGTTTATAAGCAAGTATAACGTCTTACGTTATTGAAAGTTCCCAAAGAGTTTCTCACTCCATAGTGGTATGCTGGATACTGTGTGTTTGACTGGATGCTATCCTTTTAATTCCTCTGTGGTTGCCTTTTCTTAGTTGTTTGGGGTTTTTTGATTAGTTTTTTGTTTGTTTGTGTTCTTACCACATCTTCTTTAGTGTTTCAAGAACGCAGTTGGGTTCCTAGAATGAATGTGCATTTGTTTGAGGATTTTTCAGGTAATCCAACAGAAGAAGAGGAAAACTTTTGTTTGTTCTCTATTTTTTTATCTGTACTTAACAAAGTAGCATTTTCTTTCTTTTTTTTTTCCCTAAGTTTTAAAATGAAAAGCAAGTTTAAGTTACAGCTAATATTTGCTAACACCTTGGAATAAATTGAAAGGTAAAATAATAATTTATCTGCTTGATAAATTCCTGGTCTGTTGAGTGTGGAGAGATCTGTATTCTGCTTCTGTATTTTAAAAGCATTGAAGAGTATGAAGCACTCCACTGTATTTTATGGCCCTTGAGAGATACTGGCACATTGTGGAAAAATTAACAGGGTTTAGGTAAACCAGCTCTGACTAGTGGATGTGATGATTCTATAGAACCAACCATCTTAATTGAATCCACCTGTATATCTTATGAATTCCTTTTAAAAAGAAAAATGTCCAAAACCAAATTGGATGTTTCAGTTTTTGAAGGGGCAAAACCAAGTCAGACCATTTCTGAGAGTCTTCACCTTGAGAAGTTAAAACACTGCCTTTAAAGCTGTTTTTGTTCAGCGATGATCCTTTAAATTTGGGGCAGTGACTGGATCTGTGGGTAACAAGGGCTCAGGAGTCTGAAGCTCAACACTGTGCACCCCTACAGATGTGCCTGAAGTAATAACCACTTAGTCTGGAGGGCTGCATGGGCCCTGGTGGGCTCTGCAGAGCAGTTCCCATTTTGAGCTGTCTGTCTGTATGTCTTGGAGTGACTTTATGATGTGTATCCCCTATCACCACTCTATGTCCAGAAGATGAATTCTGTGCTTTAAGCATGGGTGCGAGAGGAAAACGGAGCGAACTTTTCAAAACAATTGCTCAAGGACACACAGTTCTCTCTGCTCTGGGCTCGGCAGCAGGGAGAGGGGAGAGGCGGCCTTGCTTTCCAGCCAGCTTTCGGCTCTTTCTCTCTGGAGAGAGTTTTCTTGGGACTTTTGGTTTGTTTTTTTTTTCCTCTTCTTCTCTTTGGGACTNAGGAAATTTTTTTTTCCCCCAAACCTTGTGGTGGGGGAAGGGGTGGTGGTACCCTGCCTTTCCCTTGGAGGATATTCTCCTTTAAATTTTGGCCAAACTGGCACACTGTACTCCGTTGCCCATGGAAGTTCCGGGCCAACAGTGCAAAGGAAGCTCAGGGGAGACCTTATTTCTCTCTGCAACTGCCTGAAAAGAGGTCATAGCCACTTGGGGGTCGGTCTTTTCTCCCAGTTAAAAATCAATTGGACAAAATGGCCTCAGATTGCACCAGGGGAGGTTTAGATTGGTTATTAGGACAGAAATTCCTTCACAGAAAGGCTGACCAAGCATTGCAACAGGCTGTCCAGGGAAGTTGTGGAGTTACCATCAATGGTATCACTGGAGTGGTGAACTCCTCACTGCTGGGTTAATCATTGGACTCGGTGATCTTAGAGCTCTTTTCCAAACTTAATGATTCTTTGATTTCATGATTCTACCTGCGCATGACAACAGTCAAGACTCAAGGTGTTTGTAATGGATTTCTTTCTTTATTTAAATAAACTACCAAAACCTACACCCACTCTACAAACTCTAATTATCTGAACAGGAGTAAAATAGGCAAAAAGGCTATTTGAGGGAGTGGGGAAGGAGTTGAACTAGACATCCTGACCTCGTAACAGCCGCAGCACTCTGGTTGAGGTTTGATTCTGATTTTCAAGGGCTTTTTCCTGAATCTTCAATTGCTGAAAATTGGTCAGTTCACAAAAGCAAGGATTACAGTTCCATTTTTTTCCCTACTTTCTGCTCTTAGTGACAATAGAGCTGGTTGGATTGTTTTAAAGGTAATCCCTGAGCACTTATCTTTGGCCTCCAGATAGCACAGGCTGCTGCTGAGCAA
Source organism: Daphoenositta chrysoptera (assembly GCA_013397915.1). Lineage (NCBI taxonomy): Eukaryota > Metazoa > Chordata > Aves > Passeriformes > Daphoenositta > Daphoenositta chrysoptera. The sequence goes on from VZRO01005462.1 coordinate 90,262, forward strand.
GCAACCAGCTACGATGTGTAAACCATAGTCATTAGGAGTTCTGACAGGCTGCAGTTTAGCTCTGACCTCGTGATTAACAGGAGAATGGAAAGGGTTTGTGTGGAGGGTGAAGTTTTAATCTCCACCCAGGAGCTGCCTAAGTAAATCCTATTAGAAAGAAGAGGATCTGAGCACATGGGTTTCACATGTGATTTTGACCATGTCCCTATTAAATACTTTGTGTGAATTACATCAAACCACAAGGCTGGTAAATTTAAAACAAAATAATATGTCACACTACATTTCAGAAAAAAAAAGGGTTCAGAGATTTTATTCTACTTTGAAATTGCTTAGATATAATTTTAGAAGGATCTAGGTATATTGGGGATTAATAACTCAAATAATTCTCTCCTATATTTAACCTTCTTTACCACTGAATTTAAAAAAAAATATAGTAAAATGCAGTGTCGCCAACTGTGGGGCCAAATGCCGTGTATTTAGCCTCTAATAAAAAGGGGTTTTCTTCTTTGGATTTTTGTTTTTTCGGAAGGGAGCAGTTAAGATGACACAGTAAATTGTACTAGTGTAAAGTGAAAAAACAATCTGAGCATTGCAGGATTGCTGTTGCCTTTGTCCCAAGACATGACTAAGCTTCAAGAATGTTTCAATTCCATAGCTAAGATGAAAAGCCTGAGTTCTCATCTGATACCTACATATTTGCAAGATATTTTTCCTATTAGTAACAGTAGCAGTTTAATACTAGGAAATCTGCTGCGTAATTACCCTTGACCTTAATTTTGAACTGTTAATTATGAAATACGGGCTTTTTTTGTTTGTTTATTTTGGGTTTTTTCCCCTCTGTGTAGCAAAGTGTTGTTATAATGAGTTTAATTAAGCGAAAATGGATGTTGGCCTGCAATGTTACAAGGGGTTGCTATGTGCCAATAAATCATAATTAAATGTATTTAGTGTAATAGAAGGTGTCATTCACAATCTTGTTGCTTGTAAAAAAATGTTAATTTTTTCCTTAAATGACAAGCCCTTCCAATTATAATGAAAAAGAACTAAAAGCTCAGTTTTGCTAACCAACAGCAATGTGATGTTTACTTTACAAAGAATATCAGTGTTTTATTCATGAGCAGTTATTTAATATGGTAAAGTAAGTGGTAATATCTGGGATGCCTGGAGAGATTTGAATGTGCCTTTTTTGTTTTTTGAAAAAAAAGGCTGGAGAGATTTGATGGTTGTTTTGGTGAAATGTAGTTATGGTGAGGGTAGTGATGTCTGCTGAAATGTAGAAAAGAATCCCCAAAGAAAGCTTTGTGGCTTAACTGTACAGGACAAAGCAGTTTGAATATAGACTATGTGAAGTCTGCTCATTATGAATTAAGAACTAAGACTTTTGGGGCTCAAATGTATGATTTAGAAGTATGCAGTTAGCACATGAACATAAGATTATGGGATTATTCAGGTGAGTAAGTACCCCAAATTTGTAGCTTCATTGAACCATTATTTTAAAAAGGAATATTTTGTTGTAGGCCGTTTGTGTGACGGTCTGTGCTTACACATCTGCATTTAAATTAGCTTTTTGTACACAGAAAAATGCTAATACAGAAGTGCCTGTCCTGTCTGTAAATATGAGGAAGCTTTTAGGGGGAGAATGAACTTTTCTGTGCATTTGGAGAACATGTAGCATGTTAGTGCAATGAAGGACAACAGCCCCTGTGTACCAGATTTTCATTTTCTGTGGAAGTCGCAATGCCATAGTTCCTTTCCCCTCGCCACCACTCCTATGCACTTTGCTGAATCCCAAATGGCTTATTGTTAGAGCCAAAAGGAGGGGCTTAGTTCTGCTTTCATGTCAGCGTCAGCATCTCTGATGGCATTGATTTAAATTTAAACTTTGCAGACCTGAGTTAACAGAGGAGAAATGCTGCATGTGCAAGTGTGCAGGGGAAAGAAAGAAAGATACGAAAGTTTGGTATTGTAACTTTTGGATTCTTTTGAATCCTATTTACATACAAGGTAGAAGAAAGATTTCCATGTGGAACACTGTCATTATTGAATTAAACTTGTAAAACTACAATTATTTTATTTATTTCTCCATTTGTTGGTCTCAGTTCCTCCAGTCTTCACAATAGACAATTCTGGGAGACAGGGATTAGAAGCAGCTGCAGGCCTTCATGTGATGTGAAGGGCGCAGTAGGAGTATAAAGAATTTAAATATCATTCATTTTCTTTTCCTTTGCTCCTTTCCCCCCGCCTTCCCCATGCCATTCTGCATAGGAATCAATCAGTCATTCAGAGCCATGGACAATGACCCCCTACCTTTCACAGCTCATATCCAAAAATCCTTTGGCAAAGCAGACCTGGACTCCAGCTAGCTCAGCACTGCTGGAAGTCACATTCTGCACTGTTGGACGTTGGGATTCATGAATCACAGGCTTGCACTGTACTCCAAGTACCTTCAATCATTTGTCAGAAACATTGGCTGATCACTGTCTGAACACTTCTACTTTTGTTTTAATGCCTTTTCAGTTTCCACAATGAGTCTGGGGAACCTCACTGGGAAGAAGTTTCTTTCTGATTAAAATGTCTTGCCTTTAAATCCAGCTTTGCAACAGGGATGCCAGCCTGAAGGGCAGAGCATGGCCAGAGTACACTTCTGGTGATTGATACAACTTCACTTCCTTGATGATCATCCTGAATAAATCTCCTCAGTATTTGCAGACATGATGTAGATGCCCTTTACAGCCACATAAATCTTCAGCCAGGAGAAAATTAGCCAAGTCCAGACATTGATCTTATGAGGTAAATTGTACCTAGGCAGCAGGGGACCCATTGATAAACAATGAAGCAATGCAGATAACTTACCAGCTTACTTTTAATCAATGCAGCTTCTCACAATGTGTTATTCCAGCAATGGGTCTAAATCACTTTGCACTATAAGAGTTGTTTTCAAAACCTTTTAATCTAATTGGAAAATCTTCCTTTCTACTGGTAATAAACACTCACTAAACTGTCTGAACCTAATTGAGCTATAGTAATTTATGTGAGCTCCCCACTGCTTTTTCTCCCTTTAATCAGACAGACTGCTTTACATCTTTAACTAATGAAACCTACGACTTTGCCAGGAAGATTTGATCAAATGTCACTACTGAATAAATCTTCATTAACACTGACATGTCCCACAGCCTCTCCATGTCCCTCTTCATCATTAACTCAGAGCAACATCATCATAGAAAGGTGATGGCCACTACTTGATTTACATATATAATTAAGCGGTAGTCAACAATGTCACACCAAATAAGAACCTGAAAAGAAAATTTATTGTAGCTTTTTGTCAGGATATAATGATAGTAACTGCAGTGAGGCATTTTTTCCTAGAAAGGAGATCTCAGCCCTAGACATGTGCTAGAAATGCCACCAGCTGCCACATACGTTCCTAGAAAGCCTTCCCTGTTGTAAAGCTGTTAAGATCTGTCCTTATCCTTGATAAATAAGAATTCCTGCCCACCTAGCAGTGCTTTGCAGAGGTATTCAAGTCGGCTTAGGAAGGAAGAACTGTACAACTGCTTCCCACAATAGTATCAGGTATCCACATGAGTGGTACCTAGCACAAACCCATTTTATGGTACTGATGGATATATATAAGCAGCACCTGTCAGTACTTAATAGAACAGCAAAAGGTGGTACTCCCATGCCTGTGTGGAAGAGAATGAGAGAATTTTCCAGAGTAGGCCAATATTGACCAGAATTAAAGCTACAGGGGAAAGAGAAACAAACCAGTAAATGATGTGAAACAAAAAAACTTGATGGTGTAAAAAATATTTATTTGAACCAACAGAAAATTAATGTTAGGAGTTTTAACAGAATTAGTGTCAAGCAAAGTTATTGGGGCATGTAAAGTGACAAAAATGTGGAAGAGAGCTGCTTTTTGGATTTTCCCTAATGGCATACCTGACTTTTTAACACATAAGAAATCAGAAGTACTGAAAGAAAAGTGTTCAGAATACTAGCAGTAGGTATTTCAATGCACTCAGCATTAATTCCACTTATAAAGTTGATTCTGTACTGTCTTTCACTGTCAAGTCAGCATGAATGAATGCTTTGGAAAGCCTTTGTCTTGCTCATCAAGCATTTAGTAAGTGGTAAAAGACAAAAAAAAAGTTAGGAATGGGAATGCTCGTACTTTAATGGCAATTGGGATGAGCATTGAAGGCTGAATTGGAAAATGCATATTGAAATGAAGTTGGGGGCAGGGACTGTGATGGCAAAGACATTAATTGCTAAACTGGACAAAAAGGAGCCAAGGAGCAGCTCATAGTGGCCAGTGATAAGGTCAGATAGGTTGAAAAAGAAGACAATTTTGACAGTGGAGTTTGTCAAAAGTCTGGTGTCTGGCAGGTAATGCAGTCGGGACAGACTGAAGAGAGCCCCTTCTGACCTGGCTTGGCATTTTCCTTGCAACGCTTCCTGAGATGGTTTTGCAGAGTGTGTGCATTGATTGAATTGGACCTGCTAAGCTCAGCAGACATTTTATGTCTGCAGCACCTGCTGGTAATATATGTGTGTGTGTGTATATGTGCATGTGTGAGCATGTAGTGTGTCTGACTCTTTCACAAACACCGTGTGAAACCTTCTGGTCCCTTCTACAATGAACATTTTTTTAATGGCATGGAATGACAACAATTGAGTCAAGGTGAGAAAAAAGGAGGCAGGACTAGGATGGATAAAATAACACTTTTATGCTTACTTTTTATACCATGTCATGGAGACCAAAGGAAAAATTGAGATTTAAGAGAGAGAAAATGCATTTTGATTTTCTTTAAGTTTTTGTTTGCTATTAGAAACTTTTAAAAGTATTCATCCATGAATAATTTTTTGTAAAGTTAATAATACTTTCTGGAATGTGTTTAACAATCATTGTCTGGCCTTCCATCATAGAAAAACCACTCAAAATAAATGTCAGCCATAGATGATTTTGGAGCATAGCTGGAGCCTGAACAAAATTTTATTTTTCAAGGGCAGACTTTAGCTAGAAATAGCTCTGTTCACTTGCATTTCTGAGTGATTTTATTTGGGTTGCTTTAATACTCGAAGATAAAAGGAAAACTTGTAGTAGATGATTCATATTATGTGAATTAGTTAGATTCTGTATTTCTTTAATCATGAGAAACAATATCAGTTCTGCTGTACAAAAATACTCTGGCTATGGAAGGAACATTGTTTGAAAGGTGAAGATGAAAGTAGAATTTCTGAGTACACTTGGAAAAACACGTACAGGTGGAGATTTTAGAGATACCTGCTAGCCTATGGTTACACTGAATATGATGCATATATCAAGTATATTTCAGACGGGCTTGGTATCTATCATACAAATTCCAAAAATTGATGATTTTAATAAGGAAATAATTTTGTTTCAGATATCATGTCTTGGTGTTATATTTTAGCCTGGTATGTAGCATCTCTCATTGGCTAATGTTTCATGTTGGCAGTAAAGACTACGGGTGGATCTTCTCATCAGTACTGAGAAGGAATAGCTACATGATCTGTCGAAACAAAAAAATCACTTCTGGAACTGCTGAGCTTTTCTACAGCAGCTGTAGAAGTCCTAAAGCTTTGGAAGGCCCATGACTGAAAATAATCTACGGTATAGATATAAACATGCTTCTTGTATGCATGTGTCTATCAGAGAGGATACATAACTTGGTGCAATAACTCAAGTTGTAGCCCTGTGTTACACCTATTCCACTATAAGACATGATGTTAAGTTGCCTTTGGATACCTGATATATGCATGCCAGTAAAACAAAGTGTTTATGTACTCTCTGAGAAACAGACATGACAACAGACATCACAGAATTTTATTCATACATAATTTATCTTCCCGGGCTATTATATCAGCATATCCAGCATATCCAATAAAAGTGTATGTGATCCATTTGGACCAATTGCCTGCCAGGCACTGCTTTCTCTTGTTTTCTTTCTTTACTTCTTTAGCCCAAAGAATGTGAAAAACTGCTCAAGATGAGTATGCACACAAACAGAAACAGCAGATTAGAGCATGTTTTACAGCTTATGTTGTGCTACTGGAAACCTGGAACCTGTAGGTCAATGACACTATTTTATTTCTTTTCCAATGATGGAAGAGAGAAAAAGATGAACTACAAGATGATCAAAAAGCATTTTTCCACTTCTGCTCCTTGATATACTATTCTCTGTAATATGAATGCTATAATAAATCATACTTTCTGTTTGTTCCATGTCTTGGGGTCAGTGTTCAGCACACTCAGTGGAACAGGAATTTTTTTATATTGTTCCAATGAAAGCCTGTGAATATGCTCCAGCCAGCTTATCTGATTGGTTGTTCTGCTCAGCTAAGCAAACCATGCAAGTGTGCCTAAATTAAATTATGTGCTGCAAGTCTATACTGGTGTCATTCCAGTAGAGACTCTTCCATGTCTTTCATTTTATTCCCTTTCTTGTGTTTTTTTTTTCCCAGTCATTGTTCATTAAAAGCTGCTGAAAACAAAAATAGTCAAAAAAAGACATACAGCTGCTTCCAGCATTCATCTCTGATCTAAATGCCAAAATATTTTAAATTCAAAAAATTATGTTTCCTTACCTAAATTGAATTTATTATACCAGGCAGTATTTTTGGTCTTCAAATTAATAGAATGAAAGGATTATTAATTTCAGACACAGACATCTGTCAGATTTTTTTTCTAGTTTTTATGTAACTGGGCATGAGATTTTACTGAAGTTATGGTTTTCTTCAAGAATAATTGTAGCAAGAGCTTCACTACCTTAATAGGGCTTAAACCTCAATCACCAGGAATAAACCGTGGACACATTTCTTGGAAAGAAGATCTGAATGGTGCGACTGGAAAGAAGGAGCAACAAATTTCAAAAAGCAATATACAGCTTGTAAGGACTTAAAATATTTTTTTCTTTTGAGTTTCTGAACCTATGCTAAATCTTTTGGGGAAGTGAAGACATGAAGGGATTCCTAAGGTGACTGTGAGACTGAGGGCTTAAAGATCTTCAACTGAGCTGTCATCAGACAGTCCTCTTGGAGAGCAGAGTTTAGAAAGAAATATTCTGAAAAGTATGAAAGAACAATTCTCTTTAATAAGGCATATCATCTACACAACAACGTACAGGTAGCTGGATGAAAATTGGAAGAACGTTTTCGCAGCGTTTTACACACCTTAATTTTTCCTACTGTTACATCATGCTCTCAGCTCAACATTTTGTACTTTGCTTTCCATGATGCTCTGAAAAAAAAGGAAACTCAGTTTCAAAGAATTTGAGATTATGAGATCCTTGTTTTCCCAGGCAAAACAGTCTCATTTGGTTAAGAGTCTTCCTTGGCAGTTAATGTCTAAAACAAATTTTGCTGAATTGGGGAACAGTGTTATTTAAAACCTTCCTTCAATTGCAAAAACACAAACGAAATCTGTGGATGAGATGGTACCTGCCTGGAGTCATAGATTTGTCTGTCTGATTAAGAAGAAATATTAATTCTATTTCATGAAAGTGTCATTTCTCAAGAAAAAATGCAGGTAGATGTGTATAGCCTGCATCTAAACAACTTGTGGTTTAACCCCAGCTGGCAATTAAGTACCAGACAGGCACTCACTCACCACCCCTCAACCTCCCTCCTGTCTCTCGTGTGGTGGGGAGGAGAATTAGAAAAAGGTAAACCCCATGGTTTGAGATAAGAGCAGTTTAATAATCGAAATAAATTAAGATAAAATAATATTAATGAAAAAGAAGGAGAAGAATAAAACGCAAGAAAAACAAGTGACGCACAATGCAATTACACACCGCGCTCTGAATGATGCCCAGCCTGTTCCTGAGCAGCGATCCAGCCAGCTCACCCCAGTTTATATACTGAGCACGATTTGCTATGATATGGAATATCCCTTTGGCCAGTTTGGATCTGCTGTCCTGGCCGTGCTCTCTCCCAGCTCCCTATGCACTTCCTCACTGCCAAAACAAGGGAAACTGAAAAGTCCTTGATTTAGAGTAAACACTGCTAAAGCAACAGCTGAAATATCAATCTGTTATCGTCATTATGCTCACACTAAACCTAAAGCACAACACTGTTGTGCCAGCTACTAAGAATAAAATTAACTCTATCCCAGCTGAAACGAGGACGCAACTGCATGAAGATAATTTGCCGCCTACATTTTTTTCTGAAAAACTTCATGACTTCTAGAATTGCAGGATTACTTCTTTTACACAGGAACAGAATGAAAAATGAACTCAGTAATGTTGTCATGTCTCAAATTTGAAGCAAAATTCACATCCTTAATATCTATCAAAAATATTTCCCTTTTCAAAGTAAATTTCTGTTAGGACTTTAAAAAAATGTAATGTGTGTTTATTAACCAGTGATGGTTATAACCAGTGCTAGTCTGTTTGGCAAAATCAGAGATAACATTAAAATTTTTTCATACTCATAAATTCTCATGGGCAATGTTTGCTCTGTCATAAGGCAGAGAGAGAAATTAACTGTTAAGGTTGGATCCAAGTTTGAACAGATTTGAAGAGGTTGGTAGTACCAGTTGGTGAAATGGTTTGGTACAGTATAGAGACAGATATTTGTTGTTAACATCTAAACCTGGATAGCAAATTTTTTGTGTGGTTTGAGATCCATTTGAGGTAAGACAAAAGCATAATAATCAGTAGCACTTTCAACATAAATTCTTGTATGGTACAATTTGTACGGTTAAGTGATCGCTGAAAAAGGTGGAAAGTTGCTCTTAGTTCAGGTATCAAAGGCTAAACACATTTTATAGGCTTTTCCTAAATAAGTCAATCTTTTAACAATGTCAAATGTTCTCAGATAATAGGATTTTTCAGAATATTTTTGGCAACTGTATTTCATAGTTGAAAAGATGATTAACAGGTTTCCTTCTCCATTGTTTTGGTCTTTCTTATTTTATTACCTAATCCAAAATCTACTGAAATTTATGGGATCCTGCCCTTCAGAATAATGACTTTTGTTCTGAAATTCTCATGAATGATGATATCATGAATTCTGTTTTTAAAGGACTTTTTAAAATTTTGAATTAAAAATTTTAACACTAGACCCACTAGTGTTTTAGAAGTTTTGTATTATTTTCTGATGCTGTGCTCTATACTTACCATCTTATCCCTAGTTATTAAACTTCTCCAAGGAAGACACTTATCATAGTAAATTTTATATTTGTTATGATGGGAAGAAGATACCTCTTTTCACTTTGCTTTCCTCAGTAAAGTGTATATTATGCCTAAAACAATGTCATTAAACGCAGAGCAGAAAATATGAGTAACTGTTTCACATGTTCCACAGTAATATAATTACAGAGGGTAATAGGACATCTCCCTGCAAAATCTAGCTTTTTAAAATCAATCGTTCTTTTTTTCTCTTAGATCAATAACTGGAAAAAATATTTACTGTAACATTTTACAACGAAACTTATAAATACTGTTTGACATCTAAAATGAGTTTTTGTTTCTATTTCAAAGACGATTGATTTGCTTTTAATGTAGTTTTCTCCCTGTTGCATCATACTCACATGCTTCTGTTGCTGAAGGCCCTCCTGTAATTAGTAGGCATTAGGAGTATCTTTCAGCAGGAGAAAGAAACCCAGCTGCCAACCTTTCAGCAGGACAACAACACTTCAGAGCACATCAGTCCATAGTCAATGTGTATTTTCCAAGGAAACTTCATCTGCATAGATAAATATGAAATCAACATTTAAATTGAGTGAAAGATTGAACAGAAGATAAAGTGATGATATGACTGACAGATATAAAAGCATTTTTATTGTGAAAATTATTGGTGTTCCATTTACCAGAGAAAATTCATCATAAGCTGGAAATTGCAGGTGAGGCAGTCTGATTGAGAGGTAGCACCTATCTCTTGCAGTGAGAGTGGCACAGTCTACTAAAAGGGTAATCTACTGATTGCACAGACAAGGCATTCTCTGTCCTTGGTTTTTAGGTGAAGGCTCGCGGTGCAATATGTCTCAAATATCTTTATGGGTCTAAATAACAAACATCCTCCCTCTAGTTAATTGTCTTTGTGGTCAATGGGCAGAAACGGGCACTTCCAGCCAGTGATTCACCAGACAGATTATCCTTGAACGAGACAAATCATGCCTCAGATGTGCCTCTCTAAGTGTCAAAATTTGGCTGAGATGAATCTTGCACAAATGCCTTCTGTGAAATATAATTCAGTCATGCTCAGGTGACTAGAGTCAGAGCTGGGCTGGTGGACAAATTCTGCAGCCTAGCTGAACCTCCAAGACTGCTACTGAATGAAGACCATTGGGCCTGCATGATCTTAACCTCTGTGAAGTGCCAGAGCTTGAGATCCTATGCCCTAAACTGTTCCCTTTGCTTTTTTATAAAGTGTATGAGAGAATCAGTGTCTTTTGCATCTACAAATCAATTGAGACTTATCATACTTGTGGATATTGATATCCTCTGTATATAGATATACTCAAAAAGAAAGAAACTTAGTACCAAAGTAAATCATATATATAATAAAAGTTATAGATGAGAACATAAATATAAAATCGAAAATTTTTACTAGGTAAGTGGAAGGCTTCAATTTTTATGCTCCCACATTACAATTCTATCCAGTTGTTCATTCCTGAAACTTGGTTAAAGTGTTATATTTCAACACTTATGTACTGGTTTTTATACAAATGTATTATATAATTATCTGTGACTTATAGGCAGACTATGGCAAAACTTAATCACTGTCATTTGTGCCTTGGAAGTAATGGTCATGCTATATTTATATTTGCTCTAGTTTATGGTATCATGGACACACGAATTTGATAAAACATGGTGCAGCAATACTTTCTGAAAATCACAGAATAACTTGAAGCCAAATGTCAGTGATCAGCTGTTCTTTGGGAATTGCAAGAATTTGCAATCAGTTATAATTTTTTCCCCCAAGTCCCTGTATGTCAATTTTGTTTCAGTTCCTGGGGATACCTAGGTGTCAAAAAGGGATAGATCTGTATTACTATTTACAAACTTCACAAAATATAGTAGTGGTTGTGAATTCTTTACCCCTACATAACAGGTAGCTGAGTTGTAAAACGTGGAATTAAGGTGACGTTTTTGTTCCATGTGAATTCCCACAGCAAGTAAGCATAAAGGATTCTGATCCACAGCTCAGATTAATAAGAAGACAGCTTGGGAAATGTACTGGCTGATCCTCCCATGTGTTGAGTTGCTGCCTTCTGACTTCTTCCTCAGGGTTTTATATTTTATCATGATGGTGGTTTTCTCTTTAGTTACTCTTGCCACCAACACTTGCCTAGACATCTTACCTACATGTTAATGCAATAACAACAGGTCTATAACTTCTTACACTAAAGGTGGGTTAGGCAGTGGATCTTAACAGAACTGGGCCCTGGGTACTGCTAACTAAACAGCACAAGATTGAATGAATCCCAGGTTACACCCAGCGCTGAAGAAGATGCCCATAGTGCAGAAAATAACTGGAAAGTCACATAAGGAAGTCTTCAGATTATTTATAATTTGGTTGAGTGGTCTTTTGGACAAACTGCCAAAGAGGAAACCATATCACGTTGGACGTGATCATGTCATCTTTTGAAATGATGAACAATTTTCATCTGGTCAGTTTTTATCTTGAACTGAATTAATGTCATAAAGCACATCCAGGCAGTCATCATTCCATTGCTACATTCTTCCCCCAACTTCAGTTTCAAGATATCCTCAATCGCTGATTCTCAGCTTTTGCATTAGGACCTGAAATACTGAACTGTATCTCTCAGATAAAAATAGAAATCCTCTGTCATTTGCCAGCTTGGCAGGCCTCCTGACCAGACTTGTACAGATTGCTCTTCCTGCCTGTGCTTTGAGTGTGTCTCCTGCAGTAATGGCATCAGGGCACCCTTGGCACAGCTTCACTTGGCTACTCTGAAGAAATGCTTTTACTGACAGTGTGTGATGTGAATCAGAAACACACTGTCCTAGATAAGGACTGGCATGGATGGCCGCCATTTCACCCATCCTCTGCTCTAATCATCCCTCTGCATCCTTTCTCTTTACTCTACCATGGTTTCTTGTTCCTTAGCACCAGAGGATGGGTCAGCCACCCCCAGCCACCCCCAGTCATAGGTTTGCCTTCTTGCCAGGAATACGTAGGCACAAGAACATGGCAGTCTTCTGGCCTCTTTAGACACAGTGGCACACATACAGTCATTATCTTCCTTATCTTTATCAAAGTGACCACTGCCACTATCACCACCTCCTTGAAATCTGCCCTCTCTTGGCATTTCCCCTCTCTTTGTTCATAGCTCCCCGCCATCAGTCATTACTGCTGTCACAGCACGAGCCTAAACCTTGACATCTTTGTTATTACAGATGATAACTAGCAATAGCACCAGCTGCAGAAAGCTATTGCACCTTCACTGCTTTTGGAGGCATATCCCACTGCTCTGGAAACAACAGGAAACAAGTTTTCCACTTCAGGAAAAATATGCAGCTGCATTCTTACTTGTGGGACCACTGCCAGGCTTCAGCCTGTGTTGCCTCTAAGTGCACTTTGCTCACAAGTTGTTCTGGAGGTTGGTACGAACACTCGAGCACACAGAGACGAGAGACAGACAATCCTTGCAGTACCAGTACACAAATACCAGTCCAGTGGTGGTGTAGGGAGGGTTCTGAAGTGTCATCCAAGCTGTTGCTGACCACAGAAGGCTGGTGCATAAATATTGCTGCCAAGGAGCTGCCTAGAAATACCACCTTAGTCCAGCATTACATGTTGTGCTGGCTAACTGGATGGCGAGATGCAGTGCAGTAGAGCACGTGACTTAAACATCATGTCCCAAGTGAGTATGTAAGCTTGCTTCATGAGCAACCAAAAAGTAACCTAGCATTGTTCATGTCCTGTATTAATCACAGAATAATAGAAACATATAATCATCAACGTAGGAAAAGACCTCCAAGGTCAAGTCCAACATTTGAGTGAACACCACCATGCCAACTAAAGCATGGCACTAAGTGCCATGTCCACTTGTTTCTAAACACTTCCAGGAATGTTAACTCCACCACCTCCCTGGGCAGCCTTTTCCAGTGCTTAAATACCCTTTCAGTGAAAAAATTCTTCCTGATGTCCATCCTGAACTTCCCCTGGTGCAGCTTTAGATTATATCTGCTTGTCCTGTCGTTAGTTACCTAGGAAAAGAGGCTGACCCCCATCTTGCTATAATACACCTTCCTTTTCTTTTGTTTTCTATCAAATCTGTGTAATACTTTTGATTATCTGACAAGATCTTAATGAACTTTATAGAATTAATGGGTGAAATACTGAGCTACTGTAAATTTTGATCATTCAGCTGAAGTGAAAAATCTACTTTGCTTATCTGCGTCTGATCTAAACCATTTTAATATACTGTATTTTCTTTAGAGGAAAACACATAGCACTGACCAGACTTATGAATGACCTCTCCATGTAAAGACATTTTAAAGAGGTAGTATAAAAAAGGAAAGCACTGTTTCCTTGTAATTATCATGTTTTAAGTGTAGAATCTCAGGAATGGTGAAATTTTGCTATGACACATATGTACATGCAAGCACGATTGCTTAACGCACACTGCTACAGAGGGATTCCTCCTGTTAATGCAGAACATGGTGGTGTGAGTGTAATGAAAGGATGACTGATGCAGAAGAGGAATGGACATATCTTGGCCAGTAAGCTTTGCTTCTTTTCAAAATTTGTCAGCTGGGTTGACTTTTTGGTGAGTAATGGCTTCAGTGCCTTGGCTGGCTTCCTAAAACCATTCAGCAGCCATCCCCGGGAAGTGCCTCTTTAATCCAAGTCTTTTCTTTTCATCTACAAACTGCCTCGGGATAAGTCTCAGTTGGTTGTGGTTTGGGGGCCCTGGTAAAAGTGTTCAGTGTAGGGAGGCTTTGTGCAAGACAGATGGCTCTTATTACAGATCTTTGCATTACAAATCGAGGGTAACCAATCACATGACAGGGGGTCTTGCTCTCGCTTTCTCCTTCCAGGCAGGTGTCCTTTGTATGAAGGTGGGATTCCAGGCTCTTTCCACAGCCAAAAGCACAGAGACGTTACAGGAAATGAGCTGCCCATTTGAAGTATCTGTGATACTGACTCAGTATTTTGGTTATGAGCACAGGATAGTAGCTTATCCCTAAGGAGTTTAAAGGAAAATGAAGCAAAGAAAACCTCTAAGAGAACAAAAACTCCACATTTGTCCATCCATGCTGAGTTTTATCAATTCTCAGCAGTAATTTAACCAGGAGAAGGGTTGTTTTCTGTACTTTCTAACAAAGAGAGAGGCTTTATCACAATATACTGTTATGTTGGGGTGGTTGTATTTTATCCCAATTACACAAGAGGGTTTTTATGTGAAGATATGTGGAATGCTGTTTAGCAATCACCATTTCTATGGATGGCAGTATTTAACAAACAATTAATCATCTTTTATAGAGTCTGTTTTACTCCATTTTATTGCATTTGCTTTTTTTTACTACTGGATATTTGATTAAAGGGACAAGATTCAGGTTTGGAGCCAATGTGTCATAGTTCAGCTCATGACTCTGACAGTGCAACGTGAAATGTTGCTGATATCCTCAGAATCAATACATCCCTTGGATAACATAGCTTTCCAGATTTTAATCTAGTTGGACACAGTCTCAGTGTCTCTGTCTCTCCTTGCTGGTACTGATCGCAGCACATTTAGCCCCAGCAGATGGGAAATATGCTCACCACTTGTGGTTGATGCATGGTTATAAAATGTTATGGAGAAAGGCTAGAAGGCATCATGATAAAAGACCTAATTGAGTTTTTTGTCCTGTTTTCCTTCTGCATGAACAAAGCACACAGAACAAGTTTTGAAGCAACATGTGGCTGCTGCCAGGTATGTCTTACAGCTCAGGTGATACACTGGGAGCTGACATAATGCATATATATTATCCTATATATTCAGTCGTTTTTTGTTGGTTGTTGTGAACATTTTTGACACTCTTTTGTATTCAAGTTCAAACCAGGACACCATCTCTGGCCCTTACAACTTTAAAACATTTCAGAGCTGAATTGAAATGTTACATATTGGGCCTGTCTGTATCTGGTAATTGTGCTTGCATCAGAGGGTATCAAGTTTTCTCCTTTATGCTATTAATTTTTAACCGTAGGCAATATATGCAACAATGTAAGCTTTAGAAAGTCATTCTCCTGTTTTGCCAGTTCCCTAATTACTTCAACCCGCAGTAAAATGTCAGTCTACCTAATTACGTGGTTACTCCACTCCTGGGTCCAATATAGCCTGCAGGTGTGCACAGTAATGTGGATAGCAGGTCTGACTGACCTAGCACCTTCCAGTTATTAGACTGGCCTTTTGCAAAGCTGGCCAAAACTCTCGTGTCTTCAAGACACTGTTATTAATTTGAACTTCATCAGACAAGGCTAGATCTGAACTTTAGCAGACTACAGGGAATTGTGAGAGTAAGGCTAGAGAATCTTATCTAGACCTAGAGTGTGTCCAATTAAGTTGGTAAATCTTAAGGTTTTGGATTTTTTCAAAATATATGGGCAATCTGACTCTGAATTATCTGGTGTAATTAATTCTGTGCATCCAGTGTGCAAAAGAGAATGTACTGCTTTGTTACTCCTGTTGTAGCAATGTTGTAGCACCTGTAAGCAGTCTTGTACTATGATTGGCTTTTATTCTCTGGTTCTTTTAGGATTGTCTTTAAGAAATAAACAAACAAACAACAAAATATGCTCCTAAAACAACAGCTCTACACTGTCACTGTTTACTGCCTCTCAGTGATAAATAGAGAAGCTCTATTTAAACCAGCTAAAACTACTAAAAATGCATCAGGCCCTAACAGAAGTCTAAGCCTGTTCAGATTATATTTGAGATGCAGCTCTTTATACTGAAAAAAATGAACAGGGATGTGGTCTTTCCAAATATCTCTCCGGTTTTATATTTGGACAGGGAATTCCTTGGAGGCCTATTATTGTGTATGGGAAGAGGTGTGCTGTGTAGGTCCAATACCTGATATATACTTCATGAACTAACAAAAATTAGTTTGCACGCTGAAGAGCCTGTGGGGAGTGAACACAGCTTGGGCCCATTGAATTGTTTGAGGATTCAAAAGTGCTATGTTAAACTTGAAAGGATGGGGAAGTATCTGTGCACTTCCTAGTTTTGACCAGAAGAGGAAGTACCATCATGTGAAATACCATTCCTACAACAGTTTTCAGCTGACTGAGAGTACAATACAGATTGCTGTACAACTCTACATCCCCAAAATTTAGTGAAGCTTTGTGTAGAAAGCTTCTCTAGGTTCCAAAGCAGGGATAATTTATTATATACCATTCTCATTCATACATAGACTCAAACTGAAAAAGAGAAGAAGACCACAAACTGATAATTGAATGGGGATCATGAAAGCTAATAATTTTGTGTCCCTGCAAAATCTTTTGTTGTGAGAGCCTGATCAGTTCAAGTGAGTATGTTTATCATCTGCTAATTCAATTTAAACAATCCGGGAATCAGGTGTTCAGTAGTCAGAGAATGTCTGTATGATTTTTTGATCCCTATAGGGACTTCTGAAATTCTCAGTCCCAATCAGATAATTAATATCTAACACATTACTCTTCCAGACTGCATCAGAAATATTTTGTTCCTCTAAAAAGTTCTACAAACCCTAGATTTTTAAACATAATATCATAAAACTCAGATTTTTTTTTTCATGGAAAAAATGATACCCTAAAGCATTTATATAATCAAGTCAGCATTTCATCAAACAGAGATTTTAGGGTTTTTTAAAATCATGTATTATTGTAGTCTCCAGTCCAATTTTCTGATCAGCCCTAGTTATTTTGGAAAGGAAAAGAATGTGGGAAAACGATGAACATAAAATCAAAGGCTTTCTGGATATTACTATTTCTTGTCTTATACTGATAGTGCATCATGCAGCAGCATAATACTAGAAATTGTATAATAGAGCTACTGATAGTGCATCATGCAGCAGCATAATACTAGAAATTGTATAATAGAGCAATGTTTTGGGCAACTCGGGGCAGAGATGTTTTATAAGAGGTGATATCCATATGACAAGGGTAACCATTTCACTTTAAGCGTTTTTGGTGCATTTGAAATGAATAGCTACTTACTTAGGGAAAGGATCAATACATTATTTATTTTCTAACATGATGCCACTGCCTGTGCAATGAAAACCTCCAACCAAATTGACAAGGGGAGCTGGAACTCTGGGCTGGGCATAGGCTAAGAGCATGATATTCATTATGAATTTAGATGGTAAGATAACACCTTCCCAATGAGAAAAGCTGCTGAAAAACTCTGGCCTTTATTAATGGGCCTCATGAGTCAATCTGCAGCAGTGATGTATCATCCTCATTTAGGGAAATGATGTGCTGTGAAAGTGCATAATTTTAAAGAGCAAGAGAGTGGATTGAAACAAGTATACACCATAAGGAAGCTCAAATCTCTCATGATGTATGCTGATTTTCGGGTGGTTCCCATTTGCACGGCTGTTTAAGCAAGCACTCTAAATGGAAATGCACTTGACATTTTTGTGACTAGCTGTAATCAAACAGCATTAGAATTCAGCTGATCTCACAGAAGATGATTAAAGAAATTTCTTGTTTGTTCCCTGTTCCTTCTAATGGGAAAATGGAGGGAAAAGACACGCTGATGAAAATGATCCCAGATGGAAAATGGTGTCTTAAAAGGAGCTTGGAGAGGAATGACAACTTCCTACCTCTTTTCCTAAAGCAAGAATCCCATCACTCTATTATGTCCATAACCACGGGAGCCAGCATTCCTTTACAATTGTCAAGCACTCTTACAGAATGAACATTCAGTGAAAAGCCTTAGGATTTAGCCTTACACTGACACTGTGTTGGTGCTAGACAAGGGAAAAGTAACCTCTCTGGTACTTTTTACTGCAGTATATGAATAAATTTTATATCGAGTTCAGTATCCAGTATAAAACACCAACTGGACTTCATAAACCCTCTGGACTTCCTAAAGGTTAAAAATCCTGGCCTTGGGCTACAGCAGTGTTTGGGTCTCTTGTACAGTACTTTGGGAGATCAGCTTACTTTTCTGGGCATTCATTTACTTCAGTGAGTGTTTTTCCTGTGGTTAATACCACTGGGATACCAGAGGGTGAATGTCATCCTTGTTATGCTGGGAAGGCGGTTTGACAGAAGGAGCTTTAGCAGGGTTTTCTGAAGGCACAGTTGATGTGCAGCAAGTCTCCTCTGGGGCTGTGGCCGTAGCATTCCTGCAGCTGGCAACACTTGGCTCCCCACTCCACTGCCACTGCAGCACGGTCATCTGCCTTGTCCCAGAGGGCAGCAGCTGTGCTGGCAGCTCATGGGGCAAAATTCAGTCCACAGCTTATAGAGACAGGCCTAGTCATTGTTGTGACACATAGGATCAAGACAGGGACTGAGTGAGGAGATTGGGACCTGAGCTGCCTGCAGGACCAAGCAGAAGCCAGGCAAATCAGGGGGCTGGGGCACACAAGGGAGTGAGGGCTGAAGTCGCTGTGGAAACACCTGGAGAGTGGGCCAGGCACAGTCCTGAGGGGTTATAAATAGTTGTGCCACAGGCCAGCCCCAGGGCTCCCACCTGGTGAGGGCTGCCACAGCTTCATTTTCAGTGGGACTTGGTGCATGTGGGGCAGCTGGGAGGGTGGGAGCCATCCCCTCCAGAGCAGAGGGGCTAAACAGACCTGGACAGGATGGTGAGAGAAGGTACTGGATAGGACAGGGTGCCTCTTGGGGGATGGCAGGCACTTGCCAGGCTGAAGCTGTGAACCACTCCCTCCAATAAAACGAGGCAGTGAGGTGTGGGCAGCTCTCATTTCCCCGTAGCTGCTGTGGTGGGAGCATGGCTTCACTCTTATCTGGGCGGTAGTGGGGCAGTAGTGCTGCCTACATGGGCTCCTGGCAGCATCTCCATTGCTCTGTTTTAGCTAGGAATGCCTGAAAAAACACTTTTCTCTGGCTGAACACCTAAGCTGGTTAATCATAAAGATCATTCAAGGGTGAGAAATGACTCTTTCACCTGCTGTCTCCAGAGCAGGGTTCTCACAGACCTTTAGGACATCTTTGAGGTAAGTGAATAAATCCCTGCACCTGCCAAACACTCACACAGCAAGAAAATGGCTCTGTGACCAGGTAGATGGGTAGTTGCCACAGCTGATTTCAGTGCTTGCAGTGAGGGGAAAAGTGTTTTGGGATGACAGCACTTTTTTCAGCTATGGCCAGGAAACTGCTTCTCACAAAATGACAAAGCAACTTGTTAGCTGGTCAGAGATCTCCCAGGCTTGGGGTTTGTGAAGTTTAATTCTAGTCAGTGCTAGACAAAAACTGTTTCCTCTTACAAACCAAATACCTTGTGAGAGATGGGCTCTCTGCCCCTCAGGCATGGAGTCATCTTGCTGCCTTGGCTGAAGGACCGTGCCTGTGGAGGTGAAGGACTGTAGGGTTGGAACTGGAAGCTGAAGGCAAGGAGCAGCATTCTCACAAAACACAAGCTCTTGCTTATATATGTGCCAGGTTGTTCCAGCTCAGGGGAAGCTCAGAGGCAGGAGAGCGCGCCTTCCTCGAAGGCAAGTCGCCATCAGTCAGATTCCCTGCACTATTTTGCTGAGGTTACCACTTTGAGAAACCACAAACCACCTTGCAGTTCCCCGAAGGACTGAGTGAAAGCTATTTATTCCTGCAACAGATGGAGCTATACCTGTCTGGACAATATTTGTGTAACTATCCTAAATTCATTTTTAAATGCTAGTTCTGCCTACTATCCTATTACCAGCATTGGTTACTTCATCCTGCTATTCAGTTGCCACCTCCAGTTGCTGGCTGCTTTGGTTGGGACTAGTTTGGTTAACAACAGTTTTCTCCAGTTTACAAAAAAAATATGGTGTGCTTTTATTTCCTTCTATTTTTTTTAAGCATTGCATTTTCTTGTTGCTGTTCTTCAAAGATAAATGAGTATCTTATGGTAAATTATGGAAAGTCTATTATTCACCTCAGCTCCCAGAACAGCTCCAGGAATGTCACTCTGTTCTCTCAGGGTAGAGATTATGTAGCAGTAATAGTTTGTATTTATATTTATATAGCACTTGCCATCCCAGAAGCACTAAGTACTTAGCAACCTTTCACTAATTTTATTTGTATTCATTGCAGCTATAGAATTTATTTAGGAAGATCCTAGTCAAAAGTTCAATTGAAATTAACTGAGTGTCACATGATCACAAGAGTCTTATCTGATTACAGTTTTGGGGACCCTGATATCCAAACGTGTGTATCTCCCATGTGAAGCCAGTACTGAATATCTCATCACACTTCATGTTGCTTTTGGGGAAACTGAATCTAAATATTCATGGAGCAAATCTCAACTTACACAGTGTCTCTAGAGGTATCAGGACCATAATTTTTCATCTTTACTCTTCAGACAGTTGCTCCGGCTGGTTAACTCCTTTGTGTTTTATTTGGGTAAGGTATTTAGAAAAACATTTACTCACATTTACATGCATTTACTTAATCTGATCTCTGTTCATTGTTGATGTTTGGAGGATCAGATCTAGTGTCCTTGTCCACTATTCTTCTGATGGGACTGCACAGCTCTTCTCAACTTTGTTAGGACTGAATGAATGTTTGTGATGGCAGACAGTGGTTCTTTGTGGCTATGAGTAAAAACTTACCTTCCCAAAAAATTAGAAGATCATCAGACAATTACATGGCTGGGCAAGTTTTCTGCATATCCCCAACAGAAAACAATCCTTCTATTGAAACTGTTCAGGTCCAGACTGTGTGGACTCTGTATTGGTTAAAATAGATCTTGTGGAGAAGCTTGCAGTGTATGCAGGACTAATTTTGACTTGTCTGACTTCATTTTGTTTAGGAAGCAACTGCTAAATGAAGCTGACATGAAAGAAAATGAGTGTGTGTCTTGTATCAAAAGGTTTAGCAGAGGCAGAGATCATTTCCATGTTGTCAGACCCTGCATAATCATGTTTATTGAGTATGATTGGGTTGAAGTTGATGTATATTTAAAACAATGTATTTAAGCTAAATTTGAAAAAATGGAACATTTTGTCATTGTTGACTGATCCATATCTCTCTGGTCAATTTAGTCCTATTACCGACCTGAGAAGAGGTGCGAAAGTTTCTTTATTTTATCTTGTAATTTTTTTATACTTGCTATGTTTAAATGTATTATCTGTCCTTACCTGCTCTGCACTTCTCTCTTTTTCATTTCAAAACTATTTTTTCTAACTTTTTTTTCTGAAAAACTACTTTCTTATCCAAGAAGTGCCACCTGATATAACATCTAACATAGAACAGAACAACTTCCTCCGTAACAGCCCGTTTTTTGGTTATGATGGAAGTGGGTAATTAGGAGGTGGGTACGCTGTAATTTTCAAAGTCTCTTTTCTACATTTGAGTATCTGCTCTTTGTGAAGAAACCGATAGTGAACATATCTTCTTCATCAATGAAGAAGTTGATAGTTGAAGTTGTTAGTTGAATTTGTGACCTGTCCCGGTTTATTCTTTTCCATTTTTTTTTTGTTCTGTGATTTTATGCAGAAGAATACATGAAGTCTTACCAATGAACCTATAGTTTCACGATAGGTGGTTGTCTCTCAAACTGCTGCTTTTACTACAGCACCATGTACTTCCTTGGCTTTTGAGGTTCAGTGTATGCATTAGTATTAGAAGACCTGAGTTGCTTTGGCAAACAGTCACAGAGACTAGAGATTTTGAGATTAAAGTGATACCATGCTTTGTAGAAACTGTGTTTGTGTGGCTTAGTGTGCCGTGGAAAATTTGAGTTCCCTTGACGAGGGAGGGCTAAGCTCCTTTTGACAGGATGCAGTGGGGTGGTAGCATGCATTTGGGAAGTTACCACAAAGCAACTGAGGCAAAGCAATTTGTTTCCATGTAGTACTATTTTGCATATCAAAGTTTTCAAAAATACTGCAAAAAGGCAAAGAACAGTCATAGGTAATTATGACAGCTGTTACAGCAGCCTCCCCTTGAAACATCTTTAGAACTGAAAATAGATTAAAACTTTTCTTCCAAAATTCATTGTTTAATTCTTCTCCAAAGTGATTGACCGCTTTTCCTAATTAAAAAATGGTTCTTCTACGTAGACACGCAAACTTTCCCCTCTCTTGTGGGCTGGAAATTTCAAGGAAGTATGGCTTTATTTAACAGTGGGACAAAACTCCAGTTTGCATGCTTCAGTGCAGAATGCATCTTTCATGGAACTATCTTCCTAAATTAATCTCCATATTTGAAAACTTACATGACAAAGTACTCCATAACTCCTTTATGTTATTTTTTTTACTGAGTTTTAACTGAGACGAGGTACAACAGCAATAAAATCTTCTGGGGTGAGTTTTTTCTGGCCTCTTTACTCAAAGCACACTGCAGCACTCTCAGTAGCCCTGGTAACTTTGCCTCCAGTGCTTCACTGAAGATGCAACTGCAGTTTTTTTTTCAGCAAGGTTTCTTGAACTTGAATGACACCAAGCAGAGTTTTGAGAAATTTAATGAAGATAAAAGTAAAAGAAAAATATGCTGCTCTTGAGGTTCCTCTCAGGAGAGAAGGATGTACTTGGCTGCCTGCTGGGGAGACCTGAGGGGGGAAGAAGAAGCAAGTAAAATGGTTTTCAAAATCCATGTTGTATACCTGCACACACATAGAAGCCTGAAGTGATTGGTAATCCTCGTGGATGAGTAGTTGTGCTACACTATGCCCTTTCATTTAGTGCATCAACATGAGTTGATCATTTTCAGGTGGGAATTCCCTGACTATGCAAAGTCATTGTGAAGGATAAGGTACACGTAACCAGAGGGTGCTGGAAAACTCATGTATCTGTACAGTTGTTTAGATTGCCATGCTCTAAAAGTGCCAGTGGCATTAGCCTAGTTGCCATGAGCAGGAATAGTGGCTTAAAAATCTTTGTCCTTGAGATTTCCTCTTGACACCTGGTATAATTATGTAGTGACTGAGAGCTGATGTTATTCAATTGTTTAGATGCAAGGAACGGTGAAACGCTGTATTCAAGAAGATTTGTTTCTCTTAGTGCCTGAGGATTTTGGTGAGGATGATAGGGAAATGCATTCTGCTGTCAACTCTGTGGAACCTATTAGGAAAGCGTGTGCATTGAACATCCAGGTTTCCTTTCTTAACCTCTTCTGTATGCTATAGTCCCTTCCATGAAAAAAGGGTTGGAAGGGGTAAAAATGAATGTAATTACCTTCCCCGTGACGGGGATCAGAGTGAGGAGCAGCAGGTTGTGTTAGAAAGATCATAAGTCTCCTGTGAAGGAGTTTTTCTGGTGTCATCACACCGCATTGAGGGAACCCAAAAAGGGACTGTTTGCAGAAGTGTTGAACTTGCAAAAGTTTCCCAGATTGTTAGTGTTTGCCAACAAATCTGTCTTGTTTTTGTAATTTAGTAACAGCTGCTGTCTTCATTATCACTTCTCTTATTGCAGGCCTTTATCTGAGTGATACTGCATAACAATTTGCTCTAGAGCTCTGAAAAATATCTGTGCAAAGCAGAGCTCTGGATGGTAGTAGTTCATGTCAATTTTAAAACAGAAATAGAACTTTTAATTAAAGCAGACTTACGAAGATTGTGGTACATACTAAATATCTACTAAAGGCATATTTTCTATTCAGGATAAATCACTGTTCTGTTGCCAATGTTTGAAATATCCTGATAGAGGGTGCTGGTGCTTTATTTTATCATCTAAAAATGGGTCAGCTTCACTTGCCTTTGTTTTTAAATCTCACCGTGTTTTTTGTGTAGATAATAAACCCTTAGGAAAAGGCCGGATTTTGTCCTTGTTTTGTAATGAAGTGTGTTAGGATCAAGTCCTGCACCAATGTCTCAAAAAATAAAGATCTTTTATGGAGAGTTTGACTAGTTTGTTTTTGCTGAGTGTAGCCAAATGCTGAAGTTAGTAGGAAGATCATAATCCTTCCTCATTCCAGTTCTCTCCTGCCTGTTTCCCCTCCATATTTTCCTATGGTAATGTAACACCAGAGGCCATGCATCTCTTTACTACAAGAAAAGAAAGGATTTGATCATAGACCTGCAGGAGGCTGCTGTGACCAGTCACTCCAGCAAGATATGAAGCACCATAAAGGCTCTCTTGGTCTGGTTTAAGACTTGATTGAACTCTCACAAGGACCAACACAAACCAAAGAAACTTCTGTGCTGAGTAAAAAGTGCATGTTTTAACTTGTTTTTCCTAACACAACATATACCAGTCTGTGTATAAGTCTAATAAAAAAAAAAAAGAAAAGAAAGGGCAAAAACCCCCAAACCACTACTGCATATACTCCTACCCCTGAGGAGGGCATGAGAGCATGAACACATGACAGATGTCAGTCATGTCACTTTGCAAACTACTGGAAAGCACTCAGTTGCTTCAGTGATGAAGTGGACATAAGACCTTAACGGAAGAGAATGGAATAGAAAATTGAAAGCCATTCCCATTATTCCTGGGCCTAAAATATACATAACCCATGAAAGTACACTCTTGAGGAAATGCACAAACCATCTACCAACAGCATGACAAAACAGCTTTTTCCGCTCTCTTCCTAGGACTGAACATTTTCTTGTCACTGTCCCTGCTGCAATGAGTTTTGGCATAGATGCATCCACTGGGAAGTGTGATTATGAGGGTAACATGTCTCCTATCAGCTTGTATAATCTTGTTGATGTGCTCCACCAGGATGCATGTGAAGCTAGTTCATTTTCACACCTGAATCCCCTAAGGTCATAACAGCCTGCATTTAGACTGTAATGTGAGGAAGGGTATTAAGACTTGGGACTTGTAATTGCAGGAATGCAAAGGCCTCTATTGCTAGAGAGGATTTTTCATTAGTTGTCAGTAGCACTGTCTTGTGTCTTTGTTGTAAAAGACTGAGGACAAAGACACCAATTGAACTTGGAAGCAGTTGTGATGCCCTGTGGCATAGGTGATCAGCATTATTATGAAATTACTGTATAGCATTATCTTGGAGCTGGTCGTAAGTGAATAAAAATGTAAAACTTAAAAGTGTTTTTCTCCAAGTGGAACCTTTGAAAAATGTAGTTGGCTGATCCAAAATTACTTGTTTGCTCCTGAATCAGTGATGGATCCCTGCTCATCTTAGCAGGGAACTACAGTACGTTTTGCTCCTAAGGCTATAATCAGAAGGTCAGTTTCTTCTCCCTTATCTGTAATGTCAAAGATCTGGAATGGATACTTTGGCTTATCACTGGTGGTAAGGCAGTTCTAAACAGAACTCAATTTCCTCTGCCAAATGAAGTGGTGAAAAGTAATAACAGGTTTGGATGCAAAGGCTAGTTCTGTGATAATTCATAATTTATATGAGGTCTTACAAATACTCCTGAACTGAAAAATCTAAGTGCAAGGTCCTTGCCTGTATTGATAGGGTACTTGCTTGTGTTTGGTACTTTTGGAGAAACGTTTTAATGTGTATGCCATAGTTAATTGTTTGGATTTACTTGCATTTCTGTTATCACATTTCAGCTAAGATGTCTCTCATGCAGCTTTAGCTTCTATGCTGTTTAATGCAACATTCTGACTGAATTTTTAATAGGTACTTTTAAATGCAAGAGATTATACTAGTCTCTACCTGCTCCAAAATACCCTTTCTTGTAAATGAATATCTCTTGCAGCTACTGATTAATGACAGCAACAGCCTCAACTGAATAAAAGTAATCCTGAAATAAGAAAGATAAATCCTAGTTTTAGAGAGTCTTAATGAGTGCAGCAAGCTATGGAAACCATAGCCATAAGCTTTGCAAAGGAAATCACTAATAGTGTTCTTTGCCATACCTAAATAGTATGTGGAACTTCAGGAAATATAAGACATGTAGCTCTGTAAAATTCAGATGTGCTTCCAAAAGCTGAATAAATCACTTGAGTAAGAACAATTTTTAGATCATCAAAAGTGCAGGGGTTTCTGTATGGTGTTTTGGTTTTTTTTTTTTTTTTTTTTTTTTTTTTTTTTTTTTTTTTTTTTTTTTTTAAATAACAAAACAAACCCTCAGATACTTTATCAGCAACACTTTCTGTTTTGGGAAATGGAAATTATTCATGAAGTGGGAACCATTGTCACCTCTTCAGATGCTTAGTGTTCCGAAAAGGTCATTTCAATAATTGCAAATTGTGACTAGTGGCTCTTACTGTCTTAATCCTTTTATAAATTGCAAGGACATGCTTTTGTATGTGCTATTTACAATTAATCTGATCTGGTTATAATGTGATAACTGCTCCTCCAAAATGAATTGTGCAAACTTGTAAAGTCCAGGAAAATCTTCTATGTAGGCACAGACCATCTAACAAATGTTGCTGAGACTCTTCATGTGCCAAATTCTCTTGCCAATGCATAACGAAAGGAGAGAGATTAGCTCCTGTTTTTAATGTAGGTTTTAGACACTGGTAAGGATGCGCATTAATATAGTGAAAACACATATTGACATACAAAATAGATGAAAATGAAATCAGAACAAACCTTTATTCCTTTCTCCTAGTGGGTCCTGGCTTGGATTCAGGCAACTGGACAGTGAAAGAGGAAACAGACTGCACATCTTGACTTTCCTCCAGCACTCAGGTACTGAGTCAACAAAATCTCCAACTGTAATATTGTGGACAATATTTATGCAAATGCTTGTATGTTTGTTTTGGGAATTAAGAGTCATCCAAAATATGCTTTTCAGTGACTTCACAGGGAGCTTGTATTAAAGCACTTTGGTGTTTTGCTGGATAGCACTAGGACACATTGAAATATCACCACCCAGCCTGTGCAAACCAAAGACTTTATCTTCAGCAGAGCCAACAGAAGGGATTGAGTTCCCTTAGGTAGCCAATATACCTCAGCTGGTTCAACAATATTTATTTGTGGTTGGAGCAAGGGGATTCACTGTCCTTGGATGGAAATCTTTGTTGTGGAGAGCCCTGCCAGATACACTGAGCACTTCAAATATCTGAGCAGATGCTTCCTGGAAGGAAGCACTGCCACCAGTGTCAGTAAGCAATCTTGTTCCTTACCTTATGAAATCTAGATTAAGCTTCTGAGTTGCTGAATTTCCTAAAGTTTTGCTTTTTATCTTCATCAGTTTAACTTCAGGGTCATACCATTTCACCAAATATTGATATAGTTCTGCCTTCCTTTTCTTTCTGCTCTTTTCTCTGTCAAGCACCCCCATTCTCTCTTTTAAGACTCTCAGGTCCAGCTTTTTCCATATTTCTGGAAATGTGGCTCTCTCTCATTAGGTATCCCTCACCCTTTGCACTTTTTAGGCCATCACTACTCACTTCAAAGACATTAGTGAGTCCTGAGAAATGTATAATAGTCAGAAATTTATAGAGAAGGAGAGTGAAATAGAACCTTTGTCTGGCTGTCTGCTTTTTTATTAACAAATACCCTTTGGTAATGAAGACTTCAAGGGAGCTTCATTAGGGTTTAAGAAGAGAACAGCGTGAAAGTTAATTACCTGGAGCCAAGAATCTGTATTTCCCTTCAGCAGTCCAGTACTATGCTTTAAAAGCAATCAATGGAGAGTTGTCTGGCAAATATTCAATCTTTCCTTGAAATGTTCAGTGTAATTAGACCCTCTCCTGTCTGTCATGAGAAGACAAATTGTTTGTGGACTGTTAACAGTTGAGTACTGTAGTATGTCTTCAACCTTTATCATAATTATATTACCAATATTCATGGAAATTTCCCAGAGTGAGAAACGGGAACTTATTACTGAGCTAATTGTTCGATAATGAATTGCTGTTTTTCATGGTGAAATACTTTATTTATTTTTTTCCCCTTCATTTTTCTTAGGGCCCTCAGTATTTACAATGCATATACAAACCAACTCAGAAGCTTTCTGTAAAGATTCATATGTCCCAATTCTGTGGCTCATTTTTGTTTCTAACTGGGGTGATGAACCACTGAACTAAGGAATAATAAAGCCAGTCCAGCTCTGTCCAAAATTAACTTGTTGAAGAGACACAAAGTCGTCATTAGTTTCACAGAAGCTCCTGTCAGCTGCTTATGCAAAAAATAACTTTGGAGTTTTTCTTTGCTGATACTTTGTTGATGCTTTAAAGCCATTTTGCCTTTGTGTGTCGCTCTTGCCTGATAACTATAAGTGATAATGTGGTTGCTATGATGCAAAGGCATACCTCAGCCTCAGCCTAGCCAGAATGATAGCAGGCTATCATCATATGTGTGGTTTGGAGATGTGGTGGAAGAGTTGATTTGGGTTTAGGGAATAATAATAAAAAACACTTAATAATTTCTGGAGTATTTTGGTAGTGATCCTTGTCACTGCAAGCCTTTGAAAAAGATAAAGAAATTTGACTCAAACAGTTAATTGTATTAACAGGAGAGTCAGGGAATGGATGAGTCAGTTTATTTGCTTTGTCACTTTTAAAGCAGCTACTGTTTTATAACATTCAGTCATTACAGAGTGCGTGTGCAGGGGGAGTTACAAGGTTTTTAATGCAATTGTCTGACCAGGTTCAGAGTCAGCTACAAATGAAGTAAATTTTCTGTAAAACAGGATACTTAGCATGGTAAAAGAAAAAGAAAGCATATTTTCAGGCCAAGCTGACTATGAAGTTTTGGAGAAGATGCTAAACAATCAAACTGAAATTCAGCTGCCTCTTTCCAAAGGAAGTAAGGTGAAGGGGGAATACTTGAAAATTACGGGTTTCAGTGAGGCTGCAGCTATTTATGCCAACTGAGGGTCTAACCTAAAATATACAGGTGCATTGTGATATTTCATTCTGTGAAAGCATTCAACAGGGAGTGGTAGGAATGCCTTCTTATTTAGGACATTGAATCAAACAGACTGGCACATAGGACTTAGTATGTTTGGGTTTCATTGCCTTCTGTGGTGCTGTCCTGTATGCTAAATTTCACACTGGTGGTGTGCAACACCTTATAGAATGGAACAGAATATGTCAATTGCCTACCTTAAAAAAGCTGCATATTTCTCTGCATTGCTGTGAAGTAACTGATCTGCATTAAATGGCTCTTTTAATAATATACCTACTTATTATTTATCTGCTGTTCCTGTGTGGAGCACATCTCTGATACGGTGGTTCTTCCCAGTTTGGATTAAGACCCATTTCACTGTTCACCTCCAAAGGCTGTTTTACATCCAATCCATCATATTCTGTATGTGCCAAGTACTGTTCAGACCAACCATGTTTAAGCTTTGTTGTATTGACATGCAGTCTTTTTATTGCTTCCCCAGTCATGGCAACTTCTCTTTTCATAAAGCTTTCCACATAAATGTGCTCTCTTACCCTGTTCCGTGTCCTGTACCCGTATGTTGTCCCTGGCTTCTTCCCCCATTGTTCCCCTGAGTGGGCAGAATTCCTTCGTGAAAACATCTTTTGCTTTCTTCCCTGCTGTTTTTTGACCACTTATTTTCTATTATATTCTCCAGGGTTATGCTTGCTTTTCTTGTTTTCTCTCTGTCTAGTCTATATTGACTTTCTTGAATATTAAAGATGCTTAAAAGCAGTTTGAGAAACATATTCAGAACTCTTAATTTCCTAAATGGTGTTGTCAGCTTTCTTTACTGCACTCAGACAATTTCTATTCCCTGTGGAGGCTGAAAGCATGGGACTGCCTGTCTTTTCTTTCTTCAAATATGACTTGTAAATTGATTAGATATTATTGCAGAGCAAACCGTGCATGAGTATGAGGTGAAGCCTTGACAGATCCTTGTGGAAGGGGTACACAAAATGATTGACACTGCTCAGGGACACTTTATAGGGTCTGTGGTAGGAAACTGAACACCTTCCTATCTGTATTTGGAGTCCTCAGTCAACTTCCATGTCCTAATCTGCTTCAGGGTAGGATTTCTGTTGCTGAAATATGGTGTTGAGGTCTATGTTGTTTTTCTGGGCTTTCTTGGTGAATGTGATCCAGAAGACCCCATGTGGAAATAGTGTGTTAACCATGAGGTGAGAGAAAAGGTGTTAGAGTTGGCAGGAGAGCACAGTGACCCTCTGCTTGCAGCTCTGTGGCTGGCCTTCCAAAACTGCTGCTTCCCACGTTACCGACGTGTCCTTTGCTGTGACTTGGTACTGCAGTGGCTGCTGTAGCTCAGGCAGCCTACTGGTATTTCAAGTGTGCATTTTATACCTATTGAGACAGCATCCAGCAAATAGGCCATGGAAAAAAGGAGGGATTCACAGATACAAGCTATCTGCAGCCTTTACCAGGAAGGGTTGAGAATAACTTTATATTTTAAAGAAAAATCTAGGGGATTAAAACTATATCCTTCATGAGAAAGCAGCCTACGAAATTAACCTTTAGGAAGAAGAGCAGGCATGATTGACCTTGGTATAAACCAGATTCCCCACACTAGGGGGAGGGTTTGGAGTTGCACAGAGTACAAAGGCTGTCTCTGTGTCATGAAGGACATGCCAGAGTCTCATTGCCAGGAGATATATATGCTGCATATCTTGCCTACATCACAGGGGAATATCAGACAGACTGACCTATGCAGTTGCAAAAACACAGGCAGAGTGTGTGACAGCTCTGTTCCCATTCTGGCTACAGCAGTAGCTGGTGCGGGGAGGTCAGTCGCTCTGGGTCATAGCAGCCACATCAGCACGTGAGTGTGTTTTACAAAACGAGCAACACTAAGAAGCAGCACATAAACAGCCCAGATGCTTCAAATTTATCTTGTGAAGTAATCTGGATGACAGTGAGATTTTTAGACACCAGTACAATGAAAGGGTGTAGACATTGTCCCTGTTTGTTTTCAAAGATTTGATGTTTTCATGAATAATATATAGTCATCTTCATACTTTGCTCTTTTCTGTGTACTCAAATTATCTGGGATGTTTCCTTTGCCTGTAAAAAATAGTGTGACACTGAATAATGACTGATCTGCACAGGACTGCTGCCATAGCTTGTGCCCAGATTCTGCTTTGCTTGTCTGTAGTTATAATTGTGTGCTCCTTTTTATGTGTTAGTCTGCCTTTTTGGACAATTGCCACCCATTGATACTAAATAGAAATGCTTAGACTGACCTGCCTTTCTACTAAGTGCCAAGGAAAGGGGTAAGTGTAAGATTACTTCTGTAGCTCCAAGCAGGAACTAACACTTGCACCACTAACATATCACTGCATGTTGTTTTTTTCTCTTGAGTGCCTGCTTGATGAAGGTCTTGCAACAGCATCAGCTTTTATAAGACCTGGCTAGGTCTTGGAAAGAACAGTACTGGAGCTCAGCAGAAAACATTTGAGGACTTTATAAAATGGTGTGGATAACTCTGTTCAGGAAAAACATGTGAAATATTAGGATCACAAAGCATTGTTTAAAAAGGGACAGTGATTATGACAATAACTCTTTTATACTTGAACTACTGTAGTATCTGTAGGATGAGGTTTGACAATAGTGCCATATGAACAAATGTTTGTCTAGGGACTACTGTTCTTCTGATTATATGTTTGATCTCCTCCACATCTATTTGTAAAGATCTTTTAGGAAACATGTGCTTTAACTAAAACCTTCTGTGCTTTTCTGCCATAAGTCAATAAAAAGGCATTTGATGAACTATGCAGAGTGACAATCTGTCATGAATGGATTTTGTGAATTTAGTTCAGCTCCTGTCTTTGCCCGGGCCTGTGGAAGCAGGCAGGAGATGTATTGAAGAGACCAGCACCCCAAAAATCCACTCTATCCACAAGTTCTTTAATAATGGCTGATTCGGTCTATTATGAAATGAATTATTAATTAATTGACAAGAAAATTGACAGACAAGACTTAAAACAGGCTATTACTACACAGGGATAAAACAAAAAGAGGTACTACTAGTAGACTGACATACAGTGCACGATAAGGTACCCTTTTAAATTACAGCTAGCGAGGAAATAGTATAAGCTTAGGAATCAATGTATCTTACCATCCGAATGGTAGTGAGGCACACATCGAGATCCTTTTCCTCAGTCCCTGGGGAAGTAACCGTGAAGCTGCGTCCAAGCTTCGGGGAGAAGTCTCCAACATTTTCGGGGTGTAAGAGGCTTCTCCCTCAATGATAACTCGGGTATCTTTTATAGTCGTAAAATGGTGTCTCTTAAGTCTGAAATATTTCTTATCTCTTCCCCCATTGGCTCGCCAGACTAAGATGTTAATTCTTAGATGGGCGTGAATCACTCTTGGCGCCAGAGATAACTGCTGATGGGCCTTTCCGCCCCCGAACTATCTCTTTATCCACCAGCTATTGTGATACACAGAGTGGGAGGCAGAGGGAGAGGGGGTAGATGTCCTGCCACACAATCACAGAGCACAAATAAATGACACAAGTATGATATCATTTTTCTCAGTCTGAAGCAGGCAACATCAATTGCAGAAAAACTAAGCTACACAGAATTTGGGGCTGATGGAAGTCTGTGGGTTGTTCTGAAGAGGATCCCTCATTTATTTCCTTATTCCTGGAAAGACAGATTGTGATTTTCAGAAGACTCCAGGAAAGCCTGTAACTGCATTTGTGGTAACTACAATGGGTGCTCATGTCCAAGACATGATGATCACTCGGACATTTTGTACCTCTCTAGCCCTAACTGTCAAATAAAATTTATGGATTTTGGAGGTTTCATAAATGCCACCGAAGTGACAGACAAAAACTGCATCCCTGTAGCAGTTCTGCTACTCTTTGCTGTGCTGTATCTGCCTCATTCCCAGTGTTTCCAACTTGTTCATTTGTTTTCTGCCTCTCACCCAGCTATCTGAACTCTGGTGCAGTTTCAAAGTTTAAAAAGCATCTGTGATTTTTGGAACTTGTGGAATGGTTTGAATATTTTAATGCTCTTTCTACAGTCTTCAGTGTCAATAAAACTGTTATAGACTTTTAGAGGACAAATTTATCTTCATGAAAGATCTGCAGGCATTGGCAGCAAAGATAGCAAGTGAATTGGCTTATCCAAAATTAGCCAGATTTTATTTTGACATTTTAAATGCAACACATTAATACCAAGTACAGACATCCTAAGGTAGACTTAAAAATTTTGGCATGCGACTGAGTTTGGTCCATCAGTTGTAACTTATGATTCATATTGTCCGGTGGCCGTGCTATTCAGATGCTTTCTGCATAATTTTATCTTAAAACCTATTCTGTTTTTTTGTTAAACAGGACTCTCAGGATGTTATTTGCATTGGCTTTTTTTCTTTTTTTAATTTTTCTTGATAATGTTAGGTCTGGTGAGAGGAAGTGCCTTGTTGTTGAAACCTCAAGATCAGCAAATTGCCTAATGATTATCAGGCAATTAATGACATGTAAACATGTTAGTTTGTTGTTTTTTTTTCTGGTAAGAGTTAAAAGCTTAACTTTTTATTTCCTTTAAAATGGCCTACTCAAAAGTGAGGCATGCTGACCATGTGAATTGTGACATGATTGTGTCACATCCGCTACAAGCCCAGAGGGGTAAGTTAATAATTTTATTAATAGCTCCTCTTCAGCAACCAAACTTTTTCATGGGGAATACAATCTCCAGGTGAAAGTTGGCCTTTAAAATCACATTTACAGGGGCAGATTTTTTTCATGTGACGTTAGGAATTGGGTAAAATGGCTGAATTATCTTGTAGTAGTTCCACCACTAAAAGGCAGCAACAAATACATATCCACCCTGTATGAAAGTTGATTGACGGATCTTTCCCTCCTATGCACATCTGATTTGGAGGTACAGATGGTTCTTCTCTTCTTCCTCTCTTCTCCCATATTTCTTGCCAGGCTGTAAATTCTTCAAGGAAAATCTTTATCTTGTCTGTCTAGCTTCAGTTAATGATTATTTCTATTTCTAAAGGCAATGCTTGCTTTTTTATTTTTTCTAATATTGTGTTGTGAGAGCCTGAACATACCTAAGAGACATAATTAAAATGTTTATCTACAGTATGCCTTGCTTTAGATTAGCAAGTCTTTTGCATGTAATACACTACAAATGAAGAACAGTACTTTTTGGATGCTCGGTTCTTTTTTCCCCTCTCCTTCATCTCCCCATCAGCAATGAAATGTTTGCAGACTGCGTACCTTAAGTATCCCTTGTGGCACCTTTGTTAGAAGCATCTTAAAGGTTACTCCTACAGCCTGGCTAAAGGTTACCAGGGCTTTAGGGACAGTGACAAAGATTCCTGTTCATGTAGAGCTGGAATCTTTTACATCTTTTAAGTCTGGTAAACCTTATGATAATAAATAAGAAATACTTTAATATTTCAATTTATGCTTTACAGTCCACCTGTTCACCTGTGCTTTACAATCAAAATTCAACATTAGCAGCTTCTCACTAGTATTTTGGGAACATCAGGTTTCAAGAAAAGTTATCTATGTTGTTCTGTAGATGAGTTTTCAAAATCCCAGAGGCTGAATGTTTCAGGAGTATGGTGTGGGACAGTGCACCTTTGGCTTCTTGGTTTGATTCAGGAGCATCTGAAATTTTCTCATTTTTAATGGTGCCTTAAGTTACAAAGCAAAATTTAGAAACTTGCACTTGTAGAAACAAGCCTTGATGGCAGGCAGTACTGCTGACTGGTGGAGTGGTGATCTGCAGCACCTGGGCAGGTATTTTCCTAAAGATACCTGGGAAGATGTAGGAATTGAGGCCATCTGAGCTGAGCACCCCAGAAGGCAGGATTTACACCTGGAGAGGATGGCTTGGTGAGTACCATGGGATGAGCAGTGGTGTTGCTTGGCTCGGACATGTGCTGCAGGACTGTGTGTGTGTACTGCACACCCTCTGAGGAGACTACAAGTGTTGCATGAGGAATCCTGCAGCCAGTGATATTTCTTTTGCACTGTTTCAGTTTTTGGAGGATTTCTAAAGAATATAAATATGTTGTGCTCTAGCACGTCCTTTCAGATTGGAATTGCTCTGAGTGGTGTTACCTTGTAAAATCCTCTCTTTGTCTAATGGCTTTTATTTCTGGCTAGTTGGGAGAACTTCATTTACAACATGTGTAGCTATAAATAGTAGAAATTTTAAATTAATGTAGTCATGATTTTCTGAGGATGCAAGTGCTAGCACTATACTTCTGGCTGTGAAATTCTGCTGCTGTTCAGATATTTAGGGACATAAATGTCATCACATGTGTTTTATTTCAATGTGATTACAAAGAAGCGTCCCTAGCAGAAGAAAAAAGATCTAAAGAGCAAGCCCAAATGCATCACAAATGCTAAAAGAGTGTAACTTTAAAGTATGCTTATTAGATTGATTATCTTAAAATTGACTTTTTCATATGTTTGTAGGTAACTCTTGTAATTTTGTTGCCACAACTGGGAAAATCATCCCATGATTTCCCACCTGCATAAGTAGGATTTCCAAACTCATGTCAAGTCATTTGTGTCCTGAAATATGACTGTTTACCAGGGTTAATTAGCTGGGTACTGTCATGGATTGGAGCTGAAGTTGATTGACAGTTTCTCGATCCAATGGCGCTTCTCCGATTTTGCATATTTAAACCCGTGAGAGGTGCGGGAACGCTCTCTTTGAATCCAGCGTGCGGTTGGGAGTGGCGGGGGAGGGGGAAAGCTCTGGGCCTGGCCCTGGGGGAGCTGGGCCAAGCTCCCCTTCCCCCAAATGCCAGGGCAAAGGGTCCCTGGTGTGCCATGGGGGCCTCCCCCCGAAGCTGCAGGTAGCCAAAGAGCAATGGGGGCTGCAAGGCCGAGACCACCGAGCGGCTCCCAAGATCAGGGAGGGGCTTCCCCTCCCCCCACTCCACAGGGTCCCCACCGGGCCTGGAAAAAACCGATTTTCAGTTTTCTCAGACTGAAGAAACTATTGAGCAACTGGCAGCATCGAAGGAGAAGGGCTTTTCCTTCAACA
>VZRO01005462.1:126259-384587 GCA_013397915.1 Daphoenositta chrysoptera
GGAAGCAGAGAGGAGACCTCTTTCTTTTCCCTGGAGTTTGGAAAGACTTTTTAAGAACTCTAATATTGACCAGAAATTCCACCTTTGTTACCCTCCTCTCTATCTTCTGAGCAGGAGGAGGAGGCTGCTTGCCCTGGTGCGATAGGGGATGGGGGAGGGGTGGTGCTGGCAAAGAAAGGAATGTTGTTTTTTTTCCTTTTACTTTCTTAGTGTTCTTTTTTCTTTTAATCCTACCTAGTAATAATAAACTATCTTTATACTCTTTAAAGTTTCTGAGCCTGCTTTGTCATTTTCTCCTAATTCATATCTCACAAAAAACAAATAAGTGAACTAAACCACAACACTAATTGGTGTTTCTGCTTGGTCACTGAATCTAACCTGCTACAGGTACATGGATACATTTGGACAGAGACTTTGACAACTGTTTGTTGTGTTTTTATGTGTATAAATACCACTGTATGTAACTCTGTGTGTGTGTGCTCTGAATTTTTTTGTCAGTCTGGATAATTGTTTACATTAGCTAAGGCCCCTGAACAACCACACTGGGTAATTTCTCTTCAGAGATGAACACTGTTTATGTATAGAGCTTCATTTCTCACCTTTTTTTTTCATGGGTGAGACATATAATCTGTGGGGAAATAATAGAATTTGGGAATACCGGTGCATGGATCTAGATGATGAGAAAAGGCTGTGCATGGCTGTGCATGCTGAAAGGAATGGAGCATTTATGGTGTAACTGGATGGGACTTGGGAGAATTGAGCATGCAGCTATTGTTGTTGTGCTCTTGTAGGCCCTTCTCACAGCCTTGACCATAATTAATCCTCACAAATTGAATGTAAGTAGACACCTTTACAGGAGACTTGAAATGCCAGCTCTTTTTTCCCTAGGTAAAAATTTTAGGAGCTCTGAGCTGGCCCTCTAGCTGGCACTTTTTTTTTTTTAATTGGATAACTTCTGTCTCTTCATATATAGATGAGTTTTTAGGGAGACTAGCAGAGTCTTCTGTGGCCTTATTGAGAACAGAACAGTTTTTTCAGTCAGCTGTCTCCACTTGCACATATCCAATACCTTTGGAGCATGTCTGGCAAACACAAATCTATTTTCTGATGTGAAAAGAATATTTTACCAATACTCGATGCACAGGAGGGTGTTATGCATGAGCCTATTTGTCTGAAAATGAAGGACATTGGACAGAAAAGAAGGTTGTGCCATTTAAATTTGTATGCTCTCTTCAGAGTCAGCTCTGGATTTTTCAAAACATGGAAGACCTTGCCTAGAGTTCAAATTGAATTGCACCAAAATGCAGTAAAAATGTAAATGAAAACTCTGCTAAAGCCATGGGAAGCACAAAGTGAACCTGCTTCAACACAAGCAATTTCAAAAGCTGAGTGCCAAATTAATCTCCAACACAAACTTTCTGAATATACCTAAGATGTCTCACATATTTTACACTGGTAAAGCAAAGTAATTTAAATAAATCTGAGCTGTGTCAGATCTGCAGGTTTATAACAAGAGAGACAAAAATATTTAGATTATTTTTTCCATCTGTATGGAAGTTGGGTTTTTTTAATGGCCTGTCTATATTTGTCTTACTCACTATTCCTTTGCTAAAATTTATAATACTTGAATGCTCCAGAGGGAAATTATTTGTTGTAGGACTTGAAACACTGTACATGCTTTCAATGGAAATATGTTGAGTTCACAATAACTTTTTTTTAATTATCTAGGAATTATGTAAGTAATATTCTAAGAAACTGTTTATGTATTGATTAAAAAATAAATTTCACACACACATTTTTATATTTTATTTTTTCCCCCCTGCTATACATGTCTGATACTTGCATTCGATCAAATACTGTGCAGAACCCTATGTTAAAAGCACTTGATGGAATGTTTTAGCTATATGAAAAGCTACAGAAGGCTTGGTCCAATGTGGGATAGAAATCTTATTTCTAACTGGCTTTTGGGATATTTTTCTTTAATACTAAAAAGGGAAGGAAATGTCTTAGAAATGTCTTAGAAAAATTTCTGATGTTTTGAAGGCAAGCAATATCCACGGGACCTTGCTGAAACTCTCAGGAGTTTGACTTTGCCCTGCTCTGATTAACTGGTCAAACAGAGATTTGGTGTGATGGTTCATCCCCAAACACAGCTGTGGTCATGCCTTCCAATGTCTTCCAATCTTACATGCTGCCTTAGCATTTAGTAATTGAGTGATTTCTCTGATCATTTTGGTGAGC
Organism: Daphoenositta chrysoptera; assembly: GCA_013397915.1. Lineage (NCBI taxonomy): Eukaryota > Metazoa > Chordata > Aves > Passeriformes > Daphoenositta > Daphoenositta chrysoptera. The sequence goes on from VZRO01005462.1 coordinate 128,501, forward strand.
TGGCAACTTCCCTCTGGGGCAGAAAGCTTTTCCAGACTCCACTGAAAAATGAAGTCTTCTTTCTCCAGATTCCTATAGAAAATTTCTGTGGAATTCCATCATAGGCATTTGAGTGCCTGTTAATTCAAAGGCATTTTCACAATTTAAGTATTGTCTCCCAAGCAATAAACTGAGTGGTTGCGTTTTTTTGGTTATTTCCCCCTTCAAAATTTTACACTTAAAATTCAATGGAATTCTTTGTATTTCTGTTCTATGGCTGCTGGATGTTTCCATAATACTAATGGGGTGCAGTAGAGAACAGAACTCTGATTCCCCATCATTTTGAAAGCAGGCTGGCTGCATGTCAACCGTTCTTATTTGCTGGTAGTCCTGAATCTGTCCAAAGGCAGTAATCCTTTAACAATTAGGTTTCATGGAGACGAGAGTTTGTGGTCAGGTATATAAATTAAAATTATGATGTCTGGTAAAGGTCAGAGCCACAGAAAACTCAAGGGAGTGTTGTTTATGGCACAAACGCAGTTTAAATACTGTGATTTAGCTTAACAGCTATGATTCACGGAGGGTCATCAGAAGGAAAGATAAAGCAAGAAGTGTTAAATGAGGTGTGACCATCTGTTTCAATACTTGTGCAGAGAGTGGGATTAAATTTACAGATACATTGGTGTGACTGGTAAAGAGAGAATTTAAATCTGGTATTGGAAATTATGTTGGAGCTGCTGTAAAAAAAGAAAAAAAAATTGAGATAAAAAGGCTACTCACACAGTCTAATCACACATCCTGGTGCTTGAAGCCTCTCTGATTTCCTTTTGAGAGTCACTGTTAATAGTTTTATTCAAAAATGGGGGCAAAAGTGACTGTTGTGAACTCTGGCTTTGTGTCTACACCTACATTTCTTTTTTTAAAAGTTTGGTAAACCTGGTGTGGAAGGCTGTGGACTAGCTTGTTTTGTACAGCATTTGGCATTGTCCCTTCATGGCAGCACATATGTCAAGGAGAATAATCCTTTGATTGTAGCATATCACAGATCAGCATGTGAAAAAATATGGCAAGACGTGCCTTACTTCTTTTGCTATATTTTGAGAATTAATGCAAATAGAGTAACTGCATTCTTTTTATTTGCAAAAATTAGCTACTTGGCATGAATATTACTATAAATATACTACTTTAGTGTGTGGAAGTGGTCTAAAAATTCTGTTCTGGTACTTGGTTCATTTCTGGTTTATACTCAGACCAGAGTGCCATCCTGGGAAGATACTCCATGTTGATTATGATTTATACAAGGGGAGTAAGATTTTTAATACTGACACTCCAAACTAACAAAAAAAAAATCCACCTGAAAAAATTAAAAGCAAATTGCACTCTATAATTTCTTCTTACACCACCACTCAGCTCAAACACAGTTTTCCAGGGACCTTTCTTTAGTACACAAGCTGTCCACTGTGGTGATGAAGATAGTGGATAGTAGGAGAAAAAACAGAGCAGAAGCAGTAATATGAGTAATCATGCAGTGAACAATAAGATCTCAGTCTTTAAATTGCCGATCCAATTGCAATCATCAACCCAACTCTCATTAGCCAGTGCCCCCATCTTGTGAGTCCCGGGGATTGAGATGTTCTTTAATGGGTAGTGGGTGTGAGGGATTCCTCAACACTGTGTCTGTTGCATGTGGGCCCAATATGTCTTGAAATTAGCTATAGAATTACACAGCAGGTCTTGATTTTTAAATCACATGGAGGGGTATCCCCAACACATCACAAATTAAAACACATCAGTGTGTCCACACCAAGTCTCAAGGGGATCGTTATGTCCCACAGCACAATTGATTTCCTTTGCACACTGGAAAAAGTGTGAATGGGTTTGTTGAGGAGGTGTGTTCACATACTTCAAAAGCTTTAAAATAGGGTTCTCTCTTGACCACATCCTCTTATAGTTGGAAGAATTTTATAGGTAATGCTCCTGCCTTGTTGGGTAGTTCATAAACAAGGAAAAATTAACTGTTAGAGTTCCCCTATTTGGAATAAATTCCTTTAATCTTCAGTGGAGGGGTGCTGCTATTCCTAGAAAAAGAAAACAACACAAACTTCCCTGCAAGATGCCCCTTGGTGATTCAAGTGGTTTAACTGCTTCAACTTGGAATCACTCAGGTGTAGTTTTAACTTCTATCTCATTAAGTGCTTGCTGCACAGCTGTTGTTGCTTCCCCCATTTTACAGGAAGGTCTCCTCCAATTAATTTCATGTCCAGAGGAAGTGAGGCTGCCTGTAAAACATCGACAAGCACCCCTGCTTGTGAATTATGGAATGCTTAAACTGGATTTCTTTTAGGGTTAAGATTACCATTCTTCTGCTTCTCACTCAGGAGCCATAAATTAACCTTCTCAGTTTGGAAAATAACACTTGCTCTGTTTACTCCGGTGACTTTAACTCTGCTGTCCAGGAAGTACACCCAGCTTCTTGGCATTCCACTGCATTAATATTGACTGGATTTGAATCTCACCTGATTTATGGCCAGACTTGGATAACATCGGTAGCTGTTTTAGCAGCAGTTTGCTGACCCTGGCAATAATTTGTGGTTTCAGGTTTAATTAAGGGGTGGAATGTTACCTCCTCATCATCAGATGTCAATACAAATGTTACAGTTTGCTCTTTATTAGAACAGGCTTGTTCACCATCTCTCAAGTCCTCCACTGAACGTGAAAGGTCTGAGTTACAAGACCTTGTTTCAGAGAATGTTATGTCCTGCAATTCTTCCCACAAGATTCTCTGTCTCATGTGCACCAAAAAATTCCATCTGAAGATTTTGGACATGATCATGCTTGGCTGCAAACAATGCAATGCCTCTTTTTGGGCTTGGCAGCAAGCACTGCCTCTGCCTGCAGCTCTTTTCATTTTCCTCATTTAACTGAAAGTACAATTCTTTCACCAAATCTTGTAAAGACAGTATTATTTCATCTTCAGATTTTTTGAGTGATGGATTGATCATGTTCCCAGTTTTTTGCCCGTACTTTCTGAAAGCATGGAAGGAGGGGCTTTAGACATTCCCTACTCTTTCCCTTCTGCTGACAGTACACGCAGGGATCAGGTTTGAATTCAAGTGCCACGGGTCTCCCCAAACCTACAACTCTTCTTTGAATGAAGCCCCACTTTCAAACAAACCATGTCATGACTGCATTCAATGCTTTCTCCTTTCAGTGTTGTGACACTAAGTTGGACTTGCCTTCTGTTTCCTGCAGTCAGAACTACTGCAGCTGGCAGAAGTAAAGGCTTGGGCCAGTTTCACCCTTGCACTCATCCTCTCAGGGGTACAGGGAAAAGAGAGAAAAAACTGCTGTATCAGTGCTTTGTACTACTGAGACAACTACCTGCAAGAAAAATGTCAATAAATTTAGTGGTGTCTGGTCTAAAGCTGTCTCCTCTGTAGAGAAATGGTAGGAATACCAAAAGCCTGCAGTCTCAATAAATTACCTTTATTCTGGGGTGGCTTTTTCGTTAGAGTGATCCCATTAACAGTGGGCACAAAAAGCAGTGTTTGGACGTGAGAACATTAAAGTGTTTATTCTCTTTTACTGTGCAAAGAAGATTGTGCTGGATAAAACAGCCAGATGTCCCTTGGCTTAGACCTAGGTTAGTAGATAAAATTAAGCCCAAATTTCGTAACAGTGTAAGGAGGTGTTATACTTCCCCCCACCCTGGGGTAGGGGGAAGAAGTGAGAGACTGAACTTTACTATCTTGGTAAGCCTAATAATGAAATTATTGGGGGTGTGAGGCTGTGTGTGCAAACTCGTGGTGTCTGGGATTATATCATATATTCAGTGTGTGTTTCGGAGACTCAAAATTCTTTCAAACTATATTTTGGGGAACAGAAGCAGCACATTGTCCCATCTTCAACATCTCGCTGTGGAAGAGGGAAAAGAGGAGAGCTTTATGTGGTCACTCTTACAGTTTTGAATTAGGTCTCCCTCTGCAAACATAGTACTTCTCTAATTCATAATTTGACCTGCCTGGTGCTGAGTGATCTCAGCAGTGGGAGAAGTGGTGAGATATTTTGAGACTCTGTTTATACCACTTTTCATTTCAGAATTATATCAAATACACTGAGCACTTCTTGTGATCTAGGTCAAGCTGTATTTTCCAGATCCCGTAACTCTCAGTTTTAGTATATGCAAAGGTAACTTCTTTCAGTTGCCAAGGGAAATCCCCACTATAAATCAAAATTCTTTGGTGGCAGGGCTTTCCAACCCATCTGTGGAAATACTAGGGGTTTGTTTGTTTGTTTATGTGTTTTTATTTCCTGAGAGTGAGTTGATATTCCTTGAGGTGCAGAAGACAGGCAAAAAATAATGGCTTTGCGTGGAAGCTGCAAAACACTCCTGGTTGAAACTGTGTTGCATTTTAGAAGGGACTTGTTAAACTGTAGGAAATAATGCTCCTTATTCTTCTCCCTTGGCAAAAACAGTTAAGAGCACTGGAAATACTAGAGGAGACGTGATTAATGAAAAAGCTTTGTGCTTGAAATTTATTAACTGTCTAAACTTTTTTTTTAATCGATGGTTACTGTTTTTTTCATTAACTTTGTTTCAAACTCTGAAGAGACCAGCCACAATGTATGTAAGGAAACGCAGTCAAAACCAAATTGCTATGCACAGGGAAAAAAACAGATTCTTGTTTTTCAATGATGACTTTTTTTCCCCAATTTTCTAGTACAAGTTCTTATATACATTTCTCATGTGGCTTCATAAACTAGTAACTTTTTAATATATATTCAATTCAGTACTTATAAAAACTTCGTGGTAGTCCCTACTTTCCTGTTTTTATAGAACTCTAAGAGTGGATGTACACCAACTTCCAATTTCCCTTCTAACTGCTTTTGGCAGGTTAAATCCATTGTAATATCAGAAGGAAAGAATGGTTATCACTGGAACAAAGTAAGTGAAAAAAATTCTTCCGAAGGAGCTGTAGTAACATAAAACTGTTTCAATGGTGTAGTTGCACATAGTTTAGATGATGCTGTCACAGCCTTGGGTATGAACATTCCAGTCTGTCAAAGTTTCCTGGAAACCAGCAAAGCTTCCTGTGCTAGAAATTCAGCACAGCCAGAACAACTCTGGATATTTCTTCTCTTTCTCAATATTATCCACTTCTTGATATCAGTCTCTAGCAGACACAGAATTGTCATTAAATTACTGGTATCTTAGAGTTTTATGCTAATTTCCTCGTGTCTTTTCTCAGAACCATGTATGACATACATTAACAAATTTGCAAGTTATTTCCATTTCTTCAGCAAGGGGATGAGGTGCTGGTTTTGAGGAATGGAACAGAGACTTGTGTGTTCAGAAACAACTTGCTTACTTTTCCTCAGTCTGTGAGATGCACTCTAAGGATAGAAAGAAAGGCAGGAGACATCTCTGAAGACAGGAGAGCTGCAAAGTATTTTTAGCAAGAGGTAGATAAGGCAGATAAACTGATCAAAAATTCTGTTTGCTTGTTATGTTTAAGGGCCTTTCTATGGGTCTTAGCTTGCAGGAGTTTGTAATGCCTGTCTGGCCAGGCTTGCTAAGGTGGTAATTTATTCCTACAATATTTGCTTGTACAGTGTATAAGCGTAGTCCTGGTATGAAATCTGCAATCTGCATTTTTTGTAGTATTGCTTAAACTGATCATCTGAAACAAGGGTAGAGTATTTAGAAAAGATAAAGAAAGATAAAAGTGTCTTTCATCCTCCCTGTCTGTTCTTCCCTATCTTTTTGGATAAACAGTGCTCATTAATGACAGACCATAATATAGTGCTTAATCAGCTTTTATAATTTTCATTTGCTTTTCACTTAAATTTGATCCATGCCAACCCATTAAATAATTATTTGTCTGGTTTTAAAATACTAACTTTTTTAACATTTTGACTTCTTTTTAAATGCTTCTTGGCTATTATGGTTCTTAGATCTTTCCTGTGAACAGGGAAGGCTATGAGCTAGTAGAAAATGATGTGGCTCCCTGTTAAGTGATTCCAGGGTTTACAGCTCTATGTTTTGCTTATTGTTTTAATTGTTTTATTGTTTTTTGCTTTATTGTTTTATATACATATATATGTATATAAACATAAAAGTTATAGGAGCTGGCCTAATGGGATAGAGAATTATGTTTCAAATTTATATACTAATGGATTATATCTCTAATTAGGAAATAAGACCAACTGGGGATGGGTGAATCTATGTCTAAAGTAACATACTGCACTTCAGTGCGATCTCTTTGTTTTAAAATACTACAAGGAGTATACACACAGATATATGCAGAAAGCACCTTTTATAATCACAAAAGTGGATTAAACTTTTTCTCCTCAATTTTCCTCTCTGTAAGAATAACATGCATTAAGTGCTTGGTATCATACTTCTCAGGCAGTTTATGCTTCCAGAAAATGATTTATTAACTAGAGTTCAGCTGCTTTTTGCTTTTGTTGCTGTTGACAAAAGGTATGTTTAAGCATGTTAAATGGGCTTAATGCAGTGGACAAAAATGATGGCTAAGAGTAGCAGAACTTGCTGCCAACACATATTTTTTCTTTGTAACATTTATAAGGAATAGTTAATCTGACCTCAAAGAAAAGAAACATATGCTCCACCAGATAAGGTGCTAGAGATGAATGAATCTGTCTGCTATGGAGCATTTGTTGGAATAAGAGAGGGAATTAAAAAAAAAAGTGGAGCATGAGGGAAGGAAGACTTGCACTAAGACAGCCAAGTCCCAGAAGGAAAAAGTGAAGTAAATCTGGGAAGTGACAAAAAGAGTGGATTGAAAGAAGAGAAGGTAGATTAATGAGAAAGAAGGTAAAGAGTCAAGTCTGTTGGCAGTCAGCTCTCCCTTTAGAGCTTCACTTCTTGTTTTGTCGTAGGTACTAGTTCAGGACTGAGGCTTGCACAGGGTGGATCTTCTAAAGAATTGGTCTAAAACAAAGCAGTGCTTCTTGAGGGGAATAGTTTTGTAATTGCGTACTATTAATAAACTAGTCTGTCTTTAGGATTTCCTGGCCTCAGTAGTATGTACAGAGACATGCGCATTTTCTGAAGGGATTATTAATTTTCTTTTCAGTCCAGTGCCAAATATACAGAAAAAGAGAAAAATTAGCTGACTGGCTAAAAGCTGGAGATAAAGTGTAGGGTTTTACAAGGAAGGAAATTAAAAATAAGAGAAGCATAAACAGAAAGGAAAGAGGAGAAAATGAATCTGAACCACAAATCAGTGTGGCTGTGTAGAGGCAGCATTTCATATCCAGGCTGCTGACTTCAGTCTCCTTCAAAGGCAGTGGTAAAGATAAAGGAGTAAGATGATAGTGTTGATGGACCTGATATCTGGACGTTTGGACCTGATTGGAATTTCAGCTTCTTTTAAGCAAATGGCTTAGAGATTTAATCTCTGTCATGTATTTTTGGTGTGTCTCATCATTCCATGCATATGACCAGGGGAAGTGGTGATATTTGGCCTTAATATATATGAGCAAGATTTTTCCTTTTGTCTCTGCATTTTAATAGTTTTCCCTCTTTTTGCTATTACTGTGAATATTCGGTATTTTTAATGCCTTCTATTCTGATTGGTTGTGTTTTCTCTCCAAATGGTAAATGTTTTTTACCATTAGCTTGTAAATATGATTTGCTGGATCATTTAAAAATATCACAGCTACAGACTGAGTTTTGGTGATTGTTCTTGTTAATAAATTCATTTGCAAAAATAGTTATTCAAAATTAACTTAAAATTAATGGGGAGCTGAAATTGAATATGCAAATTTGCATTTGTACTCTCTTTAAAAATCCTGCTGGGTATTTGTATCTTCGCCGTGTTGTTCAGCTTCTGAGTGAAAGCTGTGACCGCACATGATCCCTCAGTCACCTGCATAATGGATATGAACATAGCGGTGCGTGTAAGTGACTTTTGCTCTGTATCACAACACATGGTGCTGTCACCAAGAGTGGCTGTGCCTGTCTCCTAAGAGTGAGGACAGCTGGGTGGCCATCCGGTTCTCCACGGCAGGGATGACTGCTGATGCACTGGGAAGGGACTTTGAAGTACTTCAACAGTGGTAGGAAGTAAAGCAAATAAAATAGGCTTTTAGTCTACCTAAAAAGAGAGCTGGGTAATTTCCATGAAATGGAATCAAACTTTGCATTTCAAGAGGCCCCGTGAGCATTTCCTGGACAGGAATCTGTTACTGAAGTGAAGGGAACTGCACCGTGACTGAAGTAGCCCACCCTGGCTGGCTGTGAGTCATCCGCAAATTACGGTCAGTGTGATTTTAACAAAAGCATCAATTAAAGCAGAGGAGCAATAAGGCAATAAAAAGAATTTGTTGATATCAGCACTGAGCTTGGGTCAGTCCCTGAGGATGGTGCAGCCTGAGGCTAAGCCAGAATTAAATGTTTTCGTGTTTAATAGATTTTCTCTTTCCTTGTTTTCTACTAGAAATGCTGCCATGATGCATAGTTGGCAGCTGTAACCAGACTGGGGTTAAACAAACTGACATTCAAGGAGAAGAAAAATTGCCCTGGAAGGTAGACACAAGCAGAGTCACTGACAGGCAGATGTCACTATAAAACCTCTCACTCAGTGATTGGCATCAGCAGCTAAACTGCTCAAAGCCAATTGATAAGTGAGAAGGACTAGATAGCAATGTCCATCTGCCAGTGCGGAGCTGCCTGGTCAGGGCAAGTCCGACTGACTGCATGTTTCAGCACTGTGTAGGCAGGAAAAAAGAAGAGGAATGTGCTGGCACCAAAGTTTAACTTTCACCTGTTTTTTTATGAGAAAAATAATGTTAGTAAATAAGGCATTAGACGACCAGGAAACTCCCATTGTTAAGATTGGTACTTGAAATATTATGAATTTGGAGAATAGATAATGACACACCAATGGTATTTCTTGCAAGTTCAGATTTGCAAATTTATATTTGCATTCAGCTATGAAAATAGCAGCAAGTACTACAACACGTAATGTACCAGAACTTCAGGCTGATCTTACGTAACTAAAACTTTTTATATTTGTGATTATTGGCAGGTATGATGCTTTTAAAACTGCAAATATATACACCACATTGTGTCTGCAGACAATTACTCTGGCATCCCAGTGACAACACTTTCTGTGTCAAAAAGCTTCTTGTTCAAAAACATGGACTAAATTTAGTAAAATCTGTGTCAATATGTAAAATATAGCTTAGCTAAAGCTGGAGTGGAAACTGATGTGAATGTTCCACTATTTGACTTTTCATTTCTGTGGTTGCATGAGGCCACAACATTTTGATATGTAGCCAGTTGTTGCTATTGGAGTTATGGGATAGCTGGAAATATGAAGAAGAAAATAAAAACAGCAATTTGTTCTAAATTGACTTGGCACTGTTAGCTCAAAGTATTTGTGCCTTTTCTTTGCTAAATTGTCTATAGAGACATCTCAGATTTAAATAATGACTGAGGCAAATCATGTGCTTTAGGCAGATGTGGCATTGGCTGAGACAGCATTAACTGAAGCTCCTGTGACTCCCAAGTTGTGTAGTTACAGAGCCTGATTGTGGGAGGACACTTTTTATGAGGAAAATCATATTGTTTTGTAAAGCTTCTTCACCAGTTTGAAGTGAAGAAACAATGGGGTTGTCTTCAACAGGAGGAGAGTTGCATCCCAAGTTCTTTCTGCTTTCCCAGCCAGTATTAATGTAATGTAATGCAGAAATGTATGAGTGTATACTTATTTTCCTAATTATGCATATTCTTGAACTAAAATAATTTTATTTTTTTTAAGGGAAAGATAAAATAAATGTCTCTTCCTCTGCTTTCCCACTTTGGAAAATGGGAAGAAATCTGATGCAAATGTCTTGGACCAGTCCTTAGGGACATAAGTCTTCCCTTTGAGAAAAGGCTCTGTTACCTTGCACTGTTTTTCAGCAGGGGTAAAAGAGAGGTGGATTTCTAAAACAACACAGAGACCTATTGGCTTTGCTGTGTCCCTTCCGTCACTGTAGAATGTCTGCCTAAACCTTGTGTAGACTTCAGTAGACAATTTAGTCACTAATTTGTTCCCAGTCTGTTGGGTTTTCTTCCTCTATGTATCTTTGGTGTTTTGGCTTTTGTGGAAATAGGACCTTACTTAAAAACAAATAACCCCCTCCAACATGGGAACTCTGATAAGCAATGACTTTTCCAAAGCCTATTCTCTTGCTCTCTCCCTCCTTTCTCCCTCCTTCCAGTTTCCCAGCTGGCAGACCTGGCATGGTGACATATTATGTCAGGTTGCATCAGTTATGTTGTCTTCTGTGACATTCCGGCTCAGAAGGAGATGTGACTGATGAGAGGTGATAGTGTCACATCACAACTGAGGCCTCAGCTGGAGAAGTCTGAGCAATTTTCTCATCCATCATTAAAATGGACATGGGATGGAGCAGCAGAGCTCTGCCTTACATCCCTTCCTTGCTCTCCAGCCCCTTTCACACATCATGTTTTGCTATGCTCCCCAAGTTAGCTCGGATCAAGAGTTGTTTTTGCTAAAGAAGTTTTGAAAGCATATAGAAAGGAGCTCTATGACATCTGTAATGCTGTAAATGTATCAGTGGGCAACTGTAGTTGCTCTGTGTCTGATAAACCTTGTCGGCATGTCCTCAGTATTGTCCTAACTAATCACAGCCATCATGTTGTGAGCTATTGCTTGCAATCAGAGAAACGAATTATAAAGCTCACAGGCTTCCCTCAGGCGCTGTCAGAGGTCTGCAGCTCACTAATGTTGCTAAATAACAACAGGCAGTTCCTGCTTGTTCCTGTGTAAAAGGAGCAGTGGTACATGTTGCAAAGCTGGAAAAGTGAATGTCTGAAACCATGATAGCCCTTGTTAACCTTCCAATTATATCTTGAATAAATAGCAGAGATTCCCTCCCTGTCTGCGGTATCTCTTTGTGCTCACCTGCAGCAGCTGTAGGAAGATCTCTCCCTATTGGATATCACACATACATTTTCTGTTAGAGGGTGTTAGTAGGGCTCTGAGCAAGACTGGGCATGATAGGTTTCTCTGCTTAAATAAGTTTCACTTTTTCAGATGAGTAGTTGTTTTTCAAAGTATGTTTTTCAGCTGCTTTTCAGATTGACAGCAATACAACACTCATTGGTGAGCTGCCCATGTTGTAAAAAACATTATTCTGCAAATCACCTAATAAAGCTGTGAATTTTTTTCCCCTAATATGTGACTCATAAATAAGGCAATTTTGAGAAAATGAAGGCAGCATACTGCTCGTTACTGCTATGAGAAACTGGATGAATCATTATTTATCAATTCCTGAATCATGACCCTGGCTGAAAATTCTCACCACTCTCAACTCCAAACACAGCTATTTTTCCTTCTCTTTTCAGCTCATTCATTTATGGCTATAAAATAAATTACTTCCAATTTTCTGCCTCTTTCTTTGTTTTGATGCTTTTCTGGACCATGATTTTTGGTTTGGGGCTGATGTTTTTTCAGTTTAAAAGGTCTTAAATTTTTTTTCCTCTTTTCACATACCTTTTTGTTCAACTATCTTGGAATAGGTTCTTCCTCTCTTACAACCATTGTATCCTTCCTTAAGTTCATTGCTGTCTTTTTCTGTCTCCAATTCTGCTTCTTCAACTCTCCCCCCACCACTTTTCTTCCACCCTCACTAATTATTATTTATCTCTATATTGTGGAAAGAGTCAAGCTGTCCTTTTTTTGCCCCTGTTTTCCAAATACCTACCCATTTACAAAAAGACAGTCTTCCCTTCTGCCTCTCTGCCTTGGCTTTTACTGACTATCCACAGTCTGGAGACACAGAGAGAGGTGTTTGCTTATGGAAGCACTCACAAAAGCTGGTGCATCACAGAAGCTGGTGGATCTGTGTGATATCCACTAGATCGGCTAAACTACCGTGAGGATGGATTTATTGAATTACACTGTCAAATTACTACAGCAGGCTCAGCTGACAAAGACTTCAGAGTTCAGAAGCTCTTCTAAACAGTACTTGCCATGATGAGCATTGCTGGTCTTGATGTTTTCTCTTAGACTAATCCTGGGATACATTTTGGCATTGGCAGATTTCATGTAGGAATCTGCCTGGTACAAAAGGGTTTGCTGTACTTGTGTGGGCAAGCAAGCTGAAAAGAGAATGTTTGTCCTTTTAAGAAGATGAAAGGAAATATGAAATATGTTTTTGATGTCGCTCTTTCCTCATCTCCTCCCTAAGTGTTATTTTTCATTTTCCCAGGACTTTGAATTTATTTTCCTGGGAAAACATGCTTTGTATCTTCCTGGGCAGTGCAGAGTCTTAGGACTTGCTGAATGCAACCGTGGAAGACATGCCAATGTTCCCCAGTGCTAGTTGTTTATTTTGCCCTGCTTTTTCATATCCTCACATACTCATGAGCCCTGGCAGGCTCCACTGTTGAGAGCTGGATTTTCTTTTCTCTCTTCTCTGTGAAGTATACCGGGAAGATGGGCAAGGATGGAGCATGAGGCAGTCCTGAGGCTTGTCAGGCAGGAGATCTGGGAGGGCTGTACAGTAGACAAGCAGGTTGGAGAGTGAGGGTCCATACACAGGATATGTCTCTCTCTCCAGTCTGCAGCTTCTGTTTTCTGCTTGGCTGCACTCACTGCCTTCCTACTGCCCCTCTGGGAATTGCCCTCTTATTACCACAATTACAATCTGTACACATTTCATTAAACTAATATCGCTTTGCACAGACTTTCTCCACCGAAGTGCACAGCTGGAGGCCCATTTCTTTTCCTCAGCTTAAACACTTTGACAGGTTAAGAAAGCTATTATGGCTGAATAACAGGTGTTGCAAAACAATGTGCATTTGATGTTTAAATGAGAGAGCTTCTTTATTGACTGCCTTTATTGCAGCAAAGACTCTCCTTTTTCAAGATGACTGGATTTTTATTGGTTTTACTGCTTTCTAAAGTGTATTCTGTTGTTTCAATAGGTCCAGAGTGACTGTCTGCCGTTATTTGTTATTCTGATGTCTTTTGTTATTTGCACATTTTTGCTGCCTTATCCAGGTGAGGGATACTGGTGCTAAATAGAAAAATTTTATTTTGTCTCTGACTGACACCAGTCCTAAGTGCTTCTTGTTCCTGGGCAGCGTCCAATGGAGCTATAAGCCATTCTGCACCATTACTTTGCTTATTATTTCTAACCTGACTTCATTCACATGCCACCTATGCATATAGCAACATCTATATATATATATATAATATATGTAGCAGTTTTCATAGTAAAGTTCAAGCTGGGCTTTAGAATGGTTTGCAGAGATTTTCAGAATGTTGCAGAAGACTTGGGCATACACTGGCCCAGGTAAATCCCATCTGTTTGGGAATCTCATAGTTTGTGATTACTCTGTGGTGCTATGCAATATGATTAATAGAGTGTGTTCACAGATATCTAAGAATAGAATGGCCCCATAAAAGGAGTGTGTGAATATGAGGTATTCAATGCAATATGTCATTTAATTAAAGGCAACCAATATATAATAATTGAAAGAAATAATAAAAAGATAAAAAGAGGAGGGAAAGTAAGATTTTTAACTGACATTAAAAATATAAGTAATCTCTTTGAAAAATAAATTAATTCCTAAGTAATCTCCCCATCTTTCCTCTCCATGCCTCCCACCTGGTACTCAGGCTGAATTGTAGTAAAGCTTTCTGCAAGCAGAAGGGGCATTTTCTTTCCTACTCCCACAAGTAGATTTTGCCTAATGCAAGCAGCTTTAAGAAGGTTCAGGGCAGAAGAAAATATTACTATGTGTAACAGTAGAGTAATTACATCATGGCTCTGGTATCATATTTCTTTTCTGTCCTACCAAATATTTGATACTCCAAAATTGCAGATGAATAAATAATTAGCATGACATTTTAGCAACCAGAAGTTCAGAGGTGCTGAAGTCTTATATCGAAAATGAAGACAAAAATCTGTTCAAGCCAGCTTCATTAATATGAAATCTTTACCCTGCCTGTAATTCCTGCCACAAATCAGGCACTGATGCAAGGTCTGGCACACTGAGAAGGGCGAGCGAGTGTCTGTCTGTTTTGAGGGAACTGTGGGCAATACTGGGGAAATCTCACAGGAGGTCTAGCTAGCTGGGCTTATTACACCATTTTTTTCTTACATGACTGATGTGAATGCCACATGAATTATGTGCAACACCAAGCTGCAAGTAGAAGGAAAATTGTGTGCAGATGAAGAAGGTGGGAAAGCAACTGGCTTTCACCACCACCATATATTTTTCACAGTAGGCAATAAATTACTTCGGCAAGTCTCTGGAAAATTACCTGTAATAGAGGAATTAGCTGTTTCTTGTTACTATGTTGATATTTGGTGTATTTAAATGTCTCACAATGCTGAAGAAAAGTGAAATGCTAATTACTACATTTTTTTTCCTATAAATGACTCTGTCCATAACTGAAGAAGTCTGTCAGGATGTTGTCAAGAGAAAATTGTGCTGTTTCTTTTGTCACCTCTTTTCTTCTCCCATGTTTCAAAAGTCAGCCTGTGAATATTAAATTGCTATTGCCAGCTGTTGCCAGCCTGTACATTCAAAAACTTGTATCTCAATGCATGTCTAGTTGTCTTCAGTACACCTAAAAAATAACCCAGTTCCTACAGTGTATGTTAACGAAAAGGAAAACTTTTGGCTACCTAATGGAATTGTGCTCCATTTGGAATAACCAAACACACTACAACTTATCTAATTGATAATGGTGTGAGTCTAGGTTGCATTTCTTCTTTTCTCCTTACTTGTAACAAAACGAAAACAATTTTTCTCTCTAAGCTAAAGTCATATTTACAATTTAGCTATTCTTGATTTCTGAAAATACAAACCCCTCTGCAGTTTTTCCTTCCATTTATTCCATATTTGGTAGGGCAAGAGTTGGGATCAGGGCACAGCCAGGAGGCCAGTGAGTTTCCAAATGTTCCTTCCTCTTTCAACTTTATTTGTTTGTGCAGTGTAACTTCAAGACAATTGGGGGAGATGCAGAGACCAGAGCAAAGGGGCATGGCTCTTCAGTGGACAGATGCCTGGATTCACATGAGAAGAACAACTGGGTGGAGAGGAGACAGTGAGAGTGGAGAGGCTGCCTGTAGGCTGATGGAGACACAGCAATACATGGGAAAGAGAGAAGGCAGGCCTTGTATGTGTGTTTGTGTTGCACACAGCTAAAAGAAACAAGGGCAGAGTGACCAAAAATTAGGAGACAGCCTCTGGCTATTGAAAAAGGCAAAGAAACAGAATTAAAGTAGCAGCTAATAAAGAAAAAAAATAGAGAGGGAGGGGAAGGATATGTTAATCCATATGGGGAACAAAGGAGATACAAAGGGAGAGGAATAGAACAAATTGAATGAAGGTAATGAATTACGAAAGGAATGTTGTTACCCTGCTTTCATTTGCATTTATTTCTCTCATGACTGACTGGGAAGAACGAATTACAGTAAAAGAGATGATTGGAATGGTAGAAACAAAATGTGGATAAGAAAATCTACATACTGTAAAAGTACTTGTAAACAAAATAAAAAGGATCAAAGTGTCTCAGTAGGAGCTTGGGAAAGAGTTAACAGTGGGAAGGAAAAGAAGCAGTAATTCCCAACTTGTAAAAAGTCTTTGATTTTTAAATTTTTTAAAATATTTATGCTGCTATTTTTCTCCAGCTTCCCCCATTCCCCATCAGCAGTTTTTGTTCTGCCACAGGTTTTGGAGATCTCTTGACCACTAGGGATTTTCCTCTTCAAAACACTTCCCAAGTTGGATTACAGCCACCTGAACATTGAGTAAATCTCCAGCAGCATCTAGGAGGTCTGAAAATTGCTCTTTTCATCGACACGCATGTAAAAGAACCTCCTCTGTCATTTACATACACTTACTCCCTTTTTTAACCCCCTTGTCTCTACCCAGGTCACTCCCATATATCTCATTAGGTACCTTTTGGCTTTAGCTGTTTTCTGTGAGAAAGTGAATTAGGGTCAGGGCACGTGTACATGCACCCCTGACTCTTTAAAGTGCTATTTCTATGACTTTGCTGCACCTGCAGAGCCCCACAGGTACTGCCCTGTTTTTGGGTTTGTTTTGTTTTCTGTCCTAGCATGTGCCCTTAGTGACTTGGGAAGGTCTGGAAGCAGGTTGCTTGTCTTGTGGCAGACAGGATAACAGGAGTGTGAGCGCAATGGGCTTCATTTTCTTCACAGTTGATGTGGGCAGAGGGTGGGTGTAATGAGTCAAGAAATGTTTCTGTGTCAGGGGCCAGAGCCTCAGAATTCCCTCTACTTGTACCTATGAGCAGCCCCAGGCTGTTTGCAGGTACAGGCATAGGTAAACTCCAGGTAAAATACATAGGGGCTGGGGCTGTGTTTTTGAGCTGGCCTGGTTGATTTTTCAGCATGTAGTGTCTTGTGTCCAGGCTGATCCATAAATTATTAAAAGCAGCCACAACCACATGCAGGTGGGGTAACTCTGAACTCTGTATCCTGGTATAAGGTAAATAGCTGATGTATTGAAAAGAAGAATTAGGCCTTGAACTTGCAGAGCTGAGAAAAGGAAATCCATAGATTCATCAGCGGGAATTTTTGTGTCAGCACCAAGTGATAGGTGCCCCCAGAAGTACTGTTTTTGTCATTAGAATGATGTTGAAAACAAGGATATGCTGATAGCCTCAGCTGCTACCATGCAGGAATTAATTGTCTTGGGATCTTTCATAATCATTTCAGTCAGGGCTTGGAAAAAAATTGAATAATAAAAAGAATCTCCTATGGGCCTTCAACCTTAATAAGCTTGTTTATGGAATTATAAATTCATAGGCATCATAAAATTATAATGGAAAATCAGTAAAAATATTGCTTAGAACTGTTTTTCACCTTGTTTGTAAATTTTTTCTGTAAAAGAGAGAAAACATGATTCTGTGAGGCTTTGGTAGGCCTGTAGATCCCTCATTTATCTGTAGGTTCAGATCAGGATAATTGAGGGAAAGAGAAGTGAATACTGACTGAGAAGTTTGGTAAAGGGTTTATGTATTATTTACGCTCTAATTTCAAACAAAGTTTAGTAGCAGTTGCAGACATTTAGGGACACTGAAGTTTAAAACAGCTTCTTAAATAGTAGTAGACCAAGTACTGTGGAACAAATGTGTTTCTCAAATCAGTCTGTAAAATCTTTAATGGTGAATGAAATGCATCAGTATAATGTGCTGACATGTTTAGTTTACTTTCTTAGAACACACTTATTATGCAGATGTTTCTTGCTGTTAATATAAGGGTATGTACAGGCATGTCTCAGTATATTTCTCTGTAGACAAGCAAAATCCAACTTCAGGGTTTTTTGGAGCTTATCTTGGGCATACTGCCTTTTTGTTTTACATGGGGCTTGCTGCTCAGAAGCTGTAAGGGAAGATTCTCTCACACCACAGGTAGTTTTTGTGTAAGTTTGGAAAATTCCTGCTAAACAGCCTTTAAATTAAGCATGCTGGGAAATGAGCAATACCCAGAACTGTAGTCACTGACTCTCATCTTCCTTTGTGAATCACCATCCCAGCAGTGCATAATGATTCTTTTGGATTCATTATTGTCTTTTGCCTCTGTCTGGTTTCAAAATGTGCATTATCCCACATACTAAGCACCCTTCTCAGTTAAAAGAGAATTGCTGCTGACGGACAGAACTCAAGCAAAAGTATTTTAAGCTTCAGGTAATGGTTCTGAAGAAGTTCTGGAGAATGGAAATTCTTTAAATTGTCTAAAATATTCGCTGAGATATAATTCAGGATTTTGGCTGTAGATGATTGTCAGGAAGAAATAAAAGTACTATGAAAGTCACCTGCTTTTTAAAAAACTATTTGACATTTATGAAAGGACAAATGAGCTTTGGCATGAAAGTACAGAATTGTTATCAAGTTATTGGCTCTCTTACAAACTTCCAGTAGAACTTTATCAATGGCTTTAATATATTCTTTTCCTCCTTTATTAATCTCTGCTTGCTTCTTTTGTCACACTGTAAAATGGGGAAAATGTTACTTCTATGACACTTGCACATCTCTTTTGAGCTACAAACTTTTAAAATGGGCATTTTCCTTCAATTTGCTGATATGGTCCTTGTGGACTAGATACAAGTGGGACTTTTGGCACTGAAACAGTAATGAAATAATTGCTTAGATTTGTTTAGTTAAACAGACTAAAAACATCTTCTGAACACCACCAAATGCCAAAATATGGCATTTCAAAAAAAGAATATCTCAGAGGAATCTGCAGTTCTAATACAAGTTTAAATAAAAATAGAAGAGCCTATACATTAAAAGGTGTGGAAAGCACCAAGCTTGCCTTTTATTGTAGTGACATTGAACATCCATGATGATAAAGTAAACATGATAAATTTGTCAGGAAATTAAAACACTGAATAGTGGGCATCAAAACGCTGTCAGAAGAATCTTCTGTCCAGTGGGAACGTTGGCACTTGTGAAAGGATACCTGTGGTAATATATAATTTTAATGGGACTTTGTCATGGAAGGGTGACCAGATGCCAAAGAAAAAAGCCTAAGAAAAAAATAATATGGAAGGAAGGCAAGGTAATTACTATATTTATATATCTTCTTATTTCCTTTAAACTAGCTGACAGTTTTAAATCACTTTGAAATATTCTCTGTTCTAGATTTTTTTTTTTTAATATATAATGCAACATTGTAGTGTCTTCTATGATCAGTACAGGATCTTCTGATGAGAAACTGGGTAAAAGTGGAGAATGAGTGCAGTGCGCCCATTGAAGAGGAAGTAGAAAAGGGCTGCTGTAGGATTTATCTGTGAAATCTCCTGTTCAAACTTCAGTGTCATGGGCAACTGTGCAAAGGGATACACAAAATACTGATGCAAAGGCCTGAGTTAAAATCTCCTTGTGAAATCACAGTCTTAAGCCAACAAAACAACCCGCTGTGTAATCGCTTCTGGGCTCTGATGGTCTTTAGTGCATAGACAGGGGACCTGGATGTAAGCACCAGCCTCAGATGTTATTTCAAATTTGCATGAGGAAACCTCTGGGGCTGAGTCCCACACCCCAAGGACTAGGGAGCCAAGCTAATCTTGTAGGAAGGTTGTGAGAAAATTTTTCAGAGCTTTTTCTATTTTTTCTGTTCTCATGACAAAACCACAAAAGACTTCTACCTTGTTTCCCTTTTGTAGGCTGTTTAGCTGACTTACAGATGAGACCCAAAATCCAACTGGTGAGTCAAGCCTGAGTTCAGAACAGATTTTCTTCTGTTCCGCTTTGTGTGAGTTTGCATCTCTCCTGATGCACATCACTCGGTCAGAAAGTGCACAAGAACAAAGAAAAGCAATTTTGTCATTTTCTGCTTTCACACAGTGTAAACTAATATCTTCAGCAAAAAGCTGTGTCTATGGTGTACTCCGTGTGAATATAATCACTTTATCAACCGCTCTGCACTGCAAAGTGCTGCAGCTCATATCCTGTTCACCGGAATGTGTACGCCTGTTGATTCAAGAGCTTGTGCTTCATTGTTATGTTGGCCCAGGATCAAGTTTTGTGTCTGTAAGATGAGTAGTAATAAGTAATAACTTACTTAAAAAGGAGCTCTGCTTTATCAGTTATTGGTGAGGGTTGTCTGTTGTTTCTGGTGAGGGTACTTGGTTCTGTTCCAGGTTAGGGGAATGAACATGTACATTACTGTATTGGGAGCTTGTAGAACTAAAATAATTAAAAATCCCTGACCAAATCAGATTTTCTGGAGCACCAAGAAATGGATGTAATGTGTTATAATGAAAGTTTCTAGCGTTTGGGTTCTTTTCCAAAATAAAATATGTCAATTTGGTAGTTACAATATTTTTAATTGATGTCTTTATTTTGTTTTGAGCTTTAACATTAGGCAAAAATAATTTGAGGCACTTAAAGCACCATACTACAACGAGGAGTAATTGAAACAAGCAGCAATAATTATGAAGCTTAAATTATTGATGTAAACTCAAAAAAATTCTACAGATACACTTCTATGTTGAATAGTGCCATATTTTTTTTAAACAACGTGTGAATTCAATTTGAGAATTTGGCCCTAGGGCTTGAAAACATGTGTGTTACAGGGTCAGATTCCTCCTTCAAAAGTGCAAGCATTTTTTACATTATTTAGAAAAAATCAGTGCTAAAGACAAGGGGAAAAGAAATTAAAACTGTAGTTTTGGACTCCTGCAGATCATGGTGTGGCCTGAGGTGGGGGGAGGCACCACCACACACAGAGAGGGGAGGCAGGAGGTGTGGGAGGCTACTGTCCTGTACTCTGGCAAAATGAATCCTTTTCTGTAAGAGAGTATCTAGTCTTTCTCATGAAGCTCCCACTGCTTGGGAGTATCTTTTCTTGGCTCTTGACATGTTTCCTTCAACGAGGGTGCCATCACCTCTCAGATAATTTATGTCTCACAGTCAAACTCTGTACAATTATGTAGATGTGTATACATATATATACTTGTGTACCTATTTTAGTTTTTCTAAGTTTCATAAGGGTTTTTTTCCCCATTATATTAATTTCCCCTTGCCAGTCTCTAACATTTCTCTTTGATTTTCTGCCAATATTGTCCATTCTGTGCTTTGTTTCTTACTTTTTACAGTAGTTTGTTGTGAAGGAGTTACTCCTTGCACACGGGTGCTGATGACTCTTCTGTCGCACTGGCAAGGATGTACAGTCTGATCTCTTCAGAAATCCAGGAGGGAAAAACAAATACTGCAGTCAGCCTAGTGGAAGCCTGGAGAAGCTGGAAAAGCTTATGGTGTGCCTATGCACATCTATAGCCACATCACATTTGTCTGTGGGTTGTGGATTAGTTGTGAATGCTGTGCTGTGGACTAACGCTGGGGGTGTGGCCCCGTGTTTTAACACTTGCAGTTAATTCATCTAATTATGAATCACCTTGGCTTAGTTTTAAAAGCTCTTTTAGAACAAAAAAAGATGTCTCTTTCACAAATAGAACACTGCAAAAATCATCCTTAGAATCATTCAATGTAATGGAAAAAGCAAACCAGAGCTGCACAGCAGTGTTTGCTCTTGGTGAAGCTGGTGGGAGAGGTGTGGAGGGTGAAGTGTTCCCTGCCTCCCCCTCAAACAGCATGTGGCAGGTTACCCTCACTGGCCACGAGCCCTCTGCCACAGCAATTATTTTAAAATGATTGTTTTGCTCAGACCAAAAACCGCGTGGCAAGTGCAGGTCCCTTGTTGGTGCCAGATTCAATTAAAAGGACACAGATGAGGCACTCAGGGGGACTGCAGTGCCCTGTCTGATCTCATCACTCAGCAGAGAGCAGCCTCGGGGGCTGGCCCTGATGCCAGGTGGCCCAAGCGCATTGCCCGTCCCAGAGGGGATCAGTGGGGTGGTCTCTGTGCCAGGGCGGCGCCTGGCAGTGCGGGGTGGCTGTGGTGGGGCTGGCAGGTGGCTGGAGCGTGGGGGTCCAGCCCGGGCGTGGTTGGCGTAGTGGTGAGCTCTGATGGGCTCACAGATGTCATTTTCCACGCTGCCGGTCACAGCGTGTGACAGACACCGCGCTGTTGCACAGCCAGGCATGGCTTTAGGAACAGGGGCAAGAGCCTGAGGACTTACCTGAAATTGGTTCTTCTGCAGAAAACCATGTGTTGAGGATGGTGCATGTGTGGACATAGAGGGGATGAGCCATCCAACTTTTCTGCTTATTGTTTCTCATTTCTTGTCTTTGATTTGGTTGTTTGGTTATCTTGCTTAGTTGTCCCTGCCAATTAGATCCCACTTATTCGAAACTCATCTCAGAAAGTGGCCATGTGAGCCAAAATGCCTCCTGCTGATACACACAGTGGGCTAACACTGGTGAGCTGAGGTCTCTCCTGTGATTATTTTTTTCAGATAGAGGGTAGAAAATTTGAAAGTGACTGGTTAAAGTCATGTCAAGTTAGGGGCAATTATGATGTCTTAGATGGGGCGAACATGACAGTTATTTTAGAAATTAGTTTGTCAGGTAACTGAAATTCACAGCAGAAGTAGACACATGAATAATTCTTTAAAAGTTTGTCATAAGGAGTGAAAGGAGTGGAAAAAACTGATAGCAAACATTCACAGAATCACAGAATTGTTGATAAGAAGTTTCTTAATTTCTCGAGCTTTAAAGAGCTGAAAATTCCATTAAGATGTGAATTTTTGGCTATACCTCAAGTTATTTGGGTTGACGGGTATGAGTGCCATGACATCTATTACTATTACATGGCAAATTCATTGGATTATGTCAGGAAAGTCTTGCTTGGAAAATTTGGGGTGTTTTTTCAAAATTACAAAAAAAATGCCAAGTCAAAACAAAAAACCAAACCAACCCAAACAAGAAAAAATTTGAAAACTCCCCTAAGTGTAAAAATAAAACAAAAAGCACTGCTTTCTGAATTTAACATAAAGAACAGGGTCATTTCCAGAATAAAGAGAGATGTGCTGTGCTTTTTCTTTTTCTTTTTTTTTTTTTTTTTTTTTTTTTTTTTTTTTTTTTTTTTTTGTAACTGGTGATTTACAATGGTATCTGGTCACTGTTGGAAAGGAAAAATGAACACACTGCAATTTATTACTAGAGCTGGTAACTGAGATTTAGATTGTATTTCAGGATGTCTAATCTGTGCTGGTAACTAGTCAATATTAAGGTTGGTAGAACTGACCACTGTGCCTATCAAGTGTGCATATTTTGTTGTCTTTACCTTGCTCTAGAATACTCTTAGCTTTGACAGTCATCCTGTAAAGTTGATACCTACAAAGGAAAACATAATGGAAGCATTTTTAAAAACTGTACGGTACCTGGAAAACCACATAAAATAAATGTCCATGAAGGGACAATTCTTCAATACTCAGCCAGTGTTCACAGAATTTATGGCGTTCATTTAAAATTATTTTTAATTAAATGAACTTGCAATTTCCCATGTACGTACAGTGTACAATTAGAGAAGTGATACTATTTTAGAATGAACTCTTGTTGGGAAATTGCATAACATAAAGTATGATGAACTATTCTTCAAGAGAAAAATTCAGAAAATTCAACTTGCTTGACTATATATTTTTTTTTAAAGAAAAATTTAAAAAAATATTTTATAACATGAAAACATAAGACACTTATTAGTCATTAAAAAGAAATTAAAAATTTAAAGAGACCAGGTTACCCCTTAACCCCAGCAGAGATGCAATAAGAGACATCTTTGGCCACAGTGATTAAAAAAAAGGAATTTTAGGTTAGGATAAAAATGAATAAATGTTCAAATCACTTTGTGTTTCTGAAACATTCTTACTCTCTTTGTAGATATCTTTTTGCTGTCTCCTCCCACTTACTGCATTTCAAATAAGGTGGTTTTTTTCTCTCAACCTGTAAAAATGAGCAGACCTGGAAGGAAGAATATGAAAACAAATTCTTCTTTGGGCAAAAAGACTAAATGCAGTTATAGTGTGCTGAAGTCCTATTTGGGTAACTTAACTAGAGAGTAGGCTTTGAATAAGTCATTTGCACAGGAAAATATTTTACTGGAAGTGGTGATGATACAGTACAGCACTGAGTCAAAATGAGAGCTCTGGTTTAGTTGCCATTATGGTATTCTTTAAACAGGAAAATCTTTTAATAGTGTTACATTATTCACATTGTATTCTTCCAAATTATCCAGTTCAAGAGATGTTTAACACTGCAACATTTGATAGTGATGAGCATTTCTGGTGTAAAATTGACAGTGTATTTCACTGAAGAACAGATTACATTATGAATACCCTGGGTTTCACAATGTGGTGTTATCACTTCTGTGGAAACCACTGGCTGTTCTGCTTGCTTCTATGAGGAGCAGAGAAACCTCCCCTTTGGGTAATGTGACTGCAAATGTGGAAATAGAAAACGAGGGGGAAAAATCCAAACAAAACATCCCCGAAGTCCAACATTCCTTTTTAGTGATTCTACTTTGGGAATGGGCATAAGCACACTTCGTATTTTAACTGGCTGTGGTTATATTGGTTGCCTATAATGGCTGCTTCACCAGTACCTGCTGAAATGATTCAAAAGTTCAAACGCAAATCCCAGAGTCAGCCATCCTTGACTTGTCCTTGAGACTGTGGGACCTGAAGCTCTGTGACTTACTTTCCTGTTGGTAGGATTGCATCATTTGGGAGAAAACCAGGGGTGGCCAAAATGCATCCTAGGACCAAAAAGCCTAATCTTAAGTGATATTGGACCTTTGCAACTTTCTGCAAAACCTGCGGTGCCTTCTCCAGTGTACTCATCATTTTACAGCATCAGGCAGCAAATGTGGATATGTTTGCTGCTGTCTACAATGAGAACTTGATGGCCTTATGTGAGAGGCACAAGGGTGCAGCCTCTGCTGTCTGCCTGCCCTCTGTAAAGAATCCCCTGTATTGGTCAGCAGTCAAAGAAAGAATAGATGGCAGGCTTTCAAAGTAGTGAAGTAATAAGAGAACCTAAATAATAAAAGTAAGTGCAATACAGATGCTTTTTTATCTCTCTGGGAAATGTCAAAATGCTAGTTTCCCTCTTTTAGTGCTCAAAGTATTGAAGAAAATTCCAACATCAATTTTGTCTCCATTCTTTACAAATGCAAGTGCTTCTCTTCTCTCCACCTCCTGACTCAACATTCATCCATCCACATACACATGGTTCCCCTGTATCCACCTCTCCCATTTACACATCATTCTGTTCATTCAGTGCTCTATTTTAACCCATCACACAGCTAATATGAAAAGTGTAAAAAAAAATTTGTAGAGCAGAGGCATTTTAGATATCCCACATTACCTCAGAGTAAATGAATTTTTCATGCATTTTCAAAGTTTTCTTCTCAGCTGTCAAGATGAGTTATATGGGTTTGTAGTACTCCCTGCTGCCCTGATGCAAATGCTGTAGCTGGGGGAGTGGTAGGTGAGGAGTTCTGGTTAATAATCTGTGTTGTTGTCTTAGATTGAAGACAACTTAAATTCAGAAGAGATCTTGATACTCTTTTTCTAGATGAGAGGGTTGAATGTAACACAGTGAAATGCACAGCCTGTGTTGCAATGATACCGTATTCCAACACTGAAATGCCAAGGAGGTTCTTCATACCAGTTTAACACATGGAAGAATTGAGAAATGTAAAATTACAGTGACATTTCCTCCCTCTGAGGAGGTGAAGGTCAAGTAATAGCTCTCCTACAAAGTAAGAATATAAATATGTAATGTAAAAATACTGTGTAGTATGAAGTGCAGTAAGGAGAATTTTGGCCTTTTTTTTTAAATTCTCTCTTTTTTTTTTTTTTCTGGAGAAAATAATTCTTTAAATACCGTGACTATGGTAAAAACTCACCATACAGGTTAGTAGAATTTGATGCCTCACAGAAGGAGGGAGTATGCAAAGTGCATTATCTACTGCAATATACATTACTACCACATAGTAGAATAGACTGGCAAATGGAAACTTGGTATTCTGACAGTTTCATGTCCAGAAACAAGAAATGGAGAATTTGGCCCCTTGCTATCTTGTCCAAGGGAACCAGATATTCCAGGCACAAAACTCAGAACTCTCAGTGTCTGTATGATAGATAACCTATAGTCCTCCTCCTTATGTGGGCAAACACAGTGATGCGTATTCCCGCAGCAACGCAGCCGTGCGTGCCCCTGGGCAAAACACAGCGGGAAGCAAAGTGAGTACAAAGTACCAAAGGCAGATTACTGTGAGCTCAGCAAACACCATGCGCGTCTAGTCAAGACATAAATATTCAGGAAGTGGCAGAAATTATCAATATGCATGACTAGAAAACTACAGGAGGAATTAAAGACCAGGAGAAATGCAGTCAAGATGTTTACAATTTAAAAAAAAAAAGTTTTGCCAAAAAATTCCGACTGAGAGCTAGCATCTCATTTCCAAGAAATCCCTTAGGGTAAAGCAGAAGTGTTAGCTCTGAAAGAGAAGTTATAGGAGGCAAAAGAAAAAATAAAAGGAAATTATAAAAAAAACCTGATATCAAAAATGAAAGGAAGATTACATAGGATGTAAATATGAATAATAAATAGCTATGCAAATGTAAAATATAAGAAGCAAGAGGTTGATGAGAGAGACTGCAGGCACTGTGGGGTCATAAGGTCATGAAGAAACTTATCACAGAAGATGTGGCTTTTTATGAAACAATGACTTCCTAAAGTCAATATTCACTAGGCTGGTTGGCAAGGAGGCTTGGAGGCTTTGTGGTTTGAATAATAAACTTGATTTAATTTTTGACATGATGTGGATGTCTCATCCTGGAGGTGTTCAAGGTTAAGCTGGATGGGGCCCTGAGCAACCTGGTCTAGTGAAAGTCATCCCTGCCTATGGCAAGGTGTTTGGTACTACATGGTCTTTAACCTCCCTTCAACCCAAACTATTCTGTGACTACGATTTTATGTGGCTTGCTGGGTAGTTGGGAAAATAAATTCTTCCACACAGCTTTACACTTTCAAGTATCAATTGATGAAAACAGAGGACATAATGAAACCTACTGAAAGACTTTTGGCTTAATCTTGATTCTAAGTAGAAATAGTAATGAGCAAAACTTCAGTTCTGGGAAACCTTTTCAGGAGGATTTCAAAGCCTGGCAGAGAGCAGGGTAAGGGTATTATAATTTGAATTCAAATGCACAATTTAGGGCAAGTTGGGTTTTGTTTTGGTGGTTTTTTTTTTTTTTAATTTTAGAAACAGTTTTAGAGCCTGTCTTGAGGAATCCTGAATCTGTGGAGTACTGGCTTTGAAAATAAGGAGAGATTTGATCCAGTCCTTAAGTCAAAGCTTTCAGTACTTGCAATGTTTCTTCTACAGCCATAGTAGCCCAGGACTACAGGTGTCTTCCTATTAATCCTATAGGATAGACAAAACCTCAGTAAATCTTGGGGAAATGTCAACTGGATCTCAAGATATGAAAGAACAGTAGAAAACAGATAAAATTGTAGAATTGAGATTAGTTTTAAGTGTGGTACAAGTCTACAAACCTTTTCATACAGGAAGCTGAAGGTAGGAACTTAAAATTAAATATCTAAGTTGGTGATTTCAGCACTGAAGTTCACTAAATTTCAGATTTATGTTCCACAAGTACAATATCCAGAAGCTAATTAGAGTTGCTGGTTCTACAGCATTAAAGTGAATGAAGCTGCATTATTAAAGTACCTTAATATAGATACAGAAGTCATCTTCTAGGCAAATGTAATAATAGACTTCTGTAGAGTGTGATTTAATCAAAATATGCTCACTTGGTCCTAGCAGTTTTCTCTTTAATCCCTGTAGCTTTGACCCTCCTGTGTGACACACTGCTGATGTACTATGGAATCTGAACTCTTGAAAACCTTAGAGAGATATTGGCCAAGCAGGTAATTTAACTGCCAGCCTTGTAACATAATGTTGACCTGCTGAGAATAATTGATTATCTCCTAATTCAAGCCAAATAATATTTCTTTTAGTTTAAATGATGATATCAGAGTTTAAAGAAAAAGGGTTTTGGTTTAGTTTTTTCTGTTTATTTTCTTTGGAGAGTGTGTGTGTGTGTGTTTGTGCACAGGAATAGGAAAAGGGAGATTCCTCAAGTCCTGATCGGTTATCCATTGTGCATTCACATGATGTAAAGCTTTTAGATGGTAAAGAACTACAGGATAAATGAGGAAATGGCTTATGTGCACATGTAACCTTTGAATTAGGAAAGATTAAAGCCCCTAATTAAAATAAAGTTGGGGAAAAGCTGGACAGACACAGGGAATCAGTGCAGGTTAATGAAAGGAAGGTTGTGCTTCACATATGCAATTAACTTCTCTGAGAAGGAGAGATGGTCAATGAGACTTGACAGGGGTAAAGAAAAAGATATAAAGTATTATGATTTCAGGAAGGCTTTGTGACACAGTAACACTGAAAAGGCAAGTACATTTCATTAGCCAGTATGGGATTGATGGTGGAATTTGTCGCTGGCTAGAAAAGGGAGCTTGGATCACAATGAGCAGCAAAGTGCTGTTCACTGGTTAACAAGATGTGATGAATGAACCACTGCAGAACTGGTGTCCAGACTGGGTCAGCTCAGCACAAGAGAGAACTGTAAGCAGAGTAGACAATGAAGCATTAACACTTGTAGTAAACAATAATCTCGCCCTTGACAATTCTCATCAGTGAGCTAAAGCAACCCAGCTAGGTTAGAGCTTAATTAAAAGGTAGTTTCCTTTGCTAACATATTGAATTATAACCTAATGGAAATTTTATGTTAAAAAAAAGAGAAAAGTAAAAATAATTTCATTTAAATTACTTCAAGCTACAAGTCATGCTGCATCTGAAAGTTGTGTTAGAAGAAGATACCAGAGTCTCTGGAGTATTATAGGCCCAATTCAGGCCCAATGCACAATAAGTGTTAATGATTATGCACCTTGAAATATTAAAAGCAGATTTAAAAGATTTCACAGCACATGGATTCCTGAGCTCCAGGAAGTACTGAATAACTGAAAAACATGAAGTGTGAAACTGGGTCATTGCTTCATTTTGAGATTCCCTTAGGGTGTGTGGAGGCACAGCAATTGTGTTCATTGCTGGACACTGCTTTTCACTCTTGGGAAGGTATGAGGTGTTTCTGTCTTCATGGGTTAGTGTTGAGCCCCTTGTTTGAAATATTGAAAAATATGGTGCAGAGTAGTATTCCTCTAGAAGATTACTTGTATTGTCAACTGTGATACATTGGAAAATTTGTGTGAAACAAGGTTTTTGTGCTGGATGCCTATGTTCAACCTGCTGTCTTGCTTCACTGGTGCTGTAGCTTTTTGCAGAAGTCGGATCCTGGACAGGCAACAGGCCCAAGAATTTTATTTGTTTGCCCTGTTGTGGTATTGATATTATGCTACCAGCAATGGATGCAAATTAGGGATGAGATTTTTCTAAGCATTTGCAATTGATTTATCCGTGCTCCTTGCCGAAAGTCAATGCTAAAATTCTCTTCGGCTTCAATAGGACAAAAGGAGTGTGTACTGTATACTTCTAAAAATTCAACACTAATGCCCTCTTTCTTGCCTTTGGCCATATATATAGATGCAAATCTGTTGATTGATTTCAGAGATAGTTATGCATAAGTAATCAAGGGCAAAATTGGCTACAAAACCTATAGGAGCAAGACAGACTGGGGGTGGGGTGGGAGTTAGAAACCACAATCTGATGTCCTTCTGTGAGTCTTTTATTAAAAACACCAATATTATACAGCTTCCAACAATGTTAACTGCATAGAATGAGGTGTATGCAGGTGTATGCATCAGGCAGCTGCACACCACAGCTCCTCTCACACCCCAGGGGAACGCAGAAGGGAATAAAAAGAAAAGAAGTAAAATTTGTGAGTTGTGACAGTGTAATAGGACAGAAGAGAAAGGGAAAGAAAGAATAATGACAAGAAAAACAACAACTACAATAAAAGAATTAGAATATAGAAAACAACTGATGCACAATGCAATTACTCATGAACCACCAACAGATGTCCAGCCAGTTCCTGAGAAGTGTCCCCCAGCCAAGTTTCTCCCTAGTTTATGTACTGAGCGAGCATGATACGGTATGGACTATCCCTTTGATCAGTTTGGGTCAGTTATCCAGGTTGTGTCTCCTCCCAGCTTCTTGTGTCCTCCCAGCCTATTTTCTGGTGGGACAGTGTGAGATGTTGGAGTCCTTAATCACTGCTTAGCAACAACCACAACATCAGTGTGTTATAAACATTATTCTTGCTCATTCCAAATCCAAACTACAACACTATACCACTATCGGGAAGAAAATTAACTTTATCCCAGCTGAAACTAGTAAACAGGGTGGTATTTCTGCTCTCTGTGCTGTTGTGAAAGCTGCATTCCTAAATGAAA
This sequence comes from Daphoenositta chrysoptera, assembly GCA_013397915.1. Lineage (NCBI taxonomy): Eukaryota > Metazoa > Chordata > Aves > Passeriformes > Daphoenositta > Daphoenositta chrysoptera. The sequence continues at coordinate 158,347 of VZRO01005462.1, forward strand.
CTCGTCAGCCTTATAAAGTTTTCTTTTCCTTTTTGCACAGTAATAACATTCCAGTGAATTGTGCTTGGCTTGGCTGGAGGGTTGGCACATTAGTATTGATCTTTGGATAGCCAGAGAAGCCTGTTTTGTGAGGCTTTGCAAAGTACTTAAGATGATTATCTGTTCTACTGTGCTGTAAGCTGCCCTTCAGTACGACCTCTCAGTTTGAGAAACTTCTGTTGTGTCTTAATTGACTTGTGCTCTGGAGCTTTGAGAAAATAAAATAAAAGAAAACATTCTCTTCAGAAAAAGTATCATGTCTTGTCATGGCTTGGTTGCAGACTTTCCAGATGTCGTGAAGTCCAACAAGAGCCTCTTACCAGCAGGCATCTCACAGTGTCTGAAAGCAAAGCCTGAAGCATTTTAATTGAACCCTACAGAGACTGGCATCTTCTGTTTCACAGTTCAGTGCCAACATCTTGTTTCTTAAGTGATATTTTTCCATTCTTTAATCAAGTAAGTATTAGGCTAGTTGTTATCTCTCTTTTTCTCTCATTTCCCCCCTTGTTCCTGAGTGCTCTGTTTTTTCATTCAGATCAGTGCTGGTGGTTGGTATGGCAGTGGCTGCTGCTGCCTGCCTGGCTTGGATAGCTGCAGGCACTAGAGTTCCGATTTCCTACCGGGCTGGCTGTTCCTCCCATCTGTGCCTTCTTGCCTTGTGCTCACAGCTAGTTCTCTAGCAAGACCTAAATCATGCCCCAAGCCTTTATCTATGACCATATTCAACTTGACCTCCATTGTAGAAAGCAGTGTTTCATGCTTAGAGCACTTAGGAATACACAAATTAATACCTGGGGTAAAATTATAAGCATGATTAATCAGTTCACTTGGACACTCAGACAGAGATGCTTTTATTCAAAATCTGAATCATCTTTAGAGTGTCTATAAATATTGCCTAAGAGCTTGATTTTAGGCGGCAAGCACCAAACGTTGTTGGAGCTCTTGTATCCATATATGCAAGCCCCCAAAACTGTTGATAACTGTTCAGAAATTGGTCTGACTGTAAGATTAGAATCATTAGCTTTTTGTTCTCTAAAATTACAATCATCAGCTGGACTACAAAATTTTGCATGGTGTTGATGGTTGTTTTAGCCTAAATAATACTTTGGCCAGAGAAATTAATTTACAATAAATACTGTTTTATCTATAGTATTTTTGGTGTTAAAACCCACCAAAAAAAAAATATTGTGTATTTCAGAAACAGTTTTCAATCCTCAGTTGCAGTACCCTGTGGCAAAAATAGCTTCTGTCTTCTGTGGTCATAACTGGCTGCAAATGAATTTAAATAAATAATTTTTTAAAAATCCTGAATACTCAGGACTGGAATATCTTTTCCTTTAGGTACAGTGTGTTAAGTGAGCAAAATGAAACATAACTTCACAAGTATTGACATTAAAAATATCTTATATAGATTTTTTCCCCCTTGCACACTAATGATTTTAAAATTAATTAAGGAAGAGGAAAAATGCCCTAAATAAATGCTTCTGCTTCTGATTAGACTGATACAGTGTGAGACCTGAAAAATGTCAGAAAGCTCTATCTATCAAAACCACAATTATTTAATTTAAAGGAAATATGAAGGCATTTAAACTAAAGCCAGCCAGAGTGCTCTTTTTCTACAGCACTGCACCTTAGCACCTCCCAGCACTTGCTGGGAGGAATCTGTGGTTTGTGTTTTGGATCAATTCAACTCCTTCAAAGGAGGAGTGCTAATAGTAAATGCAATTAATAGCGTAAAGAATGCAAGAAAACCTAAAAACCCCTGCATCCTGTACTGTAGAGAAAAAATTTTCCATTAGCACAACGTCAGATGTTCTGAAGCCCTTTGAACTGGACATTGGTTAAGTTGTGTATTTTCTGTTACTGATTGAAGAACAAAAGCTATGTAGCTACAACTCAAGATCTTCTCAGTAGTAATGGTGTCACAGAAGTCATGACAGGGTGTTGGAATGGTCAAAGTGTGTTGCTGAATTATCAGAGCTTGCCAATTAAATCTTATTAACATAGTAGAAATCTGTATCAGGTTATTCTTTTATGCAACTGAATTGCCACTTCAGTGTCCATATTCTAGGAGCCTTCTGAAAACAGTTCCACTCAATCTTCTCTGTTCCACTCCCTCAGATTAATATCCTTGCCCTCTTTGTAGAGAGGATCTAAAGAGTGTTATCATCTTGCTTTATTCTACCTCTCATTATTTTAATGTCAACCTTCTGTACCATTGACTATCTGTAAGAAAAATAACTCTGGTTTTTAGAGTTTCTGTGAATATCCCAGCCTCTGTTTGTGTTCACATTTTTTCCTATTCAGGAGCAGTCTGTGCTTGCTGTACATCTGTTGCAAAACAAAAGATGACAAAGTGGTTTATAGTTCAGTTTGATTTATAGATAAAGGCTTAAATGGTAACATGGTAAAGCAGACAAAACCTGCAAGAAAACCTGGCAGATGAGATGCATTAAATGAAAGAATGGCTATAAACAGCTCAGATGACATGTGTGTGTACCAGCGTTGTCATCAGCATGCATGAATTTCACTGCAGAGGCTGCTATAAAAAGATGTGTGCAAAGCTGATGACTTGAAGAATTTTTCTTCTTCCTTTTCTTCCCTCCAACTGAGGAGACATTTGCCAGGAGTCTATGAAGTAAAATCTCTGTATGAAATCATAAGAATTTGTTTCTTTTCATGTCTGTATGATACAAGCAGCAATATGACAAGGCACACACACACACAGAGCTCCTTAAAAATAGACTCTGTCTTTGGTGCTCGATGTTATGGGTATGAGACTGAGGTTTGGTGAGAGGCCCTGTTTTCTTCTCTGCTTAAACTTCTCTGAGATACTGTGAAGCCACTGATCAAGACAGGCACCTCCAGCTCCTCCATCACACCTGAAGATGTGCTATCTTTTCTTATGACATAGTGGGGGAGGCTTACGTGGAGCAGTACCCCACTACTCCTCTGTGAAGTGCTGTCTCTGGGCATCAGACAAGCAGTGAGCCTCAGCTGACAGGGTTAGAAAGGCTATTGAAAGATGTTGTAGTTCAATTCAGGCATTGGAAGGCTGCTGTTACATTCCATCAAAGCCCTTGCTTCTCCATCCTGGACACGTCTGCTTTCCTCAGCCTTTCTTCACACCTGGAACTATCTTGCTGGTAGTCTTCTGAACGTGTTCCAGTTTTAAGTTCTTTGTCTTCTGGAAACCTGGTGAAGGTGTCCACAACAGGGAGTGTTCTCCTGTGTTTAGTTAGGTGGGTTAGCTTCACAGATCTGAAGTCAGGTGGTCATCATCTAAATAAAACTATGCCAGTTTTTCACAGCTCCTTAATTTTTGTACATGTATTGTTGGTATAACTTCAGATGAGACCCACACTAGTGTACACTTTGGGGAAAAAACAAATGGTCCATTTGCAGCAGAAACTTTACAAGTACTGAGTACTGATTTTCCTGCACCTTCATAAAACAAGTACTACCTTCCCTTTACAGATTAAGAAACTGGAGGCAGAAAAATGGTAAAGAAGTATATGCAGAGGCAGTGTGAATCAGAGCTGGAGCAAGAGCTTGGCCTTTCAATAGTCTTACTGCTGTGACTGTACTTACAGACTTCTTTCTCTTAAAGGTTAGTTACATATTTACAGCAGTCTTAATTTCTGAAGCCTAACTATACAGTAGAATTCCATGTCTAAAGAACCGGAGGGTGTAGAAGTGTCTTCTATCCATAATTCTGATACTTTGAATTTTTTACCTTTACTACATTGCCAGTAAATCCTGCAGGCATGCAGTTTCCCAGCCATTTGCTCCTGTTCTCATGGTGACAAGCAGCTCTGTGCTTATATCTGAAGGGTCTCAAAAAACAGTTTTTCTTTTTATTGCATTATCCATACTGCAGTCTGGGAGATATTATCTAGCTGTGCCTGCCAAGAGGCATGCTCATGTGTTGAGGAGTATGGACTATCTAACCACTGGGATAACTGCTGTCTCCTCCTGAAACACAGTTAGGGCACTCATTTCCAATGTAAAAGACCGGCTATAAAAATATTGGTCACCCAGTCTTAGAGAGATGGTTTGAACCAAGCTTTCCCAATCATAAAAATAATCCTATCTCCTGAAAGAAAAGGAAGTTTTAGGAAGAGTTTTCATCATTTCTTCTGGAGAAGCTTTTTCACTCTGTTTGAGATCTAACAAAGGCAAATACTGTTAATATCTGGAAAAATGGAGGGCAAAAATAACCTAGACAGTCACAGATAATTCAGGCACTCCTGAGTGTACCGGTGCTTTATTCTGCCAAGCTGTCTCTGCAATGCATGGCACAGGTCCAGCAAGAATTTTTAGCTTCATCTGAAGCGCAAACAGCCCAGATCTGGCCTTGCTCTATGTAAAATTTCTCTGCTTTGTCCTGTGTATGATGATGATCCATTTTCTGGAAGGCAATGTAAATGTACTCAAGCTGCCTCTGTCGTGCCTTGAGTGAAGTGCAGAGCTCTGACTGACTTGGGTCAATGCCTGCCAGCAGTTCAGCCATGCTCTCACGGTACCTACAGGAGCTGATAAATCTGCAGATCTGGGCTGGCTTTAGTGGAGCTCTGCCCGGCCTCTCTGCCTTCATCACCTGCTTAATAACCTGGAGGGAGAGGCCTTGGTAAAGGTCAGTTGCCTGTATAGTAATTAGGCCAGAGGGAAAGAGATGGAATCACCCTATAGTGTGGCTGTTTGGAGCACTCATGTGGAAGAAAATAGGATCTCTCCTTTCCAATGAATGTGGAAGTATTCCCTCCAAGGATGTGTAGGAAGAGTGGCTAACAGTTTCTTTCTTCCGGAAATTACTTTTAATGCAAAGGGCTGAACTCTGTAAGCAGGCACATGGCTGGGAATTTCTCACGGAAGTCAACCTAAAATCTGGATGAGGCATCATCCCTATCCTTAGCACTTTCTAGTGTTGGTTTAAAACAATTCATCAAATACCTGTATCTTGCTCTCTGGGTATTTCTTTCTCCCATTCCTTCTTCCATGTGCTGTAATAAGTAGCCTCAGAATGTAGCATCTAAAGCTATCATAATCTTTGCCATTGTACTGCTTATTCTTATGTGGTTCATAAAGTTTCATTGAAGCAAAGTTTGTTTACAGCACTTGTGAGGCCTCATCAAATTTGGTCATTTCTTCTGTGAGGTTTGGAGAAGAGCATCTAAAAATGACAAAGTGCAGGAAATCCTCTTCTTATGCAGTCTAGCAAAACAAGGGGAAGATGGCCTATGGTTTGATAGAAATTTCTTTGTTTACCATTACCAAACTGTCTCTATGGTGAGAAAGCTTCTGTTTCATCTGCCTATATTTTCTCAATAGCTGATTTTTTTTCCTAATTTTTAAATTTTTTTTTTTTTGGTCTAAATGTGGCAGGTATATGTCCCAAATGGGATTCAAGTCCTAGTGTGCTGTGCTCTATGTTAGTGAATAGTATAAGAAAGTCTTAGATCTAAACACCTTCATTTTGGAGACAAGGCAGACACATGGTGAATGAAAAGAAATTAGTCCCCCTGCCCTCTCCTATTGCAGGCACACTATTTATAGAGAGATGGAGATAATTTGAAGTGAATGCCCTCACCGGGAGTTTTGGTCCTGGTATCTCAGCTGAGATCTTGTGTCCCTGCATCTCTGAATTGATCATACAATGCTATGAATAGAAGCAGTGGTACTGATGGCAACTTGTTGTGGGTTGGAGCTAAAATTAATTGACAGTTTCTCGATCCAATAGCGCTTCTCCAATTTTGCATATTTAAACCTGCTGGAGGTGCGGGAACAGCCTCTTTGAATTCAGCCTGCAGCTGGGAAAAAAGGAGCGGGGCAGCGGGGAAGGGGGAAGGTTCCGGTGTGATAGGGGATGGGGGAGGGGTGGTGCTGGGAAAGAAAGGAATGTGGTTCTTTTTCTTTTTACTTTCTTAGTGTTCCTTTTTCTTTTAATCCTACCTAGTAACAATAAACTATCTTTATACTGTTTAAAGCTTTTGAGCCTGCTTTGTATGTTTTTCCTAATTCATATCTCACAAAAACAAATAAGTGAACTAAACCACTATATTAATTGGTATTTCTGCTTGGTTACTGAATCTAACCTGCTACAATTGGTGGAGAATGAGTGCAAATTGATAACAACTGTGAGATAATGATTAATTAGGAGAAATTTTTAACAAAGCAAGTATTAAGTCATAAAGTTAAGTAAACTAATAGTACAATTTGCTTTGGAGTTGCAGTAAAATCCTAGGGGTGGAGGTTTATGTAATTAGTTTCTTTTTAGATTTACTTTGTTACTACTTTAAGTATCTTAAATGTAAGCTTGTTTAGAACTTTTAAAATATGCAAACTCGCAAAAGTGAGGAGTGGAATGTCATGGGTTGTAGCTGAAATTAATTGACAGTTTCTCGATCCAATGGTGCTTCTCCGATTTTGCATATTTAAACCTGCTGGAGGCATGGGAACGCTCTCTTTGAATTCAGCCTGAGGCTGGGAAAAAAGGCGCGGGGGGAGGGGGGAGGCTCTGGGCCTGGCCCTGGGGATCTGGGCTGAGCCCCCTCTCCCAAATGCCAGGGCAGGGGTCCCTGGCAAGCATTGGGCCCCCCCCAAAGCTGCAGGGAGCCCAAGCGGAAAGGGGGCTNGAACCGATCCATTTGCAAAAACGTGGTACAGAACTGTAATACCATAAACTGTTCTTTATCCATTTAAAGGACATGGGGGAGGGAATTGAGAACACCCCATGTTTGGATGTTCAGTGCAATGGACAGTCTCCGAATGGACAGACTATTGTGGTGGCAGTTCAGAAACCACGTGGAAGCAGAGAGGAGACCTCTTTCTTTTCCCTGGAGTTTGGAAAGACTTTTTAAGAACTCTAATATTGACCAGAAATTCCACCTTTGTTACCCTCCTCTCTCTCTTCTGAGAAGCCTGTGAGGAGGCTGAATGTCCCTGGTGTGATAGGGGATGGGTGAGGGGTGGTGCTGGGAAAGAAAGGAATGTGGTTTTTTTCTTTTTACTTTCTTAGTGTTCCTTTTTCTTTTAATCCTACCTAGTAACAATAAACTATCTTTATTCTGTTTAAAGCTTTTGAGCTTGCTTTGTATGTTTTTCCTAATTCATATCTCACAAAAACAAGTAAGTGAACTAAACCACTATATTAATTGGTGTTTCTACTTGGTTACTGAATCTGACCTGCTACACAAGTCTTGTGCTGGAGTTCTAAGGGAGAATATTTGAAGTGAGTATAATATTTTATTTTTAAAGGGAAGAGTAAACATGAAAATTCTTTCTTTTTAGTGTTCTACAAGTTTCAGCAGAGAGAGGAAATTTAATTGCATCTCTAGTCTTTGGTAGTTTTCCCTTAATGGCACATTTCATTGTATTTCTCAGAATTACCACAAAAAGAAACTTCTATTATTTGAAAATATCTTTATTATCTGTTATTTCATACAGAATGCTATTTAAGAGTAGGTAGAAAATATGACTGTTGAATACATTAAGAAAAGAGGAAAAATAAAAGGGTTATCCAGCAATTTAAAGGAGATAGCATGCCATTCTTTTTTCCTTTTCCTTTACTCTGTGAAGCATACTAATCATCTTAAACAGAGTGAAGAACTGTCTTTTAGTTTTTCTGTGGATCCTTTTGGGTAGTTTTTTGGGGGCTTGTTGGTTGTTTTGGTTTTTAATTAGTTGTCACTACTTCTGCAGATCAAGTATTGTTTCTTAAGTACGAATGCTCAGGACTGCTGGCTCACAAACTAATGTTAATTGACACATAAATATGTGCAAAAACTACCCTCAGTAGCAACCACCAGCAGAAAGAGAAGATTTAGAAAGAGCACAACAGCTTTCCCAGTGTTGGAAAATGTAAAGTAACGGTCTCAAACATTCTTTAATCTTCATCTTTGCCCAGTAGACTTGTATGACTCTCCTCTGACCATAGGGATTAGAGGATAACTTAGATTGGAAAGGGCCTCAGAAGATCTCCAGTCTAACCTCAGGGTCAGCTGTGGAGTCAGTCCAGGTTGCTCAGAGATTTATTCAGGTCTTTAAAACCTGCAAGGATGGCACAACCTGCCTGAAAACCGGTGCCACTGCCTGAGTGTTCTCATGAAGAAAATGTTTCCTTTCTAATCAGTCCAAATCTCTCTATGCTCAGTTCAAATACCATTTCCCAGTGTGACACACTTTGGTGTGACAAATAGTTTTGGTGGCAGAGGGGCTGGGAATTCACTAGCCTACTATGTCTTTCCCCTTTCCCCTTTTCCCTTCTTTTCCCTTCTTTTCCCTTCTTTTCCCTTCTTTTCCCTTCTTTTCCCTTCTTTCCCCTTCTTTCCCCTTTCCCCTTTTCCTTTTCCCTACAATGGGACTAACAAACCCACTGGTCTCAGTAAAAACTAATTAAAAACCTCCCAGGTAGGCAGCAGGAAAAGCACCAGCTTTAGCCTGAGTTTGATTCTCTGTCTGTAGCTACATGGAGTGAATTGGGATTGGTCAGTGAGATAATTCTGTAGCCTTAGGGGAATGAGGAAAGAAGAGGATAAGAAAGTGGGATGTGTATAAAGCTCTCTTGCTTTATTTGGAAAACAAAGTCGATGGAGTACTAATTAGTGTCTATGGTTATTGCATATTGCATGTCAGATATACCATCACTGTACTTTGCATATACTTTCAGTAATTAAAACCTACAAAAGAATATGTTGCTTAAATGTCCCTTTTCTTGCAGGACCATCTTGATGAAAATTAGCAGCTATCAGGCAAAGTACTATAAAGCAATGATAACCTCATCCTAAAGAAATCTCCATTAATTTCCATGAGTAACTTGATAAGCAAGTGATTGGAGTTGCATCTCTCAAAGATGAGAAATTTTAAAAGGGCTTTAATTTGGCACCAGCACAGTGCAGTTGTACAACATAGGCAAAACTAGAATGAAACATTAAATTAAGGCAATGAAAAAATAAATGTTTATTTCAGTTGGGTTTTGAGAAAATTTTAAGAACTAGTATTTTTTTGTTTCAAATCTGTATGACTTTTGAATCTCAGTGCTGGGAAATATTTTTACAGCCAGGAGTTGATTCTCTAATGGTTTGAAAATGACCTAATATAAGGGAAAAAATGCGACTAATATCAGCGTAACTGATCTGTCATTCTACAGGCAGATATGCTTATTTGCATTTGTATATTACAAATATGTGTTTAATGGAACACTGTAAGGTAATTATTATGAATTCTTCAGTGTTACTGGTAGCTATGAAACATGCTTGTGAGTATTTAATTTCCTATGCTGTGACTTGTTCCAGAGTAATCAGCAAATCTAATCTGAGCAGGTAGAATTAGTCTCATGAATGGACCTTTTCTGAATCAGGGCCTCTAAGGTGGAAGTGAAGCATTGCTGGCTACAGAGCTGAGAGCTCTGGAGTCTCTTAGTGCAGAACCTCCACTTCCTTGTTTTTCCCCTTTTTTTGGTTTTTTGACAGTGGTGAGACACTGGAACAGGTTGTTCAGGAAAACTGTGGATGCCCCATGCCTGGAAGTGTTCAAGGCCAGGCTGGATGGGGCCCTGATTAACCTGGTCTACTGAAAATGTCCCTGCCCATGGCATTGGGAGTGGAACTAGATGATGTTTAAGATCTCTTGCAACAAAAACCATTCTGTGATTCCAAAGATGTGTCTTATTCCCAACAAGTTACTGCATTTTATGGCCTATTTTCTTCTATCATAAATGTTATAATGACTCACTGTGCCAAGACAGTAAAGGTATGTGACTCCTGTGGTACCTATTTCCACTGCAACAGGAGGAGAGAGGGGGGTTCTCTCCATCTTAGATAGTGCTGGCTTCATACAAGCCAAAATTTTGACATCTCACAAAGTTTTTGCCAATTAATTCCTCTCTTCCAACTGATTCATAGTTTAGAATTAGAGACAGTAAACAGGTGGCCATGTTTATAATAGAGACAAATTCTTTGCACATTGGCAGTATTTCTGCATTTAAAGTGTGTACTGTATTTATTGCTAGTACTAAAATGCTTTCATAGAAAAACAGTGCTGTTTTATGGCTGCCTGATCATTTAAAGCATGCTCTAATATGGTAGGTATAGAATAGAAAAAAGCTATATCCTTGGTTGTTGAGCTTTAGAATATTTCTTTTTCTCTTGTTTTATTCCATGTGAAGGATTGAGTCTGCTGTTGTTGTGTTTTGGGGATTTACAGACAGAAGTGCTATACACATGTGCAAAATGTAAATTGTAATTTTCTAGCTCCAAATTTTCATAGATATTTTAATTTCATGTTGCAGGGTGCAAGATAGAATTGTGGGGTTTTTTTTTGTATTTTAGTTAATTCAACCTTGTTGCACTTTGCTGGCTTTGACTACCTACTACACAAGCATCCAGCAGGGCAGCTTAAACACTTCTGATCCAACATTCCACCTGTGAAGAGATTATACAGAGCACAGAAGTGTGAGTTAGAATGCTTCAGTCTGTTTCCTCTGTCTGCATGACTCTGGGTAAAGTCCCTTATGGGGTAAAATCAGTTCAGATATTAGTTCTACAGTGAAGAGAAAAAGAAAAGGCAATATATATTCGAGAGATTAGAAATACTGACTCAGCCTCATTTCAGATTCTTCTGCTGGGAGTAGAAGACATATATGGTGAGGAGACAAAAGGGAATGTATGAAGGTGATAATGCAGGTTGGGCAATTATCTGCAATTTTTTCACAGAGAAGATGTTGCAATACTAACCTGGCAAAGAGCTGTAGGACAGAAGAACATTTTTTTGCAAATGAGGCAATGGGAAACAGCAAAGGTGTGGAGGACTCAAGGAGAGACTTCTATAGAAGCAATAGTCTCCTATAATCAGCTTTCCTTCATTTCTGAAGAGTGGAGATTAGTCAACATCCTTGTTCCATGTACCTGAGAACACCTTGTCCATGGATTTTTAGTACCTTAAAATTCAATGTTCATCGTAAATGATAGCTGCCTTTGTGCTGTAGTTGATGTGTCGGGCTAAGACATCTTCCAACATGAAGGCATATTCTGTATGCATCATTGTGTGGTCATTTCTTTAGGGAGTTTTTAGACTCATACCTGTAAGCTTGTCTCACTTGAAAGTCTCTTAACAGGAAGCTGCTCAATTGTTTTTAGCTGCATTTTTTTTTTGGCTAGTTTTCAGCCTTTCTTACTCGTTCTTCTAAGATGTACTTATTCTGTTTCTTTCTTTACATAATTTGCACCATTTTAAAGCTCTTGTCCACTTCTCATATGGAAGTTTGAGGCTGTCTCTGTAAAATAGTACTTAGTGCTTGGAAGTGAGAATGATATGAATATAATATCTGTGACATGGAATCTGCAAAATCTAAATCTAATACTGTAGTGTTGTTATTAATGGGCTATGTTATGATATATATGCTCTTAAATCCAGGGCATGAACTAAATAGAACATACTTCTCCCATTCCTTATTACTCTTCAACCACATAGTGATTCACTGTGTTTCAGCTTGGCATGGAGATGCAGTCTATGTTTGGATTGTTCATTAGCTGAAAGAAACATGAATATTCATTGTTTCCTCATTTGTTTGACAAAATAGAAATGGAAGCAGTCTCTGTAGCAGCATCTATGTTTAAGGCAAATGAAATGTATGAGGGAATATTATTAGTTAAAATGAGCTGAGACTATAGTTGTGTTAGGTCTATTTTCCCTGAAAATTTTGGTATCAAAAGTGGACTGATGAAGCATCTCTGCCAGCTATTCAAAATTGACTACAGAAATAGATCAGTTCTTTCTGAAGAACAAGAAGTGTACTGTACTAGAAAGTAATGAAATTGTTTATTTTTCTGAGATACTTATGGCAAAGCATCAGAAAAGAGAAAGTCAAGTTATATTTACATTTTTGGTGATGGAAAGCCAACTACTTTGCATAAAAAGTGAAAAAAGTCTGAAACATTTGAAATGTCGCCTTTCATTTTTATAATGAGCAAAATGAAAAAGCAAAGCAGACTTTTACTGATAGCATTTGGCTTCTCAAACTCATGAAAAGATAAATACTTCAGAGGAAAATTAGCAAGCAGTTCAAACAAGACATTTGGATAACAACATGTGAAGCATTTGAAAGAACCTGGAAGTCCTGAGGATAGGCTGTTCCTGAATCTCCACTGAAAACAGACTCAAACTTTTTGTAGTTGATGTTATACTTGTGATTTCTACTGGGATTTGAGTAAGAGGTGTTAATAATACAATAGCAGGTGCTGCTTTTCCCTACAATTCCCATCCAGTTATGCAGCTCTAAGGAGTGATAAATCGTTTGCAGGAAGTTCATGTCTGATGAGATGACTGATGGGGATATGAGAGGGAGAGAAGAAAGTTTTTAACTGAAAGAAGAGAATCCAAATATTTTTGAGTCCTCTGCCCCATAAATAGTACTTTTTCTTCCATCTGCTCTTGTTGACTTGACTAAGAATCTGACATGACTGAGAGGCAGGGCACAGGGCCAAGTTCCCATACCAGTAAGGAGGGGTGTAACCTAAAGTGTAGCCTCTGAATTGGTGAAGGTGATATGAATTTCTACTAGCAGAGGAAAGAACTTGTTCTAGATTGATCTGTTTTGACATGTAAAGCCATAATTTTAAGTCAAAAGTATTTGCATCCTTGACGATCTTTAATAAAAGGAGTGTGGTATTTATTTAAATTTAAGTAGGTCTGAACCCAGAATCATTTGCCCTGTAAGAATGCACAAGCTGTTACCTGCACAATCTGATTCTTACAGGACTTTCAGTTTTTGTTTCTTTCTCTGTATTCTTCTTGGTTACTATGGTTTTGCTGAGAAAGAAAATCAATTTATGTATTATTTTGGTGTTTTCCTTGGAGGATTTATGCAGTATTGTATGCAGTACACAGTACAGTCTATAGAAAAAAAAACATGTAGTTCTTGTTTCCTAGGCATGGTTACATCTCCCAAATAAATGAATAATATGGCAGAGCAGAGTCTTGCTAATCTATACTCGGGAGAGAAACAGCAGATTCGATTAGTGTGATTTGAAGACTGCCCACCTTGGATAGGGTTTTGGTGTGTGGAAGCAGGGCATTTTTGAACTCAGAATGTTTTTCTGTTGAAAAATGACCTTTTCTCAATGCTGCCAGGCTTCTCCGGGACTGCTCTCCTGGAAGCCTGTTAGTGCTTTCACACTAATTATGAAACTGCCAGGGTCCCCTGCTTGCTGCTCCAGCACAGGCAGAAGATTTGCCATGTACATGGCTATCATCACTGACCCCACAAAGGAAAAACGTCTTCCTTCCCAAAGCCATACTGGTGCCTAGATGAAGACGAGAAAGGCTTGTGAAATACTGTGTTAGCATTTAAAGGAGGTTGTAGCCTTCCTGGAAAACTGGTGGCACAGCTGGGAAGCTGATGTGTGGACCAAATGCCTGTGCTTGGAGCAGGTTTGCAGAAGCTCAGTTTGTCATTTATGTCTCAATTTTACTGCATTTTCCAAACTGTCTTTAAAAAGGTGATAGGCAGGGAAAAATGATAGGTGTCAGTAAAAGATTACTCAGATTATTATAAAAGGAATGAAATTGTGATTTCTTATCAAATCATAGCCAAACCCATTACGATTGTTTTCACCCATTTAGTGAACTTCGTGTTTTTATGAGGAAACATGAACTTTCCATTTGATTGGGAAAAAAAAAATAAAATCCTGCCAGCACCTAGAACAGCTGCATACCACTAATTCGGGGGTTTGTTAGTGATTATGAAATGTAACAAAGACAACAAAGAGAAAATAGCTTTCTCAGTTATAAAGGGATGCTTTCTTTCTTACCATGTACTTATATACTGATATACATGCAGCTATGATAAGTTGTGCAAAATTGCCACAGTTTGCAAGAAACAAAGCAAAATGGATAATATGCTTAGGTGCATAAGTGCTGAGAATCAACAAAACATTCCTTATGAAAGCTGTCCTTAGGACAGGATTTCATTTTGACTAGCTGCAGCATTTGAAGAGCTTTGCCCATTGAATAGGATTTGCAATTTAGTTAAATTGAGTCTAGGTAGGTGTTATGCTGTGGTCTCTCGCTATGAGCTGTTTTCCCATGCTGTCCCACTCTCTGTGGGTTGAATTTCCAACAGTTGGATTGGTAACTGCTATATGGATAACAAGCACCAAAATTTCTGTGGGCCTGTGAGATATTTTACAGGGGTCCTGGTGCAGTATTACAGTCTTTTGGTTATAATCTATAATTTCAGTAGTGTTACCAAGTGTTGAGTTACGACAGCTGTAAAGCAACAGTTTTTGTGCAACATGCTTCCCTCCTACCTGTAGTAAAAACTAGGCTAAAATGACTTTTAATTAAACTTAACAGATGTTTTCTAGTTAGGCTGCTAGTCAGTAATAGTCTTAGAGTATACTGCGCACATCTACAGAAGAATATATAGTAGTTCATTTTAAGTTGCATACATCACACACCAGCAAATTTCAGATGATTAATGGGAGCTGGATCCAATAGCATTCCTGCTGTAAGCACAGGAAAAAATTGGTGAACTTTTTGTGAAGAGTGAACAGAGATCTTATGATTTATCCCAGAGGAGATCAACAGGGCCTGTTTGGTTTTACGAGAAATATTCATTAGGATACAATAGCAGAAGTAAGTTCTAGATGATATTACTCTTCCAATAGTGCTTTTCAAATTCATTGTCAATAATAAAAAAGGAATTGTCTTTTTTTTTTCTTTATTAGCAAAATGTCTTGAAAGAGACACCTGTGAAATGGCACAGAAGTGTGGGGAGACTGAATCGCATTGTTTGGTTTTGTGGCTGTTTTGTGAGAAAGATGTAGGCGTTTCTAATCTAATGCTGTTACATTAGGTGTTTCTAAACTAATGTTATTAGTCCAGCCAGTATGCTGTCCTGTACTGGAACTCTTGCATTTTTGTTAGAAATTGTCATGTCCAAGAATATTACTTTAGTACAGTAAAACCATCTAAGGTGGAAGATGAGATTTTTAGGAGTTTCAACTGTGATTCTTGCCATATGTTTACATTTTTCTCCATTTTTCAGTTATGAATACATCTGTGTAACCAGCCATGCATACTTCTAGTTTCTCAATGTATACAAAAAGTAGAATTGTTCCCAGTCCTAATGCTTTTGGAGAGAGAGATATTAACATAACTCAGGCATACGTTGAACTTGCAGCTGCAAAATAAAGAAAATCTGTGCTGTACCAGCATTTTGTGGGCATGGCTAAAAGCTGAGTAGAAATCTTATTTAAATTGAATTATAATATTTTATTGCTCTAGGAATTTCTTCTTTTTAATGCAGAGTTGGATGCCATTGCTTAAAATAAAGGCTTTTACAGTCAAATTTGTGGTTCATGTACGTCAATCTGTCTTAATAGTTTGAAAAACAATCCTTTAAAGTAACTGTGTAATTTAGACTTTTACAACTGTAAGTACTAGGGATTATCAGCAAATGACATTGATTTCAATTGGCCGTCAGTTCACATAATTGTTTTCAATGGAAATGAAATGTTTAAGATCTCTATTTTTTTTAATTTGGAAGTAATTTTCCAACTCATTAGAATTATCCCAGATGAAAAGCAAACTAGCCTGACCACAAAAATTAGATTAGCTCAAAGTTGTCCAGTGAGTCTGGAGTATCCCTTCTCATGTTACATTGGTCCAGTTAGCTGGGTACACCTCAACCTGCTTTTTTGTTTTTATTTTTGCAAGAAACTGTTTTTTGAAGAAATTTTCTGCCCTACTGATATTCAGTAGAAGCCATTGGAATCCCGCTGTGAGTACGTTTGAAGATGAGTAGGTTACCAGCTGAGGGAATGAGTACCCCAAGCCCTGTGCTGCAGACCCAGCTGAAGCAGACAGCCCGAGTCTGGGTCCCCATTGAGCTCAGCAGGTGTTTGTACATCGTCAAGAGGTCATTGAAAGGAGCAGGATATTTACAGCTGTGTGAGAGACTGGGTCGACTCTCTAATGGAAACCCAACTTGCAGGAGTCTGTAAACTACTGGTTTACCTTGGCCAGGAGGCAGATACGTTGCCCACCTGTCAAGGAGCATCAATGTATTTGAAAAAAGGTGATCCCATACAGGAAATTCAGAGGCACAAGTGTGCCAGGGACGGTAGTAAGAGCTGAGTGATAGCACTGTTTTCTAACCTGGGTGGTGGTTGTTCAGAATAGCAGTCTGAACAGTCTGAACTAGGAAGGCTGAGTATTTCAGCAGACAACTTGCTCTGCTCTTATTACTTCATATTCTCTCTTGGGAGTTTAAACTTGCAGCGACTTTGTACTTGAATTCATTTCTCCCTTTGACACTTCGGTGTTTTCTGCCACCACAGCTGTGAGCTCCTTGAGATTTCCTGGCCCCTTTTATCAGAGCTCTGCTCTCAGCCTGACACTTGGCTGCTCTATATGCTATTCTGAAGGCTGTGGCATAATGGATAGGAAAGCGATGAAGTGCTGAAGTTTTTGGAGTAGCGGACTACATAAATTATTCTGGATAGATGCATCTAAAATTATTATTTTGAAATTGAAGTAAAATATTTCTTTTCAAGTTATCAAATTTTTATAGACTGTAGATAGCTTAAATATCCAAGTAAAAATGTGTTGAATATATAAAAAAAATTCTAAAATGAATATTTGAAGCCAAGCATAGTACATAATGCAAGTCATCCCACACTCATGAACTCATTTAGTTTTCAGGAGCAGCAATTTTAGAGTGAAAAATAGTTATTCATGAAAGATGTCAGACTAGCTGTAGAACCAAGCTGGTTTGCAATAATTTAAATTGAACTTCCAGGCTGAAATCCCTTTGCTTGTGGTAAGAGTGGGGATCCCCTCTTTGCCTAAAAAGAACACCAAATATTTTGATTGCATTGCAGATAAAGCAAAGAAGAAGGTTTTAATAATTTTATAATTACCATCACCCAGGCTCTACCAAGTTTCATATAGCCATAGCATTAGAAGTAGCCAGATGATGCTACTGGGGAGTTTGTGCTCTTCCTTATCAGTTGGTAAACCCCAAATTGTCTTGGACAAGTAAGTACTCTTGCCTTCTGATGTTAGCTGTCACTTGTTATCCACTTTATCTTTCTTGAGTTCCCCTGTTGTTTCAGTTGTTTATTTTCTTCTGTCATCTTTTTCCACGCTTTTTTTTTTGTGATGTGCTCTTCCAATTTCCCTTGCTGCACCTAGTGCCTGTCATAAAGGTGAACATGAATGCACAGGGTCTTAATGATGGCATTGAGCTGTAACTGTTTAATAATAAAAAGATTTATGTGTTATTAGTGCTCTTACAGTGTGGAGCTGGGAATGGCATAGATTAGATGAGAGCATTTTCCATTGAAGTTGTATTCCCAGAACAGTTGTCTTGCAACAATCAGTCATGTCCTGTCACTCTTCACAACTTTCTTCCAGTCTAAGGACTTGGTATTCGCATTACAAAAACAAGACGGGCCTTTCGGAAGGTTTAGCTACGTTGTTAATAGAAATAGGTAGGATTCCCATGACATTTTTTTTTTAATAATGAGCATGTGATGCAAATAGGATAAGTAATTTACTCTAAGGGAGGCAGTTGATTTTTTTAAGAATAAGTTGCTGTTCTATACCACACCTGGAAAGAAGTTACTGTCTATTTTCTGCAACTCTGCAACAAAGGAGTTTGTTAACATTAGCTTGTAAAGATCAGTGCTCTGTAATGGTGTATGAAACTATGATTCAAGCTTTTATATCTCTAGATTATTTTCTTATTGTCTTCCACAGAGGAGGAAAAATCCCTTCTTTTTATAGCTCATTCATTTTTACATTTCCTTCTGTGTCATACTCTTTTCTATTAACACAAAGACTCCTTTTATTTTATATGCCTGTAAAAAGCAGCAGGCTTCTCTCTTAATCAGTGTTGTCTAGGTTCATTGCTGGAGGACCTAGGTCATTAGTAATAAAGGTCATTACTTGATGTTTCCAACACACAGACTTTCAGAGGATCTCTCCCTTCCTCATTTAATCTCCTAGTGACTAGAAACAGGCCTGGCCTCACGTTATTAAAGTTGTTCTACTTTGTTAAATAATAAAATGGAGAACTCCTGGAAACAAAAGCTTTATAATTGTGCTGGTGTGTGCACAATAGATGCAAAGATGTGACAGAGCACACAAGATGTGTAGGCTGAGGCATGAGGAAAGAGAAGGAAGCTATCAGATTCACTGCAGGCTTCTCCAAGGGACTGAATCAAATGTTGAAGGAAAATCCCACGGAGCCCTAAGGCTGCCGTGTCATGCCTGCCCTCATTACCTTACATCTTATCCTCCTCTGATTCCTAGCATCCTAATTGAAAAGACACTTTGTAGTAAAAAGCTGTGTTTGAATCACTTTGAAAGCCAAGCTCCTCTGGTATTTTTCCCAGCAAATGTTTTTCTCGGATCTTTGAGCTTATTAAACAAAATAATCTTCTGAAGCTTCTTGAAGTGCAGGCATACCTCTGCTGCCCCTGAATAAGGGCAAAAATAGCAAATTCTAAATACAGTGTTTTGTCCAGGGTTTTAATCAGCTTGGTTTCTGAATGTTAACTCATGTCTCATATTTTCCTTTCCCTTCTTATTTCATCTTCCATTTCCACCCCTTTGTCTCCACAATTAAGCAAATGATATGTATTTAGTGGTGTGTTTGGTTTGAGTTTTAGTTACTTGTTTGTTTTTCCTTGTTTGGATGTTTTCATTTGGGGCTTTTTTATAATAAGAAGAACATATCAAAAAACCCCACAAACTACTGCTGTTTAGATGTTTTATTTGTAAAGAGATAGTACTTTTGGAAAACACAATTCTGTCATTAAAGAGCTTTCAGATGCCCTCTCTGGAGGGATAAAGGTATTTATAGTAGATCAGGATAAAGCCCTTTTCTTCAAATTTTCATTTGGTAAGAGCAAGATGACAGAAGAGAATGCAAACCTAATTATTTTTTAAATTCTTCTCCCCTCGCTTCTTCTGTTTTGCAGTGCACAGAGAAGTGTGTGCCTGCAGGTCACTGGTGAACTGTACATTCTCTACTGCAGTGTGTACCATCAGAAGTTATCCTGAGAGTTATTAGAATACTGGGAGGTGGCAATTTAAATATGCTTAATTTGAGCAAAGGGTCAGATTTAAGGGGCAAAAGGTGACTTAAAGCAAGCACTAATAGCATAAAGTTTTGGAAAAATTTTAAAATTATTTGGCCACCTGTGTCACTGCTGTGAATTATTCAGCTTTTCAAATGGCCTCCTTTCCCAAGAAGAACACAGATGCAGAGGAGTCTTGCGTGAGCTGATCTTACTCCCTTTTACTTCAACCACTGCTTTCCTCAGTCCTAGACTGGCCAGCCAGTCAATAGCACTTTGCTCCTGGGCTAACAGGAAAGACCCCATTCTTCAACTCCATGCCCACTCTTATAATACAGGTTTTTTTTAAAACAGTGTAACTGAACAATGCTTGATGGAAAATAATAAAGGAGTTTTCAGATAGACATGTGAAAGGCAGATAAACATCTAACGATTTCCAAGAAAATAGATGTTTTGTCAGTTTAAAGCCCCCTTGCTGCTCTCATGGCTGCCTTTTAAAGTATTGCTTCTTAAATTGAATTTCTGGACACACAAGCAGTTTCTAAAGATCAGTGATAAATCATAAACAGTGCCACTTTGAAGAAAGCTTGCTTTCTTTATTAAGAAACGTAGCAGTATTCACAATTGTTTTGTTATTGCTTAATATGTTCAGAGTCTGGCCTCTTAAAGAACTAGTAGTGAAGTTTTCCTTATCAGCCTATACTTAGGGACCTTGAAAAGGCTTATAAATGGAAAGCCTTGCAGAACTGTGCTGAGGTAGTTTGGTGTCCTCATTCTGCAGGTGGGTCATCTGTGGCAGAGAGATAATAAACGACATTCTCTGTTTCATATGACAATTCTGCTTGCTTATTTACAGTCTTTGCTCATTCCAGATTTTAGTATTTCTTTCAATTTTTAACATTCCAGTTTTATGAACGACAGGTGTTAAGCGCTCAGTGGAACGTGAGTCTTGGAAAACTCCGTATCAGTCCAAGAAAAAGCCCAATATTATTTTTTAAATGTTCTGATTCACGTAATGTGCAACTATTCAGCACTGATTTGAAGTGAGAGGAATAAAGCAAAGTAAATTAAGTTCTTCTTTTGTGGTTGTTTTTTTTTTTTTTTTCTTTTTTCTGCATGTCTGAACTTGATATGGGAGATTAACAGTTCCAACTGGGAATTGCAGAGGATATGAATTTTAACAAGTAGATTTCTGAAGGCTTTTCAAAACAAAACATGAAGTCAGTTTCTTTGTCCCAAAACACAGAGGTGCTCATTCATTGCAATGTTACTCTGCTCTGTGGCATGTAATTTCTTTGAATGGAGACACAGTGTAGAACAGCCCTGTGGTATTAATTCTTTAAAATCATTGGTAGAATTAGTTTAATTTGAATGATTTCTTACTGTCTTATGTTACCACTTCCTTTTCTGTGCAATTAGGTTTTGTCTTGTTTTATGGAATGCTTTATTTACTTTATATAATTGAGTTCATTAATGAATAATAAATTCAAAATAAAGTGCAAAAATATGTGGATATTAAAAACGGAATGCATTTTTATTGTTGGCATGTATCCAACTGTCACCAAGCCAGGAAAATTATTACAATATCAATACTAAAAACATATTTCATAAACAAGAACCCAACAGTTCTTTGCAGGTTTTTATAGCAGAGAAATTCCAATTTTATTTTAAAGTTATTAATTAATGCACATTTCCTCCAGAAATAAGGGAATAATAAAAAATCCTATGAATATTGAAAGCAGAAATATTTCTAATTATACATGGCTTTAAAGAGACAGTAAATGCATTTTTTAGAAAATACTATTTGAAGGTTATTAGTCCTGATTAAAACCAAGCTGGCTTTAACAATCCCATGAAAATCTAGATCTGTTGGAAGAAAAATAAATCACTTAAGCAGAGTGTGAGCTACTGCCCTTAGGTGAATCTGTAAGTGTTCAGAGAGAAGTTCAGAGGAGGAAGTTGAAGAGGATAGAATTATGTGGAATAAGGAAGAAAAGTTCCCTTTGACAGGAGCAGCCACTGTGTACAGGGGCCAATGAGAAGCCTACCACCCCGGATGCCTGATACAGCAAAGTGGTAATAAACCATATGATGGGGAAAAATCCCACACCAGGAGGGTGATCTGAGTCTAATGTCTTTTTTTTTTTCTCCTCAAAACTGCATGATGCTCACAGAAAGGTAATTAAGTCAAAAACAACAGGGAACTTATAGCAAGCAATATGTGGAAAAATGAATATTTAGAATAGCACAGGATGTGTTTGCTGTGGATGTAAAACTGGCTGCTTAGGAAATCTTTTAACAAGCACTTGTGCCCATTAAATCATATAATGATTTACCTCCAGTGGGTTAGGTCAAACGGTATCCTTCCAGGAAACTTAAAAGCCAGATGATGATACATGTCAGGCTGTAGCACTGTTGAGAATGGGATGAGGGTGTTGTTTTTCAGAAAGCTGCTGGATTTTTTGCCTTTGAAACACACTGGCTGGTGTTGCAATACCTCATTAAAGCTGGCTGCTGCAGGAGAGTTCCCTGCATTTACTGAGAGGCTCATGGGGTTTCTTCTGATATGGCTTCTGATTTTTGTGGCTGAGAAGGACAACAAATACAACAAATGTGCCTAAATCACACTAACATTGTCTAACCCAAGGAGGTGAAAGATACCATAAGTGTGCTACAGTTGCATTCATCTTTATAAGACTGGTTGCATGCTATCAAAGTATTCTGTTTTGCAGGAAAGACAGGGTTTCTTGACCTAGGAGGTATTTAAGGGTTTAACCCTCCACCATTTTCCTGACTGATAACTGCTTGTTGGATGGCTATCAGATCAGAAAAATATGCTAATGTACACTGTTGTGGACCATTATCATCATATCTGTAGTATTATTATCATGTAGCTTAGCAGACTCTGTGATGCAGGCTGTCAGATCATTTGGCACATCTAATTCCCTCTGAAATCATCAAAAAAAAGACCTTTCATCCAAGTTCCTCAGCAGAAAGGATTCTTTGTGAAAACAGTTGGTACTAAACAAGGTCTTGTAGTATACAACACTTCATGATTGATCATGGCCTTAAACCAGATTTTTATGGGAGCTTGTGTTTATCCAGCCTTAGAAACTACCAGGATTGCTGCCAGCTGCTGAGCAGGGTTAAAATGAACACCAGGGTTTAGGACTGAAATAATCATCTAATCCAACTGGATTTTTGTGTAGGCTTTAGGACCTGATCCAGAACTCCCAGTTCACATTGGTAGAATTTGATTCACATCTGTTACCAGGGGAGGAACAAATGTAAATTTTGACATGTTTTTCTCCTTTCTCTGCTCTACCCCTGCACTAAAAGTTTTGCCCTTATTAGGTTATTGATCTACCATATGACTGCTGGACCATTAACAAGCCCTGGCTCTCTCAGAGCTAATGAGCAGGGAGGACTTAGAAGGAGAAGTGAAGTAATGAAGATCCCATTAATGAAATCCATCTCCAGAGCTGTTACAGACTTCAACCAGAATGTGAATAATGGAAAGTCAGGACTCTGGAATCTGGAGTGCAAGAATCTGTAAAAAAATGCAATATTTCTGTTTCTTTTGGGATGTACCATTATATTCTTAATTGCTCTGTCTGAATACACAGTTAAGGAAGCACTTTTTTGTTCTGTTTGCTATTAGGGAATAGCCTTTATAAATACTCACAAGCTCTTACTGTGTTTTGTTTTTGTCCTTCTAAACCATGTGGCCTTTTGCTAGATTGTCAGCAAATATTGAAAAATATTAAATTTCACTTAATCTCTAGTATGTAGGTGGAGATTTTTTTGGTTTTCTTTTTAAATTCCTCCAAATTGAAACAGGGAAGAATACTGTTTAATGTAATAAACCTAAGATGCAGCTTAGATTCTACGTTTTAAAAGACAGGGGATTTTAAAATTAAATATGTATAAAATTATTTTTGAGATCATTAATGTCTTCAAATTGCACCAGTTGAATATGTAGGTGACTATGATATCTGGCAGAATACATCATCTATTGAAATACCTTGACAAATTACCAGAGCCTGCCAGTTGAGGATGGATGGCAAAATTAAAGCCAGCATTTAATTGGGAAAACTCTGAACATCTACACACAAAACAAACATAATCCTAGGTCATCAACATTTTGTTCCTTTACCCATGGACTATTTCTCTTATTGCTAAAGTCAGATGAAAGATAATTTAAAAAAAAAATTTGTAAAGAAAAGACCAGAACTTTTAAGTCCACTTTTAAACCTTTTTGAATCTCTTGAAGCTGTGTGGGGCATGGAGGAGAGCAAGATTGGTGGGGACGTCACATGGACTCAAGTGTCTCTCACAGCAGGTGGCAGCTGAGCAGGGTTTGGTGGATGACATTTCTAGACATGAGTGCTTCCAGGAATATTTGGGCTGAATGGATCAAGCTGGCACTGCTATACTTGTTAATACTGCACATGTCAGTACTCCAGTAAGTAACTGCATGTCGATATAAATTGAGAATCCTTTAGTTAAAAAGCTGGATCTTAATTCAGGTGAGTTATCCTAAATAGGCTTTTTGAAAACATTTGACTTAACATAGAATTTTCTAATGTATTGAAGCTTTGTGGTTTCTATGTGGGTATATGAAGCCATGACAAACTTGGTGGCCAAGACATTAGTATCCTAACAGCTTTCTCTTAGGGCTACCTGGTCAGCCACGACCAAAAATAACAGAGATGATCTAAATTTAATTGGAGCTGTAGAAACTTGATGCTCCAGTAAAATGTCATTCTCTCTCCCACAGACTGCCTCTCAATTTAAAATAAAGAAAACATTTGCTGACAGAAGGTGGAAGCCAGCTCTGTGTTAAAGATATAGTTTGGAAAATAGAAACACGTGTATTTCGAAGTAGCAGATGCATTCATTCCCAGTAGGCTTTGTAGATGGTTTTCTTTTCTCCTCTGCTTTTTTTTTGCCTACAGAATTTAGGACTAGGTATACTGAAAGGCATTTTCCTGGTAGATTCCAGACTATGCTATAGTTGCTTGCTATCTCAGTAGCCACCAACCCAAGGTTTGTACTCTAATTGAAAGATACAGGAACTTTCTTTTGGTCCATTTATTATTTCTGAGTTATCTCTCCTGCACTTTTCAAGGTTCATTTTTATTACATCTCCCTAACAGGGCAGCAATACAGAGTTAAACAAAAGAATTTTCCTAAAATATTTTGGAGCAGGTGCAGAAAGGCAGCTCAAACAGTTGTCAGGTTCAAGAATTATATTTGAAATCAACGAAAAGTATAATTTGAAACAAGGTTTTATCCACTTTGAATTTCTGGAAGAATAATAAATATTACTCATATCCAGACTACAGTAAGAATCTGGTATTAATATTTAGCTCAGGTTCTAGTAGGGGAAGTGTTTAGCATAAGCCATACCACAACAAATAGTATTTCTTTAATAGAATATTTAGACTGTCTGAATAGGCTCTGGAATTGGTAAAATTCAAATGGCTATATCAGAATGACATCAGTTAAAAATGTGTTTGTCTGGTTTGTATTTTTGGCAGAGAGAGGGAAGCAGAGGGAAGAAACAAGCAGTTTGTTTGTTTATTCAATCAAGCAGTTTGAGAGGTTTCAGGAGAGTTTTGAATGGCAGCCAGCACTTTGCAAATTATTATTATTATTATTATTATTATTATTCCAACATTTTTTACTTCTGAAGTGAATGCTACCCTGCTAGTATTATACAAGACGTACACTGTTTTACTTCAGACCACAACAGTGCGCTACTTGAGAATATAATTTCTTGAGAGATGTATTTGCTTTGAGAGTAAAGCTGCATATAGCTACAACATTTATTTTATACCATACGTGTTTGAGTGTCTGTGTGCTGTGCAAAATGGCTTTTCATATTAAAATGACAGATTTGACCCTCTGTGTTTATGCCATAAACAAAGCAAGTCTGATAGAAAAACCAGTATTTGACTGGTCAAACCCAAGACACCTTCTCTGTAGCTTAACTTATGGTCAGAACATTGCTGAATATCCTGTAACAAGGATGTTTTCCTATTTTGGTTACAGGCTGGTGGCATAGAAGGAAAGGACAGAGGAACAGAAAGCCACTCTATGATGCTGAGAGAGATATTTTAATTTTTTATTTTTTTAAATGCATTCTCCTTGGCTCTGACTACCTGTAGAAGCAGACAGCAGCTCCCAGGGTTCTCATGTCAAGCCATATTGCCATGAGGACTGTAAATGCCATAAAGGAGAGATCTGGAAATGGTAGGAAGAGGTTTGAAAGGAATAGTCGGAAAGAAAAAAAAACAAAATAAAACAAAAAAAAAGAAAAAAAAAGAACATGAAAAAATTGAAGAGAAACATTATATGAAATATCTACTGATTTTACATAATGTCTAGTGGGGACTTCCCATGGAAAATGTGTAACAACACTGTGATATTGAGTTAATCCAGTGATGGGCAAAAGAAATTAGTAGCTACATAAAACTCCTCTCTTAAACGTTGTAGTTACTTGCGTTAGTCAAATAACTGGACGATTTTGGAAGAAGTAGAGATGATATGTGAATCTGAAAGTGAAAAAGGAATATTCAATGCTAGAATGAAGTGTACTTTATGTTAAATGTCTGTAAAGGATATGAAATACAGGACAGTTGGCAGCTGAATAATGTAACAGAGCAGGAAGTACTGAAATAGCACACATTTCAGAGTCATAAATATGACTGAGATATGCTTAAAGTACCTTTTATAACACTTGTCTGCCTCTTTTTCTTTTTTTCTTGACAAAACATTATTCCTTTTGAAGAGATAAAAATGTTCATCCGAAAGTTCCATTTCTCTCAAGAATGTAACTTTACAAGCACACAGAATCTCTCTTGTTTCTAGGAGTTTTTCCCTTTCCTATCATGAGAAAGCTGACTGGGAGTAGGAAAAAACTTTAAAAATACAAAAGCAACAGAAATTTTTTGTCTACTCAAAATTGTCCTGGGAAAAATTTGCATGAAATTAAGTTTTGGTTGGTTTCAAATTTAAACTAGTTTGTTTCAGTCCTCTGAGAATTTTTTTTTTGCTTACTTGTCTAGGAAAAATAAAAGCTGACAACATTTTTTTTTTCTTATTTGGATACAGTATGCCTGTTGCAAAACATGTATTAGTGTTCTTGGAGGAAAAAAAACAGAAGTAAGGAACAATTATATCTTTAATTACCCATGTAGGCCAGACTACCCATTCAGTACTGAAAAGAATCTCTGAAATTAGACAGACCAAGAGAGATACACTTATATATATATAGATATATACAAGTGTATATGTAGATATATATGTAGATAAATTTGCATTTATGAAGTTTTAGATTTTTAGATGTTAAATATTAGGCTGTGCTGCTGCATTCTGTTATGTTTTCCAGTTGCTTGGAGGAATCATCACTTATTTATGGAGTGGTAGAGCATGGGAGCATGAGTCATGGAACATGGTCAGACTGTGCTGGATGAATTATGGGTGGAAAAAAAAGATGACTTGAGAATTGTTCTCAGATTTTAAAATTATTTATGCACAGTGGCAGGTTTTTTTAGAGAGCTGGAAATGTAAAGCGATAATTTCTGGGATCAGTTAGCTGGAAACGAAGCCACACAGGCAGATTGCTATGTCTTTGTAGCCTTTGACTGAAAAGGGCTGAACTCAGCAGGTGTAAGCACTGGCAGGGTGTAGCTTTTCACCTAGGACTAAAAACATCTACTCTGACTGATACTGAGATTATTGTTAATCTTCTTATGAATGAATATTTGGAGATGCTTACAGCATAAGAAAGGGAGAATTGCATCCTAGAACAGTAAAACTGAAGAATTTCTCAATGGAGACAGGCTAGTTTGTGGAATTTAAATTAGGATTCAAACCTATTTTTAAACATTCTGAGCCGTGTGACTGCAGTAAGAGTCTGCAACACCAAGTGCATGGAAACTCTGTCAGGACAGGAGGGGCTGAATTGACCACACGATCTCTAAATAACAAATGTATGCTCTAATTTTTCAGTGCCTTCAGTGCTCTGCTTTCACTCAGCATCACAAAGAGTTTCTTCCAATGCAAACACTAGATCCAGAGTTAAAAAGCAAGGGCATCAACAGGCGACATCAATATTTTCCTAAATGAGAAAATAAAGAGGTTCAGTAGCAGCAATGGCTGAAAAAATAGCAGGAAAGCTTTGGCAGTGCTGGCTGATCTGTAAACTGTTTAGAGAGGTTGGTAAAAATGGAATAAGAAGATGTGAAAAGGGTTTAAGTATTTATAATGACAACAGCTTTTCCCAAGCTACCTTCTCAGTAGCACAACGATGGCCTCTGTTTCTAGATGATAAGTGTGTGGGGGATGAGGGTGAGCAGCAGCACAGAGGCAGCCAGCTGGCCAGTGTAGGGTTTTCCCTCATGGAGACAGTGACCCAGCATAATCTGTTGGAGAATAAGCTTCTCCATCCAGCTTATCCACCCAGAACTACGTGGCAGCTCAGAGGGAATAGCAGTTGCGACTGTGGTGGCACCCAAAGCTGTTGGCTTGCCATTGCTACCTGTGATCCCATTGCTTTAGTGCAAGGCTGACAGTTTTCATCATTAATTTTTTACTAATAGAAATGAAAAATTTTCATCTATAAATGAATGCTATACCAAGAGATATCTGTAAAAGTGGGGTTTCCATGGTGTACCTGGGCTTTTCAGGATGCCTGATCCACTCAAACCTGACCTCGTCCTGTTTAAAGAGCTGGCTTGAAAGGGGCTCTCCCCCAAAAATCGTTAGATATTGGTGTGCTCAGTTTGCAGAACTGTTCCTATTTCATCTGTGAGGACTCTTCTCTGTACCCATAAGTTTATAGCAGACCTGTCACCCCAAATTCAACATCTGTTTCCTCTAATTGTCAGAAGACAAATCCTCCTCCTCCACTATTTCTTGAAAAGCTAAAGAAAGAGAAGAGTCTTCATGTTTGGTAATGAAGCACATGGTAGGTGCTTCTCTTTATTGCTTGCAGAAGGAGTTCAAGGACTGAGGGTTGCAAAGACTGATAGATATGGTATAAACACAGATGACAGGCAAGGAGAAAGCATCAGTTACAAAGGGCTGTGCTTTTTTTCATAACGTTTGTCACTCAATGCAAGAAACTTCATATTATTTATTATCTTCCCTCCTCCCTTTTTTTTATTCTCCTTCTGAGGGAAAAAAACTGTGATCTGATTATTTTCAGAAGCTGTTGCTTTGAAAAGGATGCTAAGAAGTCCCATGGGCTCCATTCTCATAGCAAGGGAGTTGTGTGTGCTAGGTGAAAGACTGACACTAAAATCAAGGGTTATTTCATTTTCTTAAGTTTAAAAAATAAATTTTGCTGTGGAAGTCGACAGACTCAAAATGAAATAAATTAGTTACCTCTGGCAGTCTTGCAGTTCACCTTGGATGCTTATGTGCCCGCAGTAGTGTTTACCATTCTCTCTCCTCCCTTTTCTCCCTCCCTCCCTCCAGAGCTCCTCTCCAGCCTTCCTTTGTTGCTGACTTCAGGCCTTGCAGTTCACCAGGCTTGCTCTCTTTCAAGGACACTCTGACACAAAAAAGATATTGGGCAATGTTTCTACAGAGTAAACATTTTTGTCTGGCTGCTTAGAAAGAGCAAAGCTCATAAGAAATACGTGGAAGTAATTGTTAAATCCAGAGAAAGCTGATCTGACTAATTTAGAGGGACTGAAATGTTTAAATGTTGGAGGGGAAACAATGAAACACAGTGGATATCCTGCCAGCAGCACACTACTTTGCCAGCTCTGGTACCCAGGTGCAGATGCCCGTTTCCAAGCTCCTGACCATTGGAGCCTGAATCACCAGAGTGGTGAGAGAGAGAGTCTGCAGTCAGTGGAGCTACAGCTGCAACACCGACAAAACTACCCTGCCAGTCAATGCAGGAAACTTCTTGGATGTTTCCATGAAAGTAAACCTTTTCCAGATGCCTCCTTAAAAACTGGCTTGGAGAAACTAAGTTTGTAAGTACAGTGAGAAAACAGTACTTAGAACACTAATGAAATAAAAAAAAATAATAAGAAAGGAGATGTTCCCCTCCAGTATGTTCTAGTTCTGCAAAAGCTGCGATACTCTTCTTCACTATTTTGCTCAAGTACAGAGGCAGTATAGGAAGCATGCTAAAGACTGTGTGAGGAGGAAAGACAAAAAGAGACAGGCTTCTGATTTAATTTATTTTCATTCCTCAAGGGTTTTTTATTTATTTGTTTGTTTATTTATTTTCCGCAAGACTCCCAGTTGAGGATCCTTGAGGACAAAGGGCTCACCAACTCTGCTTATGCCTTCTGGCTTGCCTATACTGCTTGGCTTTCCAATTTTTCTATAGAAAATGGACTTGTTAAAAAAATATAGCTCAAATTGCCTTTAGCAATTAAGTTTCTTATCATTGACATAATTGACTTCATGTTTAATGGTGATGATCCTGATTGAGGAAGATACGGATGGCACTGGGTTCTGTGGCAGAAGGGAAGAGTGCAGGTGATTACTCCCTGGTTCACCTGATTTTTACACAATGATTTACAAGGTATGTAAATGAGCAGACAACCACAGAAGGTACATTTAATGGCATCTTAATGCATCATGGAATTTACGACAGGGCATGAATAGCTTGTGCACTCAACTGTTGAAAGCAGATGCTGCTATAATTCTACTTAATACTTAGAAGAAAAGTAAAGCATATTGTTTTCTGTACAAATGTTTATGAAACATTAATAAGAATAACATGCACCATTCAATGCTGAACATATAATGGAAAATCACATCTTATAAATATTTATAAGTATGACATTTTGGTTCTCTCTATATGTTGATTTCAAGTAGCACTTCGGTGATTCTCTGCTATTTTTTCCCATCTTAGTCACACTGAAAGAGAAAGGAAGAGTGGAAACAAGTCATTCACTTAAATATCTAGTGTAAGAGCTGATTTCAGTTAGGAAAAGACTTACACTTGCTTCTGTAGTAGAACAGGGTATTCATCAGTTTGAAACCAAGATTTTTAATTGTAATGCAAGTCTTTTGCTATCGTTATGAGAGAAATTAGTAAGCTTCATTAAATCTGCTGACATTTATATAGAGATTCCAGATTGTTTTATGATGGTGCAGTTTTCTACAGGTAATTGAAATGTTTGAATTAGTTGTTGACTGTTAATGGTCCTGGCTTTTTCAAGGGGTGAAGTATATTAACAACAAAAGTCTTTATCCCCTTTTCTGTATAAATTTGATTTACTGATTGCAAAAATTATAGCCTTTCTTTGCCTTTCACAAAAATGACAAGGCTTTCAGTCAGTCAGGTTATTTGCATTAGGTTGACAGCCTTTGAATCCACACCTCTCTGACATTTTTGACAATGATACCTAGCAGCCAACAAAATGTTATGATAACTTTTCAAGTCTACAAGGGAGACTCAAGCTTTAATTCTCCCAATTTTAAATATTTCTTAATTGCTAAGTATGTCCTTCTATTTAGGGTTTGGTATTCCATAATATCTTGAGATTGAGGAAAAATAGTAAGCTTCTGATAGAAATTGCAGCTACACCTCTATATTATATTAAGAATTTACTATTGGAAAACTTTTAGTCTAAATCTTAAACTTCTTTAGAAACATCAGAGTGGTGCAGTGAAGTTTAATATAACAGAAGTTGTGGTATTTATGGACTTCAAATGAATCACAACAAAAAAATCTGAGGATTGAATGAATAGTTTACTACAAAGCCTCTGAGAGACATTTTCAATGATCCTTTAGACACTTAGGCAAGGTGAAAAATCTAGTAGAGCTGCTTGCACAAAGATCTGCTGGGATCTATTCTAAATGTTACAAATCTTGGTGATTTGAACTGTTTGAAAGCTGGGCTTTTCTTTCCTTGGAAATATCTGAACTTCTGGTGGAAAATCAAACCCTAATTTTTTAGAATTAATCTTTAGTATTTGTATTTGCTGTTGTCATCATGGTATCTCAGAGGATTCCTATTTTAGTGCCTCATGACTCCATTTATCTGTGTGTAAAGCAGACGCTTGAATTTAGTTGAACTGGCACTTTCCTGTGAAACAGCATGCTCTTGTGGAAAAGTATATAGGTGCTGCTGCTGGCAACATCCCTGCCAAGCTCCTGGTTGGAAAGGGGAAAGCTCAGACTGCATAACTAGTGTCAGTAAATAATCTTCTTGTGTGTAAAGAGTCAACCCAGGAAGGAAATGAAGCCCGGGTTTTCTTCCTGCCAATGTAGAGGTGAAACTACAAACATACAGAGTTTTCCTTGTCCACTTAGTTCAGTGGAAATGCCGCTAAAATTGAAAGTCATAACTCAGCACTATGATAGACAAGCTCTCTGCCTTTAAATGTAGTTTTGTTAGGAAATCTACACAGTTTTGGCAAAAGTGAATACTGACTTAATGATACTTTATAATGAAAGAGTGTTTCAGAATGGACAGACATTTGAACTTATAAAATATAACTTGATGTGTTGCAGATTTTTCAAAAGGTAAAATTAGGCCCATTTCAAACACACAGGGGAAACTTAAAAAAAAAAAAGAAAAAGCAGCTGGGTCATATTTTATACGCTTGCCCAAAAAGTTTTTTTTTACTAGTTTCTTCACTGATTTAAAGTTAAATTATTTGTTTGCCACAAGGAGTGTGAAGGTGCCCTAAACACAAATAATTCCATGTTAGTGACAAAACAGTGTATAACAGAAATTAGAGTTTAACACTCCCAGGTCATTCAAGGTGTTAGGGAAATTGTCTTAAGAGGTTTTCCTCTTTGCTTGTAAAGATTTCATTCTCTGATTTCATGAAGTCCAGCTCCAATACGAGGTACTTTTGAACCACTTTTTGAATCAGTCTACCTCTGACAAAATCTGACTTTTTTCTCTTTTCTTTCTTTCTTTTATTTTTTTTTTCATTATTCTCCTCTTTTACCTCTTTCTTGTCTTTTTTCCTGGTGGGGGATGGAAGGAGGGACAAGGCAATGTGGGAAGTTAGTTTACTGTAGCCATAGTAATGTGAGAGCTCAATTAAATTTAATGTAATAAGTTTAATGACCAAAATGTTAATGCTGTACCAATTTATTATTAAGTTCAAGACTTAATGTGATTATTTTTCCTAATTAATTCTATAAGCATTTAGCGTGCTTGAATATGCGGTCAATGGGGCAAATAATCTTGATTACAGAACCCCGTTGAAAATGAAAAATATCTACCAGTATTTGTGGACACTGTGCTGAGTTTCAGTAGCGTTCTTGTAAGTAGGATCTGATTTATTCCCACAAAAAATTTGAATGATCCAGCAAGGAGGAGAAAAGCATTGCGTAAGTCCTGGCTGCATCACAGCCCTTTATGCCCTTTATGCCCTTTATGGGGGTTGTGTGTGTATGCAATAAGAGAAATTCAATTACTTGGTGAGGTAGTCAGTTTACCATTACAGAGTCCAAAACAAAGAACTCCACATTAGGAGAAAGGAATAATAAAGCCCAAAGCAACATTCATTCTCAAATAATTATTGTTCTCATTAACTCTTATTGAATTCTGCAAATGGCATTAACATGCTGATAGGGTAATGCTGTGAAAATATTCCATTAGTGGGATATACCTACTAAGGAAATTAACACATTCTTGCTGCTAGGTAGACCTTTATAATTTCTGTAACTTTCCTGTTAAATTCTTTAAAAAAAACAAAGTGCAAATAAATATTAAAATATTTATTAATTATGTAATAAGGAATAATTTGAAAAGGTCCGCATTTTTTATAGCACTGGGTGTGCTTTTTTCCAGTCAACTTGCCTGGTTCAAAGTAGGCTGCGTCTCTTGGTTTTAGAAGATATTTGGAAATCAAACCTCTGAATTTACTGTGAGAGTCCCAACAGACACAGAAATACTGAGAGAAAGAGATGTTCAGGGGGTTCTATCACACTCCTCGCAGTATTTTCACATGGGACGCCCAGGGACCAGAGGAGGAGGGCAACACTTAACCAGGAAGCTATGGGACAGGAGAGGTAGCTGGCAGACAGGTCACTCTATAAACAGAAATGCAAACAAAGAGCTCCCCCACCTCTGATGGCTCTGGGTTGGGTTTGGTTCTGGTTGCTCAGCTTCTGTGTTTTGTCTCTTCAATGTCAATAAAGTACATCTCTCACACTTCTGACACTCTTATTCGCTGCTACCACTGTCATTTTTCTTTCACAGTTATACTTTTTACCTTTTTTTTTTCTATAGGTGCACATTATAGAGGGTGAGCAGCAACTGACTCAAACCACTTTTCTATGCATGGTGTATATGCTGGTTTAGAACCGGTTTGTTTTTAAAGTCATAATTAAAGTAACACAGCCTTGTAGTGTGGAGTTCAGGCTGTTAATTCTCAAATGGTTGTATTAGTCTAGGCTGCATTAATGTCTAAATCCTTCACAAGAAGAAAACAAATGGCTTGTAATGACTATTTTGCCGGTTTGTTTTTTAGATAAGGATCTAAGTGTTAGGAAAATTATCTAATATTTAGCTAGGTCTAGGAGCCTTTTCCTTTCAAATATTTCTAGAAGCCAGAAAATATAAACTTCAGTGTTATCAAGACACCCGTCTTCATCTCCAGTCGTTCAAGGTCTTAAAGGGACTACAAGTTTCCTCTCGTCTGTCATGCAGAGTTGAGTATAATCTTATGATATGTTAGAGCTACAAAATTGGGTTAGAAATCTTCACAGAACAGGCTCGAAGCTTTTTATAAATCTGAAGCTTTTCTGTTTCTGTTCAGATAAAGAAAGCTTATGTGGCAACAACCCCTGAGGTAAAATAATACAGCTTCGACTTCCAAATCTATGCTTTAAACTGTAGCATTTAAATTCAAAAGGTTCTGGATTTATGGTGTTTCTGTAGCCTTAACCCAAACCAGAAAGCTGCACATTTGGTCATGAACATACACTGACAGAACACTGGAGACAGGAGAATTCTTCAACCCATGTTGTATCTGCAGAAAAATTTCTGATCCAGGTGGATCTTGTTTAGGGCAAGATTTTAACCATTTATTTATCATTACATTACATTTGATTTTTAATCACAATGCAAGTGAACTTAAAAAAAAGTGAAGTATGAAAATATGTACAGAATGTGCATATGCTTCGATCAGGCAAAATTTAACTCTTATCAAACTTGGGTAACAGAACTTTGGATCTCTTGGTTGAAATAAGGTGGGATTTTTTTGTTTGGTTGGGGTTTTTTGTTTTGGTTTTTTTTTATTTTTATGTTGTTTTTCTCATCTTAATATTGTTATGTCAGAATCTTTGTATCGAGATCACTAAATTTTTTTCAAATAACCCAGCAGGAGTAATTTGGCAGACTGAAGTTTCTATCGGGTTCCTCTCTATTCACTGCTTTCTGTAACTGGTAGAAAAACTGAATCAAGATTACTTTGGAAATCAAACCTCTGAATTTACTGTGAGAGTCCCAACAGACAGAGAAATACTGAGAGTAAGAGATGTTCAGGGGGTTCTGTGGATTTTTCTTTCTAACTTTTCAGAAGCTTTATGTGTACCTTGAATAGAATTTACTAACATTTCTCAAGTTTCAATTATAATATATGATAATATTCAAGTACAATGTGCATTGTACTGTAAGTTTGGAGAATAATTTTAGAAAAAAAGGGAAAAGAGGAGAACGTTCTTTTACTCTTGAATTTTTATTTGCAGCACCAAAGTGCTAGCACATCCTCTTTCAGCTATTCCAAGTCAGATCCAAATACTTAGGACGATGACTGAATCCAAACTCTTCCAAGGGCTATGAATTTTAGTGCAAATGTGAAATATATGTAATGGACTTGGCTCCAAGGGAGCTGTAAAAATCTCTTTTATGAGACAAAGCTGGTGTCGATCTGTCTTTGACTATAACTTCAATAGCAGACTACAGTCTGCTGGCTTCAGTCAAATAGTTATCTTATATCTGGGGAAGAAAGAGCATATTGTCAGCTTGGGAGAAGAGGTTTTAGCTGTTTGCTTGCCATTAGGAGGAGATATATAGCTAAACCAGAAGCACCTCCAGTTTAAATGAACTTCTGAAAATAATCTCAGAATATTGGAAATGTGTCACTTTTTTCAGATGCCTTTCTCTGATCAGTTGATATTTCCATTTGTAATGTCACGCATGGAAGCAGGAAGTTGGCCATGCCATTTGTAAGGAAACAGCTAGATAACAAATGTTCAGCTTTCATCTATCTTTGGAAAAATCCTCAGAGCATAAAAAATGTCTTTGGCAGATAAAAGTAAGAGCCAGTGCATGAAATTTTAAACCAAAGGGGACCTATGAGATCATCTGGTTTGATTATCTGCATGATACGGTCCAGAAAAACTCATCTAGTTATTTGGATTTTTGAAAGAGTTTTGCAATAAAGATAGAAAATGATCTTTGAAACAACACAGATTTGACTGCATCAAGGTAAACACACATCCCACTTGCTAAAGGTCATACAACTTAACAGCAAAAGATACTCCTGGGGCTGTGTGGGTCAGTTTTGCTTCTTTCAGGTAGTCATGTTTTTCAGGCAGCTAACTTGAGTCTGTCTAAAATATATTGGGGTTTTTTGCTAAAGATTGTCTTACAGAAAAATATTGGATCTTGATCTGAATTTATCATTTCGTCATCACTTCCTCTGGTAATCTGTTGTATTGCTTGATGTTCTTTCATTAAAAGCCTTTGCATAATTTCCAGTAGGATATTGGGATGGGGGTAGGAATGGGAATGACACCAGTTTTGGTTTGAATTTTCTCCCTTCAATTCAGTGTAAATAAGACAAAGAAGGACAATGTCTGCAACCTACTGGATAATCCTGGTCTGTAGCCATTGAGGCATGTGAGAAAAAGACTTCTGTTCCCATTTTTACACCTGAGTGATTTTAATTTTTTTATATGTAGCAACACTTAGAGGGGGGTCTTGAATCAAGGGGCCTCCAAATTAAGGTTTAATTTAGGCTAAATAGACCTATGCAGTTTTGCACACTATCAAAAATTCAATTTTATTTACGTATATGTGTATATATACATATATGTAAGTATATATGTACATATGGTAGATCCATGCCCACATACACACATATATATGTTTTTAAGGAGTAGTTTAGTAGTTGCACAAAGAGGAGGTGGCTGCATCCTTTCTAGCCTCCTAGGAAATGAGAAATAGTCATTGGGGAAGCCACAAATACTCTGGCACCTGTAAAGTTTCAATATAAAAGCCAAAGATGTCTAGGATTATACAGGTCTAGATGATACTTGACAGTGGAATTTGAAAAGAAGCTTTGTTATTAGGGCATCGCAGGGCCCCAGAATTAGGTTGGATTTAGGCAACCACTTCCTCTATGTAGCTGTAGACTTTGGATAAATTTATACAGCTGTGGGTGGGGATTTAAAAAAATTAATGTGATTCTTAATAATAAGATAAAGGGGTAAGGCAAAGGTTTATGGTATACTTATGAGCTAAGAAGCTTTGAAAGAACTCTGAGGCCTTTTTAAAAGTATCTACTGTCACTGTATCTTCAGATGGGATTATTACACATATATATGTAGTGAGATTTCTCTATATGCATTTGTGCATAGTTATTTGATATGAACTCACAAATCTGTGCTGGATGCATGAGCAGATACAGAACAATACCAAGCCAGTACTAAGAAATTGTTTTTCCTAAAAATTGACCCCTACATGTTTCAATTTTCATGCAGTGAGGACCTAATTCTAACTTATGTCTGTCAATGGGAAGATTCTCATTGGCTTAAATTGGCTTTTAATGAGACTCCCAATGCCTGGGGAAGATGTTCTTTAATTTGGTAAAGAAATTTTAGCATCAAGGACTCACTTAACCACAGGGATTTTATCTTCATTCTGACTCATTACACTGTTTTGTCATTAATAATCACAGTGCAAAGTTAATTGAATTTGTGATGGTATTATGTGGGTCTGTGTCTAGCCCAAAGTGTGAGCACAAGGCTTTTTATTTTGGTTTGGTTTGGCTCCCATCACAAGACACAGCGAGCAGTTTTATTGTGCTGTTTGTCAGAGGGTGATGAATTGCTATTACTAACCAGGTGAACTGTGACACACTGGAAATGAATGTGGGAGGAGCAATGCACATCTCAAATTACATGCTCTGTTATGTAGATTACAGGTGGTAGGTGGTGAGTCCTACAAAATAGATGGATTGGTTAAAATTGTGGCAGTTCTTCTTTGTAATGCACACCAAGAAGAATCATGAGTAAACCTGGGTGCTCTAAGTTTCCTGGGGGTGCTTATGATACTTGCTTTCTCCTTAATTAAAGGAGAAAAATCTGACTGAAAATATCTGAATGTAAATAATTAATTTCTGCCTTCAGTTGGGTGGAGAGGAGAAGGAAATACACTGTGGGTTTTGGCTAGTTTTTTATTCCCATTAGCAAACTGGAAAGTTTCATTCCACAATGTATAAACAATCCAAAACAATTTCACACAAAGCAGGTTTTACAGATATAAGTAATCTAAAACTGTGTATCTAAATACTTATATGAGTGTGTGGGTGTGTGCACATGTATTTATCATCAAATTGGTGACCTTTTAAAAAGCAGAATCCTTAAAAACATTCTCAAGAGATTATGCAGACTTTGTCAGTAGGAAAATAGTAGTCTCTTTACGAGAAATCCACTTAGTCTCTTTTACTATTATTTCTTCCACAGTGTATTTGCTTTTATTTACTTAAAAGGTGACATACTGGAGAGCTTCATGCGATGTGCATCTCACTAATTTGGGGTCTCAAGAGGGTTTTGCAGCCCAGAAAGCTTATTTCAACTTGTTTCAGTTGAACCCTTATAATATCAGACATTCAGTCTTTATTAGTAGATAGCAACGGTGAGTAGCAGCCCTCTCAATACAGGGAATAGTGAAAGTTCTGGGAAATAAGAGTTAAAACATTTGTAAAAATGAAATAATGTTAGTACATCGTTAGTTAAACTAGCAGCTTGCTCTACCTGCTCGGACGTGTAAACCCCCTGAGTTTTGCAATTTTTATTTATATTTTTCCAGATCAGTAACAAAATTACTAAGGCTTTATGCATAAAGCTAATGAAATTATCACACAGAGCATATCTGAAGGCCTTTCAAGCTGTTAGGCTGAGTAAAATTGTGCCCAGTGAATGGCCTCTGCTAATGAACTGTGGTTGTTCAACAGCCACAAAGAGCAGACAATTCACTCTGGAAGCAGACCTGAGGGAGTGTCAGCATTCCTATGTGAAATGTGCAAAGCATAGCTCATATAATTTTCTTTAGGAAGACACTTCACTCTCAAGACTGCAGTAACATCAAATGCAGTAGTAGACCTGTTCAGCCATTAGTTAGCTAAATTCTGCTGTTGTTTTATTGGTGTAAATTGAAATAACATCAGGATAAAACATATGAGTATTCTTGATTTACAATGAATGAGGTATATAATGGATGAAAATTATATTTTCAGGAGATAAATTCAGTAAGCAAACATAATGTTAAAGTAATGCAGATTTTTCAGTGCTGATTAAACCACACATGCAGGAAGATGAGTGTTACAGCATGTAGATTGTTCTCTGGCTTCATTCAAATAGTTGAGTGGTCAATAAACAGAGTAGTCTAATTTGGATTCTGCACAAAGTATCAGAGAAAACACCAAATTATTTGTTCAGGTGGAGCAGAAAACATTGAAGGCAAATATTGGTATTCTATTTTTCTGGTTTTCCCCTGTATTGCTATGTGTCTCCCTCTAAATGGAAAAAATATTACTGAAAATATTTGGTGACTTGTTCCTTCAGAGTCTTCTACAGAGGTGGAAAAGTGAGCAATGGTATTTTCCTCATGAAATTGTTTTTATCTGGGGAATGTCTGTGAAAAAACTTTCATGTACTTCAGCGCGGAATTTAATAATTTTGACTGAAAAAAAAATGCAGTGGTAAATATGAAGTGATAGAATATGTCATAAGTTTTCTTTCCAGCAATTATGACATAGTGCACAGTAATAAAAATATTTTGAACTGTCACAAAACTTTGTTTCTTGGGTTCCCAGAAAAATCTGCACACTGGAAATGAAGTTCTATGGGGTCTCAGTGTCAGAGCAGGAGGCTGTCTGAATTATGCCTTGAGAATGATGGAACTGATTCAGTTCAATTGAATTTTATAATAGAAGAAGCCTAACCAGAGAAGAAAAGCAGGCATCTAGCTGGGAAGATGGGAATTGAAGTTTTCTATGGGGAGAGGAGAGCTCAGAACAATGACCTTTCTGCTTCTAGGTCAAGCTGCAGTTTTTGATCACTGAGTGGCTGGCTGCCTTTTGCCAGTCCTACAGTCCCTCTTACAGGCCTGGTTGAAATAACTCTGCTATGGATGATCTTTGGTGTGTCGATGGCTTCTGTTTTGTGATAAAGTAGGCTAATGAAAAGTTTAAAAAAAAAAAAAAAAGTAAGAAGAAAAGAGAATTTCTCTGGTAGCTGAGGAACTTAATGAAGTTCAACAGAGGCAAATGCAGGGTTCAGCACCTCCAGGTAGAACCACCCCAGGTACCAGCACAGATTCTGGGCTGACGTGATGGAGAGCAGTTCTGAGGAGAAGGACCTGTGGGTCCTGGTGGACAACAAGCTGTCCATGAGTCAGCAGTGCCCTTGTGGCCAAGAAGGCCATTGGTATCCAGGGGTGCAAGAGAAATAGTGTAGCCAGTCAGTTGAGGTGATCCTTCACCTCTGCTCTGCTTGGTGGAACAGCATCCGGAGTGCTGTGTCTGGTTCTGGGCTCCTCAGTACAAGAGAGATGTGAAGCTCTCTTCCCAGAAGGGTGGTGGGACTGGAGTATCTCACTCTAAAGGAAAACCTGGGCGGGTTGGGCCTCTTCAGCCTGGAGAAGACAGAGGGGATCTTACCAATGCATTCAAGGGTGAGTGTCAAGAAGGTGGGTCCCAGGACAAGGGTGAGGTGATCCTTCACCTCTGCTCTGCTTGGTGGAACAGCATCCGGAGTGCTGTGTCTGGTTCTGGGCTCCTCAGTACAAGAGAGATGTGAAGCTCTCTTCCCAGAAGGGTGGTGGGACTGGAGTATCTCACTCTAAAGGAAAACCTGGGCGGGTTGGGCCTCTTCAGCCTGGAGAAGACAGAGGGGATCTTACCAATGCATACAAGGGTGAGTGTCAAGAAGGTGGGGCCCAGGACAAGGGACAATGGGCACTAAGTGAAACATAGGAAGGTCCATCTGAATATGAGGAAAAACTTTGCTTCAAGCGTGGCAGAGCACTGGAACAGGCTGCCCAGAGAGGTTGTGGAGTCTCCTTCTCTGGAAATATTCAAAACCCACCTGGACAAAATCCTGTACCTACCTCCTGTAGTTGAACCTGCTTTAGCAGCAGGTTGGACTAGGTGATCTCCAGAGGCCCCTTCCTGTTGTGGTTTGGTTATTTTGGATACTGTTAGATGGCTTGTTCCCGGTTTTCCCCTTCCCCTGTTGGTCTCACCCCGGACCCCTTCCCTGCCTTCCCCCCTGTCAATCTAATTGTCAATCTCTGTGAGCAATCCCCTATTTCCAGAGAGTTCTCACCTGTTCAATTCCCCACTGAATGGTGCTGTTGCTCCTCCCCTTGAGCCCTCTCNCTCCCCGACTGCTGGGGCGAGACCACTGAGGGTTTCTCCTCTGATTTCTCCGGGTGAGGGCTGAACCCTCAAGCCGCCGCCCGCCCAGACCTTCCAACCCTGATCATTCTGTAAGAATCTGGGAGATGCTCTTGTATGTAATTGTGAGAGAGTGAAATTCAACTCTTACTGAAAGCAGCAGTGACATTAATCTAAAAATCTTATTGATCAATTTAAAGATCCAGAAATCAAGATGGGATTTCATATTCTAACTTGAAAATACACAGCACAGTAGCACCTGCTACAAATGATGAAGAAATAATACTCAGTTCTTCTCTCTAAGAAGCATGTCCTAATTCAACAGCTTGGTGTGCAGATATTAGTAAACTTCATCCTCATGCTTGGATGAAAAAAATGTGTGTGTTAAATTTAGTATGGGATTTTAAAAAATGAATGCTGAGAAATAAAAAGAGGAAAGAGACTGTTGGTCTGTGAATAGCAAGTAGTGCTGGCATATTGTGGAGGTGATAATATTCTTAGCAGACAGTACTTACCTGTGGTTTTCTGAATAAGCCCCGATACATTGGTATTACCAGGTAAATCCTGCTTAGGTTTGCAACTGCTTTAAAAAATTTTGCTTTTTCAGTAATCACCTGCCAGCTGGGAAGGAATTTGATCCTTTTCTTATATCTGGAGACCTCACTTTCTCCTTGTTTTATAAGAGCTCAGTTGCAGTGCTGGTGAGTTTATGTTGATGAAGTGAGAATTACTGTGTCATATGAGCATGAATGGAGGGAACTTCATGGACTCTACCATTTCCACTCCCAATTTAAAGCTTCTTGACAGGCATTAGGACCTTGGACAAAGACTCCTGCCTCGGCCCTCTGCAGAAGTGTTCTCTCTTTGTATCATCTCTGCAAGATGGGAGCTGAGAGCACCTTGGGATGCTGGAGCAGAGTGGGAGCTGCTCTGAGGTGCCCTTTTTTGATTGCACTAACTTCCCAAGCATCTTTAAAAGATGTGACAAAGTAGCCTAAGCAAATGGTAGTACTGACAGCAGCAAATCTCTGGTTTTGTTGATTGAGAAGGAAAATACTACTGTTTTTATTTGGTTTTACAGATATTTCCTATTTTACAGAACCAGTATAAGGAATTTTATGTAAGGTTAGATGAGTAAACTTTATCTGGAGGGAAAGAAATAATTGTTGTATATATTAAAAAAGCTATATGATTCAGCTGTTTTGGAGGTACATTTTGATGGTGCCCTGTGAAACAACTTGAGTGAATGTCAAGTATAAGCATTAGAGACATCTGAAACAAGCCGGGGAGTTTGAGATGCTAAAAACAATGAGGAGGAAAAAAGCTGGGCCAGTCATTGCAAGACTGTGTTGCATTAATGCAGAGACTCTCTGAGCAGGTGCCAAATTAAAACAGTTGGGTGAGTGTAGCCAGCTCCTGTGCTGGCCTGAAGTTTGTTGGATGCCACTGCTTAAATTTCACTAGTTTATACTATGGAGAAAAATGGGAAGGATTTGTAGGATATGTGTGCTCATGTATCTAAGTGTGCAGAGTCCTCAGTGAATGTGTGGATATAGTAGAACAGTTGTTTTCTGCCATTTTAAGTGCTTTTAGAAGCGCACACGTGGGTTTTATCCAAGGAAAATAAATTTCATTTGGTATTCTTTGCTTTGGTTCAGATGATGGAGATTGAGATGTTGGTGACAAATTCCTCGTTTTAGGGTTTTCCCTGTTCAAATGCCGGGGTCTTATTTTCCCTTATTTTTCCCTAGGTGTTTCAGGTTAAAAAAAAAATCTATTTCTGTTAGAAAACTCCTTTGAAAGGGTAACCACTTTGCTTAGAATTGGTTAACCTTTTCCATAGTGCTGCATCAGAGAGAGATTGTGTCTTTTGTTTCAAAACCTCCTCATGAAGGAAGAAAATAAAACCAACCAAAACCTGCAGAAAAAAGAAGCACGGCATTATTGCTGATTCGCAACAGGCACAGCAGCAGCAAAAGCCAAAGGATTTTTGCTAAATCCAGTAAAGCATCCATTTGCCAAGTGATAGTGGCTCATTTTGTGTTCAGGCTGCTGAGCACAGGTGCCTTTGACAAGGTGCACAGTGTCCTTTATTTGACCCTCTCTTGATGTTAGAGAAATCTGATTGGTTTTCTTTAATCTCTGAGTTTCTGCTTGCAGTGAAAAACAAAAATAAATAATAAAAAGAAAATTAGAAGATTAATTAAAAAAGAAAAAGCAAAGAAAAGCTGAATGAAACCTAATTTCATCTTTTTAAGCTCTGGTTTATTTTGAGCTCTTTAAAAAAGCCTCCTTCTTTTCAGGATGAGTCCACACAATATTATCTTCCTAGTAGTAGTGTGGGAGGAAGTATCCTTTTTAAAAGGAAAATCTGTCCTTGCTGAAAAGGAAGATTATAAGCAGAACTGTATATGAATGACTGAACAGGGGAAAAAATAAGCAAGTAAAATGGCAGATTTTCTTATGATCTTTTTTTTTTTCCTCTGAAACTGTTACTTATTTCATCTTTAAAGACTGCAGGATTTTGACAGCCAGGAGCTAATTTGCAATTTTC
The DNA here is from genome assembly GCA_013397915.1 of Daphoenositta chrysoptera. Taxonomy (NCBI): domain Eukaryota; kingdom Metazoa; phylum Chordata; class Aves; order Passeriformes; genus Daphoenositta; species Daphoenositta chrysoptera. The sequence continues at coordinate 201,664 of VZRO01005462.1, forward strand.
CCTCTGAATTCTAGTTTCAAATGAATTTTTCCTGCCCCGCCCCTTTCATTGAAATGAAGTAAATCTCAAGCTGACGAATTTTAATATATGTAGGCATACAGCTTCTCTCTGATTTAATGGATTTTGGGCAAAATGACAAAAAAATCTGGCATAACAAAGAAATACTGGTGTATACCAGAATGCTCCATATAAAGCACTTTCAGTAAAGCTTTGTTAGTTTCTGTACCAGGATCTGTCCTTCCTAGTTGGAGTCACGGATTTGACATATAGGCACAACCTGTAAATGCTAAATATTTTTCTAATGAAATTTTCAATAGAGAAAAGAATAAACAGACTGGAAAAACTAGGCTGCAGCCTAAATAAAACTGTATTTTCTTTGGCAGATGTTGAAGTTATAGATACAAAGGCAGTAAAAGCTAGGCTTGGATTGCACAATTTTTCTTCCAAAAGAAAACATTTAAGTAGGAATTGCTATCTTTTCTTATCCATTGGTAAATTGCGTGAAAGTCTCATTGTCATTTGCTCCCTTTAGTACCCTTCAGTTTGTTCTATTAGTTAAGACTGTTCTTATTAATAGACTGAGGTGATAATTGTGCACTGTTATTAACATTACTTTCCTCATTTGTTTTGCTTTAAGTTACTTACAAAAGTAAACATTTCGTGAAGTCTAATTTTTTTCTCAGAAACAGATGTTAGGTAAGCATAAATCAAACAGTGTATATCCCTGCATGAAAACAGTTGCAGTTTGTTTGGTTGTGCACTTTGCAGGCATTATTTAGTGCTTTGTCATGGAAATATGGACAATATCTCAGCTAGACTTCGTTGTCACCGTTTTTTCTTTGTGTGGGTCTTGGGATGAACATCACTGTTTAGTGACTAAAGTGATGCTAACGTTAGTTAAGAAACCCATTCTTTCTCCTGGATGCACACTTGACTTTCCAGTAATATCTGGAGATATTTTAGCATCTGTGTGCTTTAGTTTTCTCTTTGCTGACTTCTTATATAAATGACAAAAAGTGGGAGAGGGAAGCCCTGAACCAAAGGACTCTGACATTCAATAGAAACAGAGAAGAGAAGTTGTGGTTCTGATTTCTGAATACTGTCGTCGCTTGGTTTTCATTCCAAAATGGGATGAAAAAGAAATAAAAAATCAGAAACTCAGAAACTGTTAAGAGAAACTGTGTGGGGGAAGCTAGTGTTGTCCTAACCATTCTAAAGTGCTATTTCACATAGTCGGCAAAAGATTTTATGTACAGATATCTAAAATCAAAATATTATAGTACTGGAATGGAAAGACATATACAGATGGTTGTCAGAAAATAGGAAGATACTGCTGCAGCAGCTATATCTTGCCTTGCTGGGTACCTTTGTGAGGGAAACTGAAAATATAGGATTGACATTGCAGATGAATTTCTCATATTTTTCAGAGGGCACACTTCCCTAATAGGGATCATTTGCAGAGATCCTCTTCCTGTCACACTTTTATTTCTAATCCCAGATAGTTTAGGGCTGGTTTATAAACAGAAATATGAAGTCTTACAAGACAAGCTTGCAAAACTGTGAATAGTCTTCGTGCTGTCCTTATAAGAAGTATACCCTTTCTTGAATAAATAGGCCCTCTGCTTGCCAACTGACTTGAATTTTATAAGCATTTTTACAAGGAAAAATAAGCCACTTCTTGCAGTTATGTCAGAGCCAAATTTGAAATGTCATTTTAAAATTCTGGCTACTGTGATCTGATTGATAGCATTTCCTAAGTTTTTTTGTCTTCTAATTTTTCATGACATCCTGCTCAGGAAACACATACACGTGCCATCTGCCGTATGTTGTACATGCAAATCAGTTTATGGATCTCTCATGTTACAAATACCTGGATAACAAAATTATGTGGTGTCCCTGTGAATGGACTGTAGGTATCAGCTCACATTGTACCTGCCTATGTCAAAATAGCACAAGTGCTCAGGCAATAGGACACAGTGGTGTTGCATCTGTTTTGGCCTGTCCCTTTACACAAGAATCAGTTCAGTTCCTTTCTTCTTATCCTTGGATCTCAGCTGTTTGTTCATGACCACTGGCATGTCTTGGAATGATGTCTGGAGGGGTTGTGGACCTCTGAAGTATCATTCTGCTGTATTCTTGCTCACCAGAAATGCAAATTTTCCCCAGGATGTTTGTTAGCTTTCATGTAAAGTGCTGGATTGTAAGGTCATTTGACTTGGTAGTATTTCATGTGTGTTTTTATATATGTCATTATATATATCATTAAAGGGCAAGGAGTAAGGATACTCCTAACAGTGGTCCTGCGTGGTGCACCACCAGTTCAGCAGCATGAAGAGGTCTTCCAGTACTTCCTGGGAGTGGTTTTGGTAGTTAGACCTTATTATCAAATTTGGGACTTGAGCAGCTGTACTTCAGGTTTTCCATCTTTGAGCAGAAAATTTTCTTTAGGCTTCACACTACCAGTTTTCATCATGATGTTGGGATATGTAGGGTATTGCTGCCAGTAGGGAGCATTAATTCAGTTAGCTTTCGGTTGGACTTCTTCACCTCTAAAACTTCTATAATGATCATCCCTCTTGCATATTGTTCTCCAGCCTTTTAATACTACCCGGAATGGCTTTCATGCCCTGTGTCATGCTCTCTGGGATGGCTGTTAGCTGCTTCAGTTCTTTTATGGGCACTTTGCAGCCTGCCCCAGTTCTGGGTGCATGGGTTTCCATCTCATTGGCCTTCCTTAATAGGTGCTCGTATTTGTTACCCAGTCCAGCACACGTGAATGCTTGTTGGGTTTTTGTTGCTTTTTCCAGCAGCCCAGTGCTTGTTGAGCTTGTGGGCTGAGGGTTCTGCTGAAACACACCACCTTTGGTTACAGGTGACCGTGTAGGGAAGAAGTTCCTGCTAACACTTTGTTCTGAAGTTTCTGCAGTCTGTAGTGTACTTGCCCCTCACCAAAATAGTCGCTCTGTGTTGCCTTTTTGTGCTATTTATGCAGCAGCAATGGCCACTTGGAGATCCACTGAAGTGCAACCACTTCTGCTGCCAGTCCTCTGCATTTCGCTATAAATTACCATCCCCCTGCTGTGACCTGCTGGCTGCCAGCAGACTTTAATACAGACACTGGTACCAAATAAGACTTTTTAATGTCACCCTGTGGAATTACTCTGGAGGAAAACCAGTGTTTCTGGAGCTTTAATCACATGTGAGACACCTTTTAAGCAGATATGCTCCAGTGGTCCCTATTCTCACCTTTTTGGTGTTAATGTTAAACTGCATAAATGTTATTGAAATTATAGAGTGATTCTGGATTTCCAAGAGTGTCATTGGGACCAAGTTACTCTTCACTTGATTCAGTACTATTATTCGTGAATATTTATTTTAATATGAGTTTAAAGTTAGTCCTTTGAATCCTTATAAAAAGTTCGAGGAATTTATGGACAGGTATAATCTGTGCCCTTCAGTCAGGCTCTAATGAAAGACAGAAGAATTCACTTCGCTTCTGGATATATTCCAAAAATTATTTTTTTCTTTTTAATTTAGGCTGTGATCTTGCAGTTGGTGAGATCCTGCCCTGGAGTATTTCAGGAGGTAGCTGTGTTATTTCTTGTGGCATAAGAAAAAAAAAAGACAAAGCCTAAATGCAAGGCCTGTAGTTTATTTCAACAAAAAGTGTAATTAAAAAAATTTTTTAAAAAATTAACCTGTAACTAAGAAGAGATTTCCTATGCTGTACAGCTCAAGAGCTGTTTGTGATGAATTCCTAAACGACAATTTTGCCTTACAGTGATTGACAGAAGTGAATTTTATTCTCAGAAGACACCAAAGTTGCTCAAGAGTGGGCTTCAGTTTTGAAAAACAAAGTTATGAAATATAGCTGGTTTTGGTCCTGATTATCAGTAACTGAAGAGGATGAGGAAAAAATATAAAATAATTTACTGTAAGTTTCACCAGGATGTATGTGGATCTTGCTGGGTGTTTTTGTTTAGCCCCAGCCAGAAACTAATCCCTGCACAGCTGCACACTGACTCCTGCCTTGTTTGGGATCGAGGAGAGAACCAGAACAGTAACAGTGAGAAAACTCATGGGTTCCTATAAAGACAGTTTACAGGAAAAGGAAAACCTGTGCACACAAGCAAAGCAAAACAGGGACTTCGTTCAGTTCTTCCCATGCCAAGCCCAGGACAGCAGGGCTCCATCAGTGAAAACAGTGACTTGGGAAGACAAACTGAACATTCCCCGCTCTCTTATTCTTCCCCCAGATTTATATGTTGTCAGCTGTCCCAGCTGTGTCCCACCGCCAACTCTTTGTGCACAGCCTCCTCACTGGTGGGGTGGGATGAGGAGTAAAAAAGGCCTTGAGACTCTGTGCAAGCCCTGCTCAGCAATAAGGAAAACATCCCTGTGTTATCAACACTGTTTCCACCACAAATCCCAAATACAGCCCCATACCAGATACTGTGAAGAAAATGAACAATCCTAGACAAAACCGGCACACTGAGTTAGTTGTGAAAGTTTATCAGTATCTTTTGGTACTTGCTTTGGATCCAGTAAGAGGAGACTTTTTCGGACCTCTTTTTATGGCATTTCATTCTGGCATGCTCTCTGTTCTTCATTAGGACCTCATGTTCCCAATATGTTGAGTTTTGCTCACTGAGGGCTGCCTCCCTTTGCCTGTGAATGCTCCCTGGAATGCTGTCATGTAATTCGCATTGCAATTTGGTTAAGAGGGGTCATCTTCCTCTCACCTCCTCTGCAGTGAGTTCTGTCAGGAGGGAGATCAGGGGAAAGAGGGCCACCAACCTCCCACTAATCAAGTTCTCTGTTTGAAATAGATGCAAACATGGGAATGGCAGGGTGAGTACATTCACGTATTGGACACAGCCATTAATAATAATAATAAAATGTGCAAATTTTTATCTGTGTCAATTCCAGTATCTTGAGAAACAGTGGTGCATTTTAAGAGAATCTGTTTTATCAAAGGATGGTTCTTCAAAATAAAACATAATTAAGCATTATCAATACAAATAATGTACCTTTTGTATGCTTTAGGACTGAAACTTTTGAGTATCATGCTAGAAGTCTATTATAAAACTTTTCCCTTGTGTGTGTTGTAGCTCAATGCTTTCCTATCAATGTCAATACCTATTTTCATAAAAAGGTTTCTTAGAACAATTAAAATGTTGTGTATATGATTATTATCAACAAAACTTTGTTGTCTTCTTGTAAAAGAATTTTTGTTTTAATGATCAGAATATAGACTACTGTCTGTGAAATCCAGACTAGAAGAGAAAGGGTACAAAAATTCTTTGTTTACTTCCACCTGTCCGTGTTTTTGTTTTATAGCCAGCTTCCAAGAGCATATTGAGGTAATTTTTTTTTTTTTTTCAGAATTTTGTCAGTAAGAGTTTCAAAAAACCAGATATCTCACATTTGTTCAAATACTATTTTTTTCTGCTGCTTTTAGGAACTGTGCTAGTAAGATCATGAAATTAGATGTCTTTGTTTTCAAATCCATGTTTTCTTCCTGGTTTTTCAATATTTAATGTTTTCAATACTTAAATACTTCTAGTATTTTCAATATTTATATACCTTATTGTTATAACTAAAGAAAAGCTGGAAGAAAATATTTGCAACCAGTCAGCCACAGTTTTATATGTTTAGTTTTGGGATTCCAGAAGGTTAGAATTTTGTGGAGAATTTCACCTACATTTGCAAATTGCTTCTTCAGAAAACACAAATTTAGAAAAAGGCAAAGTGCTTAATTTAAGCCAGTTTCAAATGAAACGTCTAAGATGTTTCAAAAGCACTTTCTAGTTACTAATATATAACTTCAGTAGTGTCAAGAGCCCAAATATGAATTTAAATTCTTGGGTTTGGACTCAACAAAGTATTTAATTGAATTCCTTATAAAAGAAAAGTGTTTCCTTTTAAAAATAAAAAGAAACCTATCATTTTTAATCTCAGCCAGTGTTCAAAAATTCTCTTTCCAAATAACTTTCATTCCTTATTGCCAATTTTCATAGATATTTACTTTAATTCTTATTAATGATTCAAAAAAATTTAATTCTAGGAAATAGTAATTGGCATCCACCAGATCCATAGACCACTTGTTCATTTCCAGTCCTAGAAAGCTTGTTAAAATGAAATTTAAAAAAAATTTAGGAAGGCAGGTGTTTTAGATGTTACAAAATGTTATACAGCTGAAATCAGTTGGAGGGGAAAAGGTTTTGTGTATCACCATAATCTTTAAAGCCAAACCCAAGCACCTTTATTACATCAATCATGTATCTCCAGTATACTCAACAACTAACCACCTCCATTTCTTAATAATCTTTTAAAAAAAATACTGAGTGAAAGAAATAATTCGGAATTTTTTTTTTTTTTTGTGAAACAATTAAGTTGATAATATCTGACCACAACCCAAAGAATAACTGAGAACATGCCCTAGGACATAATCTGGTCAGCAATGGGGAAACAGATAAGACATGTATGCTGTGAAGCCTGCACAATTCAGTCTGTTATTTGTCTCCTAATAAATCTAAAGGAAGGTAATAATGTCCACTGCTATAGCTGTACATCAGTAAATTGTAATTGGTTTAGTTTTTATGATTTGTCTGTCAGAAAACGCTCCAGGAAAGTCTGAATGGTGTCTAATCTGTAAGTGGACTCTTATTAAGCAGAGAGTTTATAGGCATGTGACAGATGATTACAGCAGTGGAGAAGCTGAATCTTAGAGACTCTAATGTCAAAGAAGTTATTAGCAATGATAGTCTGAGCACATGTCTGGGTGTTTTGAAAGTTGTGGTACAAGTGGAACATCTACAGAGGCAGCTCCCATTGCCACAGCTTCCTCCCAGGCAGCAAAAGCCAAATACTTATTTCCTGCTGCTAAAATGAGATCAAGTCATAATGATTCATTCACTGTTTCAATAATAATGCCAAATATTCTCAGACTGAAATATAAAGTAAACTATCCTAATGTTGCTTTACTTAGTGTAAAAGATGTTTCCTGGTGCGTTGTGTTTAGGAGTGGTAAGATCTTGCTAACACTGCTCATGGTAAAACTTGCACTTATTCTAGTAAGTGGCATAAGACTGTTGACATATATCTGGTGGTAAAACTTAGTGTTAGCATTCGATCCCTTAAATGACAGAGGTATTATATAAATATGATAATGCATTAAAAAAACAAAACAAAACCAAGCCAAAAATTATTTACCTTCAATTTCTAGATTATTGTAATAATAACTGAGCGATAGAAGCAACTCCTTTTCCTCCAGGATGAGAATTGTTCAAAGAGTATATTAATACTTTTCGGAATGGATTTCCAGATTGGAATCCTAAAGAGAATGAAGGCATTTCCCTGACATCCTTAAGGCAGGTGCCTAAGCTCTGGAGAAGGGAGATTTCTCAGGCACCTATATGTTTAGTGGTTCCTAGTAGCTAGTTGTAGGGGACTATGCACATATTTTCAATGATTTTTCATGCACTGTTATAGATTCTTAACCCAAGAGATCAGGGTGTTTTTCAGTTTTGAGTTTCTCTGCTGTGCTACTCCCCTAGAAACTTCCTGAACCTCTCACTGGAACCAGTCGGTATTCAGAGAAAATATCTCTCCCTATCACCTGTACAGTGCATGAATATTTTCCCTGTCTGTCTCTCTCTTACAAGCTCTCACACAAATTAAATTTTAATTATGAAACTGTATCAGGCATTGAATCAAAATGCCGGCTAATAAACCACAGACAACAGCAATAATCCTCCCTGCCTGACAATCCCTGGTCCCCTGTGGATGATTGGGCCATTTATTACTCCACTAGTCTAAACAATTGTGCTGTAATAGCTGGAGTGAAACATTGTCTCATAACTGAAGGTGCTTGCTTTCTCTAGTGTCTGCAAGGCATTCAGGTTAAGGTGATGTAAAACTTCCTAGCTGGACTACAGAAATCTGAAAAATGTCAGGGAACTTGCTGTGTGCTCTGTGAGGTGCTGAGCAGAATTTAGACTTGACAGTATCATGCAGTACAAACCAGTCATTAACAGTGAAAGCAATTAGTGCCCAAGAAACAAGGCCAAATTGATAGATATTATTTTTTAATACACACCGGGTATAGTTGGTTTTTTTTTGGTGTGCAGTTTCATCCCGTTCCTCCTCACCTCTTTCACCACTATGTGTACTTCCTGAAATTCTGGGGGATGAATCCAGAGGAACTGGGGTAAGGAGAGATTGTTTGAATATTACAGGTGCTAAGATAAGGTTGAACTGGAGAAATAGAGGCTTAGTGGACCAGGATCTGATCTTTATTAGAATGACAGGAACAACAGAGCAGCTGCTGATTTCAGGAAATATTCTGTGCTGGTACTGATGTACAGAGGAAGCAGAGTAAAGCCTAGTCACAATGCTAGGATCTTCATTTCCATGGCACTACTTGCTATATTTCCAAATTTTCCTCTGGATAAATACAAAAGAACTGGTGAAGATAAGATGGGCCAGAGATATTAAATGATATTAAATAACTTCATTTGGAAGAAACTGGTTTTAGGATTCACTTGAGCACTGATGAGCTGAATGTATCACAGAGATAGAGAAAAAAAAAATAGCTTCAAGAAGCAGGATCCAGTAAAAACTGGTTTGCGAATGAGCTAGAAAAACCTTTTCACCTTTGTTTTTTAACTTTGTCCCATGCCTATCCTGCCAAGCCAGGGATCTTCATAGTCTGTCCCTTTGGCACACTCTTTACCAGTGCAAACTTGCTGCTGCATCCATGAAGGCAGGTTCAAAACTTTGTGCAAGGAAGCTATCCTGAATCTGAGGGGATTGCAAAAAAATGGAAGTAAGAAAAACATTGCAAAAGCAGACTTGCACATAAACTCAAATGCAACAGCACTTTCTTGATGCTTTCTCAGTTAGTGCTGCCCTGACACTCCAACACCCTCAGCAAAACAGAGCCACCTACTTGCCCAAATCTGCCCCTAAGCACATATGCTGAATTCTCTCCGTCACCTCCCCTACTCTCAGCCTTTTTGTGTCTCAAGGACTAGGCAAGGACGGGTCCAGGGTGCTTTGGTCTACACCTACCCAGAAAAACATCAAATTAGTTAGGTTTTAACTTGCTGCTGCTGCCTCTCATCACTGTCACATTGCTTTTATTTTAGGCATGTTTCCCAAACAGTAACATAAAGTACTCCTTGGAGAGTAGGTTCAAGCAGTAACTAATGGTCAGGTTCATTAGCAATTGTGCTTGTAAACATTTTGTAGAAGAAAGCTTCAGGTTTTTTTTCCATAAACCACCAGAGAAAATGCATCCTCTGAGTTAAATTTGTGACTTAATTTGAAGTTGCATTGTGCTTAATCATTATCAGTCCATTCCCCCACTTTTTCATTTTCCATGTTTCTGATAGATTTATAGGAAAAGAGGTTTATTCTCCATTAATATAAAAAATAAAAACATAACAACTGCTCTCTTCTCTTATAAGATGTCTGGTTAATTTCATGGATTTTGTCATGAATATAATGTCATAACTTATTTAAATTCCCCATCTGTATTTCCAGCACATAGTTAATGTCAGTCTGGGAAACATTCCCTTAATAGTTTCTGTGATCAAAAAGTTGATCTATTTATCACAAGAGTCAAGTTCTAAAGAAATTTTAAATTCTCTCTTTTTTACTTTTTGCTTCTGAAATCACAGAAACATACTAATTTTTTTTAAAAAAAGAGAAAAAAAAATGGGCAGAAAGACAGCCAGGTCTCTGTGAGTAAGGATAGGGCTTCATGATGAACCAGGCCACTTAGAGTAGGTTTCTTCAAGAGGCTTGTGAGAAAGTGTTCAAGTAGGAGCCTTGAATTGACCTTATTTTCCTGATGGTTACTATGCTTTCCAGATTAAAAGCTGTTTTCTTTTATTGAAATCGAAAAGTGCCAAACATTGAACTTGCTTTGTAAGACACACATCAAGAGATAAAATATTTCAGTACAATGACATGACCTGACATTTTAAAGCAGATAACAAATGACACCTTGTCAATGCCACCAATTTATTATTCCCTCTCTTGTACCTCTGTGTCGCAGTGGGATACCACATTCATTTTAATCATGGGCATGCGTTAAACAAATTTTTACCAGAAAAGCATTTACAACTCCCCTAGCTGTCTCCCATTTCCTGACCTCACAGCCATCCCAGTGTAACGTATAAAGACAAAGGCTGTGTTAAATTTTTCATTATTTTATCCAATTTCTGATCCAATTACATGAGGCTCTTCCATCACTAACATGAATGTATATGCTATAATGTCAGCTGCTGCACATTAATCAGGCTTTTTTTTTATTCAGTGGACACTGGTGCTAAATCATCTCACTGAAAAAAATGGGACAAGAAAGAGATGCAAATGAATAAGGAGGAAACTCCTTTTTGAGCAATTAGAGCAGGAGTGGGTGGCCTTCCACTCAAATCCCCAAAGATCCGGAAATGCAGTAGGTTGTTTTACATCTTTTGTTTTCGCCTAATTAAAAAAGAATAGATGCTGTTGTGGTGTGCTATGGCAGGTTATTGGTTTCCCCCATAACCAGCCACTGCCATCTCCTCCCATCCCCTGTATTTGGTTTCTCCCTCTGGAAAATTCTGTATTCCCCGATACCCCCAGGGTATTCCTCCCCTCCCACAATGCTCCCCATTGGTTCTGTAACCCTTGACTGCTGGAATTCAAACCCTGCATCCCTGCACCATTGGATATTTTGTATTCTCCCCTCCCACTCTGTAAAAGATAAAACACCTGCGTAACGGCCCTTCGGGGCTTCTCTACACGACCCTGGTTCCCCTAATAAACCTTCTACCCTGAGAAGCCCCTCCGCCTCCCTCCCTCCTTCTGTCCCGCCCGCCTGTCCCCCCGGTGGGTCTGGTGAACCTGCACTGGGATTTTGCCGACCCTCCCGCGCCCGCGAGCAGCCTCCGCCATCCTCTCCCGTCCGGGTGGGTGCCGGCACTGGCGAATGCACAGCCAGCCGGACAGCCAGTGTCGCGGCAAAATGCTTCTTCCCATGGCTTCGCTTTTCACTGCTTCTTAGAAGCCTGCGTGAACAATTTGAGCTGTGGTTGGCTGCTAGTCTTGTTTAATTCTTTCAGTTGAATGTGTCAGTCCGCTGAAAATGCCTGATGTTATTAAGGTGGATTTCTGGATACGTTACAGAAAGAAGATTTCTACTAGGATAAGAGTCTCTCTCCCTGGAGTTTGGAATGTTATTTTGGTTAATGTGCAGTTTTCTGGGCAAAGGGGAGGTAGGCTTTCAGATGGGAAATACACAATGGTTTCTAAATTTGATACTTCATTTTTTTCATTGAACTGTGAGAAAAAAGATGCCCCATGTGATTTGTCACTTGTAAGGGTCCTGGTCTCAAACTCAGATCAAGAAATATACTTATGATCAGCACTGATAGGCATAGGCATTGCAGAAACTGGAGCATTGGGATTTTCCTAGGTCTTCTGAGTCAGATCTTGGGGTGCCTTACGTGGAGGAAAACAAAGGTTTGAGAACACAAAGTCAAATTGGGTTATGAAGACCCTTGAACTTGCAGCAAAGCCTGGTATCAGAGGAGGTGTACAGGTTTTCTTAGGTTTTGGTATGGTTGCCCAGGAATTTGAAAGGTTGGGATTAGTTTGGACAACTCCACAGCTTCAGGAGTATAAATGTTTGCTGAATTTTACATTTCCTGGAGAGGGTGGTTGTTTACAGAGGTGTTGTCTTGTCTTTCCCTGTTGATAGTCCATAGATTGAAATTAACTCTAATTTTATAGTTAGATTTGTGGTGGTTAAGAAGTCTTACGTGTCCAGCATCATCTCAAGAAATCTTTTAACATAAAGTTATACTAAATATCAGGGCTACTAAGCTTTCTTGTGGTCTTGATTTTTGCTTTTTTTTTTCTTTTTGGTGGTGGTGTTTTTTTTTGGTTGTTGTTTGTTTGTTTTTGGTTGTTTTTGGTTTTGTTTGTTTTGTTTTGTTGGGGTTTTTTTGTTGCCTTTTATTACCTGATATTAATTTAGCATTAAGTCTGACATAGAAAGGAATATGGTTTGCATTGCAAAATGTATTTATCTCAAAATTGTTGGATATATATTTGAAGCCTTTTTAATATTAATGAAAAAAATTATGTGGACATGGCATACAGCAGAAAATAAGTGTAGGGACTTTGCCCGGTTTTCAGCCTTGGCAGAGCTTGTGTTTATATTTTTACATTTTGAAATACCCAAGGAAGTCTCTAATCAGAGACATTGAAGCCAACAGACATTTGACTTCACTGACATCAGTACTAGATTTTTAAGAAATAAAACCATTTGGAATTCACATTTAAATTGTGGAGTTTTATTCAATTATGGATCAGACACTTTCTGTGGTTGAGACTACCATGGCATTTAAAATGCAGTTTAAAATTTCTGTTATTTCTTCTGCATAATTCAGACACCTTAACTGTCACAGTGAATTGCAGACATTTTAAATTTATGGTGTATTTGATTTCAATCAGCTGTGTCACACCACAGCTCAATTACATTGCAGCGCAAATAAGTATATATGCAATATGGCAGCTTACAGTTAAACTACAAATTATAACCATACATTTAAAATAAAATAAAATATAAAATCAAGCAGTGGGATTGAAAGGTACAGTTATGAATTTTTTTTTTTTTTTTATCTGAAGGTGAAATCCAGAGTTATAAACTCCAGGGTGGCTTTTCCTCAGGGACAACATGGCCCATTTTCACTAGAATTTTAAAGACTTTCCTTCAGTCTTTCATTGTTATCTTGTCTTGAAGATGACAAGTAGAGGTGATCAAGACAGAGGTAACTGCAAATCTGCATTTTGTTGCAACACCTAAGCTACAACATGTAAAAGTTTCTTACAGTATGTAAGAGGGTGCCAGGACACAACTCTATATTTTTAAGTAGTAGAATTCTACTGCTGTCCTGCACTTATGCCAGGGCCCTCAGTGGGGTTTTTGCTGGCTACCCCCAGGCTGGCTGCAACAGCTATGGGGCAGTTTGGGTCAAATGCAAGAAACAGCTCGAAGAAGGGATTTGCAATGACTTTCTCAAAGAAATGACCGTTTGTTGTGGTTGTTGCTGTTGTTGTTGTCCAATATATAGCAACTATATATGTTTTCTGTTTTAATATTGTCTGGATAATAAGAAAACAAGAGCATATATTCCTTTATACGATCCCTTTAACCCTTCAGACATGATTCCTATGACATTCTGTGAATTAAGCATCATTTCAAGAAGGCTTTTTTTTCTGAATTCTTCTGAAACGGTTGTTATTTTTGAATAAGGAAAAATGTGTGTTTCTCAATGCTGTCTCTGTAAAATAGGGCAAATGTAGCTTGATCACTTTTAAGGTGGCATTATGGTGTCACAGCAACCAGGAGAGAGGTTTCAAGTATGGAGTACAGCATCAGAGTAGTGTAACCTTTCAGAAGTGACATGGGGCGACTGGCTGGTTTAGACTGGTTTAAGAGAATTAATATTTACCATGAGTAATCTGTGTCTCTCATTCCTTCAGGTTTATCAGTTTAGAAGAAATGCTAGTGGATGATGGCAGTGGAAGGTATACTGAATGAAAGGGTTAAAAGACTCTACAGCTATAACACAAAGATATATAGAAAAAAGAATGAATTGTCTTATAAAGAAATAACATTCTCTAGCTCTGCCATCCTTAGTGTACTGGGGACTAATATCTGTGATACAGATATAATATGGTATATGAGTTTCCACATTTAGCTAAGCCTTCCACAGAAGTAAATGTCCCTAGCACAGCTTAGCCTGACCTGCTAAGGATAAGAATGAGTGACTGAAATAAATAACTCTTGCTTCTTTCCAAGTAACAACTGTATGGCAGCCTTGGTAAGAATGCAATCACAAATGTGTGCAGTTAAGGGCTTCTCATCACCGAACTGAAATTAAAAGATTAGGTGAGATTCAGGAGAGGACAGCTAAAATGCAGATAAACTAACATGCAATTATGTCTGGTATTAGAGACAAATGTGGTTACAGCCCAATGTGGTGGGGGTGAAAGAAGAGCGCTGGGAAATACAGTGGAAACTTGCACAGTATGTGCAGTATTTTGTAGTAATTAAACTTTTACACACTTTGTCAGAGAGAGATTTTCTGTCTTCAGTAGGCTTCGACTTGAGCATTATTTAATCAAAAGTAGGCAGGAAGAGTATACCTGTAACATAAGTACCTTTAATAAACAGCATAAGGAGGACTTACTCAATAATGGTGGCAGAATTAGGCGTAGAAACTTCAAAAACAATAAAAGGACTAATAATTTTTGTTTCTTTTAATAATTGGTAAAACAGAATGGCAATTCAAAATAGAAATTGTTACAAACATAAGAACTTTTCCTGAAGGCTTCTCCCTTCAGGCAGTATATTGTGTTCTGATTAGCACTGGTGTCAGTCCAGGTTCATTTTGCTGAAGCGTGGAATTATCCTGACTGGTAATGGAAAGCAAAATCTGTCCTGAGGAGATTTATTCTGCAGAATAGCCAGGATATCAGCTGCACAGTGAGAACTCAGCAGTTTTGTTATGGGAAACTTCTAAAACAGCCAAGGTAAATTCCCATTGATCTTAGCATGGAGAAATCACGGTGGGATACAAAAGTCTGAACTCACTTCAGGGCCCTGGTTTTGATGTCCTCTATAACCTCATCTTTTGTGTGAACTGTGCCTATGTTCTGTTTAACAAACCCACTTTGGGCTTTTTTTGTCTTCACATTTAATCCTTATCAGGTTCCAACAACACTGCTTCACTTGTGGCTTTATCAGTTTTCCCAAAGAGTTGTCACTGGAAATCGTTGCAGACCTACAGCTTCCAAGTTCTTTGCATTCATGTTTTGTTATCCTATTAAAACAAATCTAGTTACTGTCATAGCAACATAGAGATTTTATAAAAACAGTCAAAAGTTCCAGAAGATAGGTCGAAATCAATGATTATAACAGAAAAAGTCAATAGTGTTTATATAATTAATAATACCATGTGAAATATGGTAACCTAGATAAGGAAATAAGGGGGCCAGATAATTTGAGAATTAGAAGCAGCACATCAAAACCTTGAAGTCCAGAGAGGGAACATTCAGGGACCCATTATCTCCTGTCAGGCCTGTAGATATCGGAATTTTTTTGTCAACTTTGGTGGCATTTATACCGGCATAAAATTGTGTAAGGGAAAAATTCAGTGTCTGGTTTCTAGAGATTAAAGGGAAAATACTGTAATAGTCTCCTGTGCTATTTCTGAATGCAGGTCTACCACGTACAGTGCTCTAAATATCCGCAACTGAGCTCACACACATACAACTTGGGAGGGTGGGAGGTCACCCTTTCTGCAAAGCCTCTTACTGAGGGGATCTTGTTAATCCTTATAGCCTGGTTCAAACTAATTAGGATGGATATGGACACCGTAAAGAGAAAAACAGACCGCCCGTCCTTGAGGAATCCCCAGGGATGCGGGAGTGGAGACAGAGCCGTGCAATCGCTGACTGCGAGGAAGGATCTGCAGCAGACTGCACAGAGCGCTGCTTCCAGCACCTTCTGGCACACCTGATGCAAAGCCAGGGCTTTCAGCTTTTAAAGGTAAACTGAAATAGCAGAGCAAAAATTAAACCTACTTAAGCACCAGTTTCTGTGCTGAGCTCTTCCTCCAAAAAGGTGACCTGGGACAGTCAGACCAGAAGGGGACATGATAAGAAACTTGTTTGAAAATTTTGAAGTCCAAAGACCCTTCTCTGGGTTTTGTTTGCTCCCCTAGCAGGTCATCACTCAACAACATAAAGACTGCTTTGGGTTTTGTTTTTAATTGCAGTGAGTATGAATTTAATTTTGATTTTTAGTTATTTTTTTATTAAAAATACTTTTTTTTTTTCATATAGAATGAGAAAAAGAGGCACAGCAGTTTATCTAGCCAGTTCTTGCCCCAAATTCTTCTGAGCAGAGCTGGGTTTGATCCAAGATTTTCAAAATGAAAGGACAATTTCACAAACCTTGCATAATTCTCTGAGGGAAGAGATGTTTTCCACACTTCTTATGTTCTCATAAGCCAGTTCTTGATGATGCGGTCTTGTAAAGAAAACTAAAAAACCCCTACTAGCTCAAAGCCACACCCCAATATATGAAAAAAATTAGGGAAGAGAATATCTGCACTCTGTAGATCACTCTTAAGCATGGGTCTGCAGAGCAGAGCAAAATATACACCTTTTACAGGGCCATTTCTATAGAGGCTTTGACTATCTCCAAAAGTGGAGTTTCCACAGCCTCCCTGGGCAACCTGTGTCATGTTATCCTGAAAGCAAAAGTTTCCTGCTGCTCAGAGGGAACCTCTGAAAGGAGGCAGATGTCCCATCCCTGGAAATATCCTGTGCCCATTACCCCTTGTTCTGTCAATTCAGGAGAGCGTAATAGTCTACAGTGAACCAAGCAGAAGAAAACTAGGTAATCTATTTTATTTTAATAACAAACAGAAGTCTGTAGCACAAGGTCATTCCTGGTCATTCAAATCCTTTTGTTCAGTTCCGAGAAAAACAGATGTGAGTCCAGCAGTCAATGTTCAAACATCCTCAGCACTCTCAGCCACTTGTGGATGCAGAGTTTGGCACTGGACGTCTCACACTCCAAAGATGTGAAATTTTGCGTTCAGTCAACTCAAAAAGCATTTTTCTTCCTGAATTAAGCCTTCAAGTCCACACATCTCAATGGCAATTACCATGCAAATCTTTAATATTGGTCAGTGAGTAGGACCCATTGCTTTTCATTCCCTTTCAACCATTGCTGAGCTGCTGTTCTTTAAATTGCTGCTCTGGCCATTTAACCTGCAGGCTCAGCATTGCCATTACTGGGTGTTAGTCTTCACTTTTTACTTATCAAAATATCTTTTTTATTATTTTCTTAATTTTCTTTTTTTTTTTTCTTCTTCTCACTCAAGTGGTCAAAGATAAACCTCTGTGTCACATTGAAGCAGCACTGACAGCCCTTATGATGGCACGGCCACGTTAGAGAGGGCAGCTCCCAGCTTCTGGCTCTAGTTCTGGTCATGTTGTGGCTGTGTCACAGGGAACTGGTGACATAACTGGCCCAGGACAGGAGTCAGGCTGTCAGGGAGATGTGGGATGGACAGCCTTGACCTGAGGCTAGGAGAGTCCTGTGCAGGGAGGCAGGGGCTGCTCAGGGTCTAAGGTGTCTGCTGGTTCTTGTTTCCCTTGTTTTGACAGCCTCAGCTCTGGACAGGGACATGACCACATCGTGGCATGCTCCTGTCCTCACCCTCCTCCACCACTCAGCCAGAGTGCTTTGCAGCTTTCTACAAGGACAGTGACCTAAGGATAAGAAAAAAACACACTGTCCCAGTTTGCCCCATGCCATAGTCCTACAGGCAGCTGGAATGTCCCCACATGAACAAAGAAAGCTCCACACCATCCACCTTTTCAACAGCCTTTTGATGTTTCATCAAACAAACAAACAAAAAATCTCAAGAGTGCATAACTCAAATGAAATTGAAATTTTAAGTTTTTCACCTTTGTGCAAAGAGTGGCCTGGCTTTCCAAGGCTGTTCAGTAATATATTAAATATTCTAGGTGGTTCAGCACTTTTCTGAAGATCAGGGTCTTCTGCTGTGTTCCTGATGAGAAACATAAATTCACTAGTCACCTTTGGAAATCTTGGTTGAAGCCTGAAGAACTTTTAAAAATCGTTATAATTTAAAATTTATTTTCTACCTTTATAGATTTGTCCTTCATTGTGTTGGCATTTCCCTTAAGAAGAAATTCAAAGCACATGAACAAAGATGCATGGGGGATCATGCAGGTCACCACAGCCGGTTACAGGTATAAATTTCCTCTGAATCACCTTCACCTGCACTGTACTTTGAGCATCTCCACTGCTCTAATCTCAGTATTTTGGTGAATATGAGAAATTGCTATCCTGACCTCCAGCTGTTATAATTTTCCTAACTCCTTTAAACTCTCTGCCATTATATCTGTCTACGTTGTTTGGGCCATAAGGACTTGTGAGTGAGTTATCCAGTAACACTCTCAAAAGTTGTCTTTTAGTCAGCAGTCTGTAGTATCTAATTATCACACAAGCACAGATCATTTTATCAATGGCACCATGTAGAAGCCAATGAAACCAGTGTACCACAGAGCAGCACAAACCAAAAGAACCAAAGACTAGTTTTGCAGAAATAATGCTTTTCATGTGCAAAGCAGCACATGTCATCTAACAAAAGCTCAGACTGAGACAAGGATTGGAAGAATATTAGATTTATACATTTTACATCTCGATGAGAACGTAGAAAATGCAAGCTCTTATGAGATTTTTCTTCAAAATCTTACAAGTAATTATTTTGTGTTTTGCATAAGCAAATTCTTGAATATTATGCAGAATGCCACTGCTTGTCTTAGCTGAAGTGTTGATGAAAAGCAAATGCAACAATGTGATTTGAAATCTGAAGTACAAACAGATGTTACTTTTGAATGAGCTTGCGTTGCTTAACCACTGGCTCTAGTTATTGCCATCTAAAGAGAGAGATGAAGCAACTTTGCATGCTGTGGATGTGGCTGTAAATTTTCAGCATGCAAATGAAATTGTAGCTAATCCTTAAAAGGCAGTGCCTCTAAACACAATGGGTGGGCTCAATTTTAAATGCAATTTGGCTGCATAGGACATTATGCCAATTCCCCGTGTTAAAAACAAAAAACATAAGCTTACAACAGCTTTAACACTGTTGTACTGTGCTTACCTGATATAACTTCCCCAGAAAAAGCACACTTCTTGCCCCATACCTGCTTCCTTCTTCGCACATCTTGTACATACCTGAACTGGGCAGGGCAGTTTGGCAGTGGCACAAGCCTGGGGTTGGGACAAGCCTGTGGTGAGTTGACCTTGGGTTGAGCTAAGGACAGAGAGAGATCACTTACCAATTACCAGCATGGGCAAAACAAACTCAACTTGGGGAAAATTAAATGAATTTCTTGTCAATCAAATCAGAGTAGAATAATGAGAAGTAAACCCAAATCTTAGAAACATCTGTCTTTCCTCCCTCCATCCCAGGCCTACCTTTAGTCCCAATTCTCTACCTCTTCTCCCCTAGTGGTGCAAGGCAATGGATGTTATGGTCAGCTCATCACATGTTGTTTCTGCACCCTCCTAAGGGAGGGGAGTCCCTCCCCTGCTCCAACATGGGGTCCCTCTCATAGGACAAAGTCCTCCATGATCTTCTCTAATGTGATCATTTCCATGAGTTCATTAACCGCTCCAGTGCAGGTCCCTTTCCATGGGGTGCAATCTTTTAGGCACAGGCTGCCCCAGTGTGTGTCCCCCTTGGGGTCACAAGTCCTGCCAGCAAACCTGCTCCAGCATGGGCTCCTCTCTCCACGGGTCCCACTGGTCCTACTTGCTTCAGTGTGGGCCTCCCACATGCTCACTGCCTCCTTCAGGCATCCACCTGCTGTGGCGTGGAGTCCTCCAGCTGCAGGGGAATCTCAGCTCTAGCACATGGAGCACCTCTTCCCCTTCCTTCTACACTGACCTTGATGTCTATATAGTTGTTCCTATCACATATTCTCACTCCTCTCTTCTCTGGCTTCTTGCACTTGCTTCTGTGCACTAACTTCTTTTTTTTTTTTTTCTTCTTAAATACATTATCCTAGAGGCACTGCCTCCGTTGCTGATGGGCTTGGCATTGGCCAGTGGTAGGTCCATCTTGGAATCCGCTAGCATCGGCTCTGCCAGCTGCACAGAAGCTTCTGGCATCTTCTCACACTGGTTGCCCTCATAGCCCCCTCACTACCAGAAGTTTTGGGTTGCCACACAAACCAAGTAAAAAACCAAGTAAAAAGCCATAATTCAGAGTGGAGAAGTGCATGATGAGAAGATGGAGTGGCTTAAGTGCTGAAATGACAAAGTCTTTGCTTAGAATAATTGTTTTCTGAAGGCTATTGCAGGCATAGCTAAAACTTTAAATTATGCTGAGATGTTGGAGCTCTTAAAGATGACTCTTAGCTGACTTTTTCCTTATTTTACTGCCCTTCTGCCATGTCAGCAGATCTTGGATGCAATCAAGCATCTGACCTAAAGTACTTATTTGTAATTAGGTGTCAAAATAAAGTGATAATAGCAGTCTAATTCCAATGGGTCTGTCTACCTGAAATGCAAATCTCTCTCCATTTGAGTAATTAAGCTATGAAATTTAGAGTGCTCAAAGCTTTTGACGTTTTGAAGTAATTAGCAATATGGAGAAAGATACTGCTCTCTGCAAGTACCAACAGCTGATTTGTAATAAAATCAATGTGTTTGGTTTTCTGTTATTAACTAAGTTGTATTATTCATTATTTACCAGTATTTTGCCAGCTGCCAGCATAAGTAAAAATGTTTGTGTAGCCCAAATGCACTGCAAAGATGAGCACAAACTCTTCAAGTCATTAATTACCATTTGCATGAATAGAATATGTAGGCATTGATCCTCATGATGCAACCGAGGCCTATCTTGCAAGAAGCTGTACAAACCAAACCAAAATTTTTATAAGTTTGATAGCAGGCAATACTGAAAAATGAACAAAGCAGTATTCACTAGAGAATTTTAAACATCAAATCCTCTATTTGTTTTTTTATGGGATTGTGTTAAAATGCTGCCTGTTCAGAATCCATATGAAGACATTCATGCACTCAGTGACTGCCAGGTAGTTTGCAAGCTGTATATTGTATTCCTGGGCCCAGGCACAAGGCACTTGGAGGAAACAGGAAGGTTTTCTTCGACATTGTAGGCAGGGTCTGCTGAATACTGTGCAGAGAAAAAGGGAGCAGAGGTGATGGGTCTGCAGAGAGAGTGTGTGTGGTTTGTAGTGAACAAGATACAGGAGAGGATTTAACCCAGCTGCAGGATTGTGTTCCTTGTTGGCAGTTTTACATTTAAGTGTGTTGCACTAGGAGATATTAATCTGCCCAGGCCAAGTGCTCTCTGTTGTGTTTTGTCGGGTGCCTCTGGCAAGGTGAGGATGTGCGAGCAGCCACATGCATTGGGAAATACTTGGTGCTCTTTCCTTTTATGGCTTAACTAAAATGCAAACTCCTACCCTGCAGCTCCTGTGTATATTTTAGCATTAGGCTTTGAAAGATGTTTCTTCATACCAGCTGGACTGGTGTGCTTAAGGCTTCTAGTTCTCAGTTGGGAGTATGGGAACTGTTGTTTTAACCTCAGAATTGCTACACTTTCATCTGGAGATTTTCTAAAGGCTCATTTGGAAAGACAACTGGACTGGGAGCATGCATTTCTTACTTGCATTTTCCTTCATTTAAAGTATTTGTTGCTTGTGGTAGTAGGAATATTCAATTTTTCGTCTTTTTATTTTTCTGATTATTTTATAAACAGCCTCTAACAATCACAGGCCATTACCATTCTGCAGGCTAAGAAGGGAGCAATACCAAGTTCAGTTCAACTCCTGCAAAGGCAGCATGTTGGCCATCATTGCTTCATCTTTGTTTAACCTGTTCTTAAAATCCTGCAAAAAAATGGACATTCCACATCTTCTCTGGGGGACCTGTCATGTATTTAGTTACCATTTAATGACATAAACTGAGGCTAATAGGCTTATGTAATGTAAAGGCTAAACTTTTACCTGAAGACTAAACTAACCACCAGGCACTGGAACAGGCTCCCCAGGGAAGTGGTCACAGTCCCAAGCCTGAGAGAGTTCAAGAAGTGCGTGGACAATGCTCTCAGGCACATGGTGTGATTCTTGTGGTGTCCTGTACACGGCCAGAAGCTGGACTTTGGTGACCCTTGTGAGTCCTTTCCAACTCAGGATATCCTCTGATTCTATGAAAATATTCAGCAAGGTTACTGAAGAGTAAAAAGCACAATTATTTTACCAGTACTGAAATGATAAACCAATTTGAAAAGAGGTTTAGAAGTATTCTGAGCTGTTTACATGGTGTTTTGTAAACTAATTAATTTGAATGTTGATATTGTTATCTACCACTAGAAAGAAGCATATTTAGATAGGGATTTGGGCCAGTGAAACACAACTCAGATCAATCACAACAAAGTTTAAACTTGTTTGTGAAAAATACAAAATGAAACTGTTTATAATCCTATTCATAAATGCTGGAAATTGATCAAATTTGAGTCACTTTTACAGCAACTTATGTACCTTATTTATTCTGCACTTTTTTTGCATTATTTTCAAAACAACATCAGAAAATACCAGTTTTGTAGAGTTTCACTAGTGCAAATAGTATTTTAATTAGTAGTCTAGTGAAGAGATTCTGGGAATAGCATCTGCCTTTTTAGTGTGGATAGGAGGGATGAGGCAGTATTGTTTACACCACAGAGTTCACAAATAGTCCTTACTGGGAGCATGAAAGATGGCTGATGGGGATGTCAGTGTGCTTAAATCAAGCAGGTGTACAAATCCTTTGACATCTGTAAATCGAATGGATCAAATTATTCTCCTACTATGAGAGTATTTAAATCCTGAAATGTCTGCAGAATACCCTGATACATTTTTGACATCATACACCCTGTGCATGTAGCACCACTGGGAGACACACCTGGTGCCCACAGGGTTACAGTAATAGGTACCTTTTGTGATTGCAGCAACATGGGTGGGAACAGAATAATAGCCTTGGAGATACTTCCCAGGATGAAAGATAATGAGAAAAGTTTAGATGGAGGTTTTCAGATGCCTACTAAATCACAATTTCTTAACTCCCTCCCCATCTCCTCAGTACCTGAGCATCAAGATCTTCACAGGTTTTAGAGGTGGGTTTGTTTTGTTGTATTTTTTTTAACTCAGATTTCACATTCATACATAGGCAAAGTATTTCACACCAGGAACAGTGTTTCTGATTATTCCTGCAGGTGCAACATTAGTGCATAAAGATTGGTATTTGCATATCCAGCTTCAGAGCTACAGATGCAAATCAAGCTCAGTTTATTTGCACACGTTCAATTATCTTACTTATTTCATTATTCTCCTTTAGCTCATGGACCAGGTGCTCCAAACATTATGACATCTACCGTACTTACTCCTCTTGTAGTTTCTTCCAAGCTGAATGTCTGGCTTGCTGGTATTTCAGCTTGGAGCACACCGAGAGTCTAAAAAAATCAAACCACTTTTAGAACCACTGATGAGATACCGGAGGTAAATAATGTCCTTTCATGTTATATTTTACTGCCATTCAGGTGAGATTTAGTTACTTTACTTTTGCAACAAACTGAGTTTTTCTTTTTTATACAAAACCAGCGCTGCTATCTGTGTTGTAGGCAAAGCTCTTGCATGTAGTCTGACTTTATTTACAGAGTTGTAAATCTATTGTTTAGATGGGCGATGTGTTAAAAGATACTAGGTGGCCTGTGAATTCTTGAAGTAAGGAGGAGGCACTTGAGAGGTTTTAAACTCCTGGATGATAAAGAAGAGGTATAAATAGTGGCTTGTAGCAGTATTAAAAAGCCTCACCTACACAGAAACTGGAGCAATATTTACTGCATGTAATAAATATTTGTAATTGTTATGTGGTGCTTTTCAAATGATATTTCATGTCTAGTTTTATTTTGAGTTATTTTTTACAACTTCAGTTCCTCATGAAAACAAGTTGTATAGCTTATGGTATTACTCCAGCAAAATTATTTCCATAAATAAAGCAAGAGGCAATAGAAAGGAACATATATAAAGATTAATGCATCAGACTTTTAAGCCTACACTGACTAACAATAATTTCTGAGACTTAAGTTATTGGGAAGGAAATCTCTCATATGGAAACAGGCAACAAATCCAAAACTACCTGAGCAGTATAGACAATTTACTTTCCTTCCACTTAAAGAACTGTATTTTTATAGCCATTTTCCCTGAGCTTATTGATTTTGTATGCAATTTTCTTCAGAGACAGAAAGCACCTAGATTTGGCACACAAATGGATGCAGAAAGAAATTAATGGTTGTGCTGTTTGTCAGCTGGTGAGTGCTGCTGTGGAGTTCCCTGCAGAGGACAGGGAGGGTTCCCCTTCTTCAAAACTGTGTGGGGAGGTGACCACGCAGCTGTGGGCTGGGGGCACCGGGAAGGTAAAGGCAGATCAGAGAATCATGTCAAAATAAGAGGCATCTACAGAGAGAGGCAGTTCATATTTGCTTCTTTAAAAACAGAATAGTCACAAGCAGATGCAACTGCAAAGTGACACCTTACTTTGTATCGTTTCCAAATTAATATCCACCTAGTTAAGTGTGGAAAAAATGTGAAGCAAATGGCAGAGAATGTAAAGGCAATTTTCTAATTAAAGGCAGTTAACAACCTTACCTTTAAGTCCTAGATGCCGAGATAAAAAAAAAGCCTAGCAGAAAACCTAACATAGCCTGGATCCCAATTAACATCTGTAGCTTGTAGGGACTAAAAACCATCAGTTTCTTTTAGAAATTGCCATTTCATTTCTTAATATGGTAAAAATAACAAAGTTCATTAGGAATAAGGTTAAACCCACTTTAGAGTGAAATACATGAAGAATAGGGGCCTAAATTACGAATATATTATTATATCATCCTTGAATGATAAGTAATATCAGAGAACAAAACTAGAAAATTCATTAAGATATTTCTTTAAAGAACAAGAATAATATTAATTCAGATCTGGAACAAAAATATACGTCAACTTTTATTTCATTTGAGCTCACAACTCTTTGTCACAAAAGACTGTAACAACCTGTAAAAGAAGACTTGATGTGTTTGAAAGGTACTGCCAGTTAATGAACTGATGCAGTTGTATCATCTAAGGTGCATGTTATCAGTGGAGCAAATCTAGGAAACACTTTGCTATAAACTCATTACATATGATACAATCCATAAATCACTGAGATTTTCTTACTGTACCTAGAATGACAGAGATGTCAATGCTGCAGCTCTGCAGACTGGAAAATACTAATTATTTAATGACATCCAGTGCCAGTGCATAAGACACTAATGATCATTCTTTTTTGTTTTCCATCTAAAAAACGTGTTTGGTATAGTTGGCAATCATCAAAACAAGCAAGAATCAAAACTGACATCTCAAACTTCCAGTTATGAACAAGCTACACATATTTTAAAACAGTAGTCTGGAAATACCAGAGGCCAGGTGCAACCTTTCACCCTGCAGATCTACCTACTTTAAATCCTTTCTTGATTTCTGCTGCCTTGCCATTTCCTCCATCACTGCATAGTGATCCCTTTTGATGGGCAATAGTTCAGTGTGTTTATCTCACAGCCTAAAGAATCATGGTAGATTGGATAGGTACAGCTCCCACACCACGTACCTTATTAACTTTAAATGAAACTGATGGGGCAAAATGTGATCAGAAATCCTTACAAAAATGCCTTACACCATGAAAGAGAATCAGGAAATTCAGCTCTTCTCTGTGAATTGCAACACTCTAAAAATACATAAATTCAGAACTGATGGGAAAGGTGCTTTGACATTCTCAGGAACCTTTTGCTCTCCTCGTTTCTGCCAGAGCTGTATCTTCTGTTATCTTTGGAACAAGGCATTGTATTTTTTCTGAAAGACCTCAGGAAGCCTTCACCTGTGGCTCGCAGTTTGTAGAGCCTATGTTTACGATTTGCAGGTAAACGAATTACCGTTTTTAAGCACAGAGCCTTGGTTCGTGTTGCATTACAGCAATTACGTGCTCTGTACAGAGTGCAGTGACACTCACAGCTCTGGGCAGAGCGGGGCGTCGCAGGGTGTCCCTTGCAGGCGGCTGTGCACCCGCTCTGACCCCCGAGTCCAGGAGCACGAGGCAGAATCGAGCATCTGCTGAAGCAGCCTGGTGCACACCTCTTCACAGGACATCACTGCTTCACTGGGAAGCCTAAGGAAGGGGGGCAGGAGACAGACACGCTGCAATAAGGGAACAGTTTTAGATGTGTGTCTCATGTTGTGAGCAGCGACATTTTAAGACTTCTCTTTCCAAGGAGTACAGCATTCCAAGCTCTAAATTTTACAGGGCATCAGTGCAAGGGGCAAAGTGTGGGTAGCTCCTTCTGCTTGAACTGTCTCTAGGTGCCCTAAGGCTCTATTAATTTATTCAAGGGTCTGTGCAGCCAGCTTTGCCTTCTTGTGCCCCTTTCCACACACTCAGGAGCCAACAGTTCCTGAAATGATTTAAATCTTTGTATGTGGAAGGTGACTTTTTGGCTTTGCACCTGCACAGAATTGCCAAGGCAGCACTGCTGAGCAGCTTCATGGGACAGGCAGAGCATGTGCCAGCAAAAATCACAGCAATGAGTGAATTCAACAGCTCAGAAGTTAGACACAGGAAGCTTTTAGTTTGCAGTGGAGTCTGGTAGAGAAAAGCATTATTTGGCATGGATTACAGAGACAATTCTCTTATGGCCTGGTGGATACACTTGACAGAAAATGCATTGTCTGGCAAGACAAACACATATACTCTTTCCTGGAGAAACTAGTGGTTCTGTGAAAAAAACATTTTTAGATTTAGGACTTCATAGTAGAGAAATATCAAAACCAGTTTAAGTGAAGGATTTTTGTCCTCATCTGGATGTGGCCTATGAAAAGGAAGAGTGTATTTTATTTGAACTCATATCCAGTACTGCTATTTCAATATTTTATATTTGCATATATACAGTTTTCTTCTAATGAAGGAAACTAAATGCTTATTGAGTCTTTGAAATGCATGTTGTCCTGATAGGAAGGCTCTTGTCACTATGCTAAAAGATGCTTGAAGTAATTCACATGTGATATCTATCAGAATAATAAATTCTGAGGTTTTGATACCCATAATCCTTTTCTAAAAGAAATCAGAGAGCTTTTGCAATTTTTTTGTGATAAAGCTCATCAATCATTCTCATATCAACTGTTTAATCTCTCATTATTGCATTGTGGATTTATTTCCTATAGCTCCATTTCTTCTTAGTGTTCTGCACATGCACTCTCTGTCCCTAGATTTATGAACCTTGGTCTTGACCCGCACAATAGTTTAATGGGTATTTAAATCAAATTATTTTAAGTAAACCTTAGAAGTCTCTGTGTGCCATTTATCAACTGTGAACCAAAAAAGGTAGGAGTTCAGAGGCTTGTAAATCATACATATAAGTGGTTCACCTATGTGAGCATCAGACAAATGCCCTGCCCATGCAGGAGAAGATCATGCCTGTCCTATGTGTTCCAGTTCAAGGCATGAGTTTAAGCAAACCAAAAATTAGGATTGTTAAATCATGGCTTCTTTTAGGCTCAGTTTCACTCCTCTTATACCACTCTTCTACCTTCTCCTACCCTACAGCACGGGGATGGACAATGGGCAGCTCTGATCAGCCCCCTGACAGCTTCTTTTTGCTTCTCCTTCCTTCTCACATTGTTCCCCTGCTCTGGTGTGGGTCCTCCATGGGCAGCAGTCCTTCAGGATAAACCTGTTCCAGCATGGGCTTTTTCTTCTCAGGGAATATTCCTCTTGCTCCAGGAAGGATCAGCAGTGTGGGTATCTGCTCCACTGTGGTGTCTACGGGCATTGCAGGGGAATCTGTGCTGCAAAGATGTCTGTTGTCAGGAGCTGCCCTTTTAAACAGGGTTTCACATGAACCATGTGGAAGGAGTTCTTGTACCTGTGCAGGGTTTGGCATGGCAGAGCTGTGGGAGATAAGATTGGAAGGGAGAGGCCTATTCCAGGGTCACTCAGATCCAGGGTGTATCATTAAAGTGATGGCTCACTTTAGGCAGGAGTAGGACATCTTTAAGCTTTTTATCCCTGTCTCAGTAGAGGTTGATGTCTCTCTGCCAACAGTATGGCACATTCCTTGCAGTAACTTATTGCAGTTAATTTTGCTAACACTGCAGAGCTCTGTTTGCAGATTGGCAACACCCTGCCCTTAACAGTCGTGCCCTAAAGCCCACTGCAAACCTTACCAACCTGTCTAAAAATGTGTTCAGCCATCATGCACAAATCCATTGTGCTGATCAAGAGGCTGCTTTTGACATGAGTGTCTGCTTTGCTCCATACTCAGTGACGCCACTTTAAATTAAAAGCCATTATTGACACGCTTTTGCACTCTCTAGTTCAGGTGATTAAGCAGCACATTCCTAAACTCAAGTTCCCTGCCTTACAATGCAGTGGGGCTTATGCTTGTCTGTAGACCAAGGGACAGAAATGGAAACCCTCTGTCTGGTTCTATATGTCTTTATTTGTGGACAGTTTGTAAGATTAAATTACATATCAATATTTGCTTACTCTGCCATTTGATTAATGCACTGCAAGCAGATTTAGAATCTTGTTTCGTATAGGTTTTTTCAAGAGCCGCTTAATATGTTTACACTTGGAAGTACTTGCCCATTAGATTGAATGTACACAAAATAAATCATCCCAACAGTGATTAAAAATAAAGCATATTTGACCATCATATCATTTAGTTAAGACCAAATATTTCTGTAGAACTGCTGGACTATGGCAGATGAAAAGAGCAATTCCTACCTTAATAGCTCACCAAAGTGCCATCTCTGCAGTGAAAGATCAGATGGATATCACCTAGGTAATGCGCCTTGTCAGTAGCTGTGATGTACTGTGTAATGCAGGTGGTTTCAAGAGGTTCTCAATCTTGTTATGCTACTACCAATGCACTTTCTCAGAAGTGATGGAGGGGCACCTAAAGCCAGCCTGCTGCTGAGAAGCTCTTCATGTTTCCCAAGGACATTACATAGAGTGGGACACATAGGGGCACCTTACTAGGTTTACATGCAAAGATTCAGTGAGAATAAAGTCTCCAGGATGAAAACATCCTGAATGTGTCTGCCTTGTAGATCAGAATATCAGTAGTCTTCTAGAAATGATCATTTGTTGCCTGGTGCTATAATAACAAAGTTCTGAAAGATCTGGTCAATGCCTGTTGGGTTGTGCACTTGCTTGCTTTTGCTTTTTCTTTTTTTTTTTTTCCCCAAAAAAAGCTGTAAACCTTAATGTCCTCTTTTACAGAATCCAATTTTTGACCTGCTATAAGGGGCACTATCTCATTAATCAGTGAAAGCAGAAACAACACACCAAGACCATAAAAAATTATGGGTCTGCCTTGCTAACAATTGCTCTCTTGACAAATGAGACACGCAGTTTGTTCTCAAGACCTTTGAGAAAAAGTCACCGAATGTAATTAGGCACAGCTGCCTTTACACTGTATGTGAGATGGGGTCGGCTGCACAGAGTATTTTCTCTGTATTATCAAGGCAAGTGATGTCAGTAAACAGAGTGATTCTTGAAAGGCTTCTCATCTCCATTGGGTGCTCAGGTATTGAGGGCAACAGGAGACAGAGGAGTTGTTTGATTTGGATATTCCCTTATTTAGAAATAAGGACACAGGATAAGCCATACCTGGACCCAGTCAAGAGACAAGTATGCAAAGACAGCAGACCTAGCTGAAGCATGTAGCCTATGGACTGGTTTAGGTCCCTGCTTTTCTTGCTTATCTATTTTTGAACAGTCACATTGTACGTGTCTCAGTGGCTTTCCAAGACCCTTTCTGTCACACCCATTTTTATTCTGTTTTATTTTAGAACTTCAATGGAACACACTGACTGTTATCCCAACTGCACTGATTCATTAGAAGTAGAGAACTCCTGCAAACTCTTCCAAAGGCTGTAAAGTTAAAAATATTCAAGTGAATTGAGTGAAACTTTCCTACCAACTTTTGACCAGCTATAAAATACCAGATTTCTTCAGCCAGCTCTAGAGTTTGTAGAGAGAGATGGGAGAAGTTTTCAAACAAAATTTGGCTCTCCTAATTGTCAGGCTTTTTATTTTTTATTTTTTTTTTTCCAATTATGTCCCTTAAGTCTTCACAGCTCTCAGGGAATGCCACAGTTGTAAACATTATTGGCTGTCATGATTATTCAATTTATATTATGTTTTCAATTTTGCAACTTTTCTTCCATTTTTTCTTCCCCTTACTCTATGCCTCTCACTGTTTATTTGTCACACAGTTGCTCACAATCTTTTGAGGGTGTTTTTTAGCTATAAGTCAACTAGAAAATGGTCAAGAGAGAAAACTTTTGAACCTATTTCTCTGAAGACAGCATTTCACCTCATTTTTTGTGTGATCTGAAGTGAGTTGTGAAGTTTCTTTGATATTTCTGTCAATGTGTAGGTCTACATCATACCTCAGCCACTGCAGAGGGCTTTTGCCCTTCCTAAGTCATGCTGAGCTGCTGAAGAAAGCAAGCTATGTTTAGATCTTATTTGTTTGAAGGGATAAATTTCAATTATTTTAATTCTTCCTGGCCTGGCAAATACCCTAAACCTTCTACAATTATATCACGGCAAGTTGAAAATCATGTTCTCCCACCTACCTTCTATGTGATATCTCCCCTTTTTTTTACAACAAGGAGAAATACAGCGGCACACTTTGGAAAACTGAAGAATTGGTATTATCTTTACCCAAATAAATCACAGGCCATAACTTATAATATTTCTCTGTATCCTTTTAACTTTCTCCTCTATTTCTGCAGCATGCCTCAAAGGCTTTCCTGTGGGAATGAGGAACTATGGGTGGCTCATGCTTCTTCTCTTCAAATGAGTTCTTGGTAATTACTGAGTTGTTTTTGCTGTCATAGTGCAAGATGTCAGCAGTGGACCAAGTGCAGTACAAGGACACAGGGAAAGAAAATTTCAGTTTAGATGGGATAAATGAGAAAATTTATTGATGTAATGAATGGACAGTGCTCTCAAAGTAGAGCCTTAAGGTGGTGTTCACAACTGGTTCACCTCCTTTTTTCCTCCATTCATTATACTTTGCCTTTTCCATTCTCTCTCCACAATGAATATGTTCAGTGCTCAAATTGAGAAGTATGGATAGTCCTACATATTTGGCACTATCTTCTGTATATATCTGAAATAGCAGGGCTATATAAATAATAACCTATGCTGCTAGCTCAGCATTTCAGTTCATTTAATGAGACACATGTGACAGACCTACATGCTTTACATAACATGTCTAGAAGGAATAGCTTCTTGTCAGCTCAGCAAAAGTATATGCATCTTCCAGCAATATCAGTCTGCTCAAGCCTGGCACTATTTCGAAGGCTGGAACCTGGGAAAAGATTGTGTTTCTAAACAAAACATACCTGAAACAATCGGTTCCTTTGAGGTTCTCTTGAGTCATGTTGTGCTGTCACATCAAGCTGCTGACAAAACTTGTTACATCAGATAGTGTCTGATAGGACCAAAAAAAGCCTTGTATGACATATGCTAACAGAACTGGATTACGCCTCTTTTTTATTTTTCCCCCAACAGAGAATGTGCTATCTTCAGGACTGCTGTGTGCTCACTTGTCTAGCCTTCATTTATCTGTAAAACACAGACTCAGAGTAGTCACACATTCTCAAGGTGCTGGGCTTCTGTTTTGTTTATTCATCCTTTCATTCTGAGCATCTACCCTTTTTTTCTTTTCTTTATTTTTTAAGCTTTTTTAAAGTAGCAGTATCAAAGATCTGCGGCTGAAAGATGACAAAACCTCTGAGAATGTATGAGACAGCTCTTGCAGGGTATTTGCAGCGTGAGGCTGACAGAGCATCTCTCCAGGATGCACTGCAAACGGGACATGGGGCTGGGAGCTGTATTCTGTGGGCATTTTTTAAAGTTGGGGAAGAACCATGACAGGCATCCAATTCCACTTTTTGCACAGCACAAGCCAAAGTACCTTTACTATTTTCATATCCAAGAATCTGAATAAACTTTTTTATTCCATTACAGATATTCAGGCAAAAAACAGACTCCATGTAATGGGGCAACACATCTGTACAATCTGTTGCAAAGTACAGGTGGAATTCACTTAAAACTGTGGTGCATTTAATTCCCAGTTTAATATCCCCATTGTCAACGTCATACATAAAAAAGGCGTGGATTTCTTTTTTATTCTTGTTCTGTACTTTAGACTTCAGTGTTCATAGCTTAAACGTATTTTATGTGAAGCCACTGAGGGATAGAAATCAATTTTATATTTTTTTGGTGGAAACACTGATGCTAGGAATGAAATAATTACAGTAGTTGGAGGCTTTATGAAAAATCCTTATATCACGGGACTTGCATTAAAAAGGAAAAA
Organism: Daphoenositta chrysoptera; assembly: GCA_013397915.1. Taxonomy (NCBI): domain Eukaryota; kingdom Metazoa; phylum Chordata; class Aves; order Passeriformes; genus Daphoenositta; species Daphoenositta chrysoptera. The sequence continues at coordinate 233,757 of VZRO01005462.1, forward strand.
AAATCACATCAGTTAAAGGCACTGAAATTTATGTAACTTCTATTCCCATACACTGGCAACACCTTGCAGTGTCTTCTTTTGTTAAGTTGAGAAAATACCTGGTGCTCATTTTTTCCCCCTCTAAGTATTTTTAAAACCAAAGGGATCATTTTTTAATCTTCTTATGGATAAACTACACAAATCCAGGATCTCTGGTTTCTAGACTTGTGACTTGGCTGGTATTCAGCCATAGCTGCATTCAGAATCATTGAAAGCTCTCGCATGCGTGCAATTGCCCCAGTGGTCCTGGGAAACAAAAGAGCTGATGCAATCACACCCGAAATGCATGGGCACAGCAACGCTGCCTCATCCTGGCTGCCCTCACCTGGCTCAGGTCACTTGGACAGGGATAGTGTCTTGGCAACAGGCTAGTGTCTTGTCCTCTTCAGATAAGAGTTTAGAGAAACTCTTCACATGATCTAGCAAGATAAAGTACAGCCCATTTTGTGATTCATCGGTGACGGGTGTTAACCACAGGCTCTTGCCCTTCTGCAGGAGCCGTCATGTCCTGTAACTCAAGCACATTTTTAATGAAATTCAGCACAGTGCATTTAGGAGTGTCTGTAGTCTTTCACATAAGTCATCAGTCTTTCACGCAATCCATTATGTTCAGTTGAGTTAATCATACCAGGTGTCCCTCCTAACATGGTATTTTTAATTTTTTTTCTTCTTATGGCACAGGATTCTAGAGTCAGAGTTAAAACATTCCTTCAACATGGGATAACAACTTGCTATACTTCAAAATTCTGTTGCTACAGTGGGTAATCATGTAATCACTTTGCGCCTCGGGTCTTCATCTGTAAGATGGTAATAAATTTGCTGCTATGGGATGGGAGGGAGCATTGTGAGGATAAACCCATAACTACTTGGAATGTAAAGGGATATTGCAATTAGAGATGCTAGGAAAGATCTTACTGATAACAAGTGGAGAATTCTTGCTGAAGATACAACAATTTGGAGGACTGAATTTTAACAGGACAGATTTTAACAGGAAAATGCAAAACAGCTTTGAAAAACAGTTTGGTTTTTGTTTCTTTCTGCTGTGCAAAGCACCATACACAGTAAGGAATAAAGTTAATGGTCCACAGTAATATTGTGCACTTCCTATCTCCTTAGACACTGAGCTTTGATGCAGTTTAAGGGGGCAAACACAGCTTTAGCCTGTGTTAAAACTCTGAACAATGCACAGATTTGTTGAAAGTTTCAAAGAATTTCTTTAATCAGTGTGTCAAACCACAAGATGAGGTTTATGCAGTTTGTCAGTGACTTTTGTGCTTTGTTTTATGCCAATGTTGTTAAATTCATGTCACAAGAAGATTCCATGTTAGCAATGGCGGATGTTAAGAAAAAATGCAGTAAAAAACACTGTGTTAGAAAAAATTGAAATAAAATGTTCTGGTTCAGGAGTTTGTCAGAATGGAATGCACCACATTTGTCAGCAAATGATATATGAGGTGGAGCTGAAATGTCCCAAATATATTTTATTACTCTTTGGAACTGTCTTTGTTTAAAATTCCTAATTTGTGCATAAATGTTTTGTTTCAGAGAGAAAGCCAGAAGATGGGAAATGATGTGACAGGTTTAATTATATTTAAGAGAATACAGAGGAGATCAAAGCCAAAGAGATAAAAGCTGCAACTACTGTATGGGCTGAAAACTTCTTGTGAATCATAAGCACCCTTAAGTATAGTGCTTCAGAGGCAGCCATCCTGAATTCAGGACAGAGGCACAGCTGAAATAGAAGTTCTCTATTTACAGTGTTTTATGACCTGTATTGGCTGCTCTTGGCGAGCCCGTACTTAGGCAGGCACCAAAATGTCTGGGAACATCCACAAGAAAACAGTAAACCAAACAGTGCCACCTAAGTCAGTGGCTCCAAAATAACCCCCCAGGGGCAGTATTGCTGTGAGCTATTTGCAGAGATGGCATTTGACTGTGGGCCAAGAAAAATCAGTCATATCAATAGATGTAATCAGAACTCCTATGGTGGTAAAGACTCTGTCACAGTTTTCATTAGGTATTAGGAATTTGGGAGGAATGGGCTTTCCCCCCCACACACCTTTTTATTGGTGCTATATCATCTGTTACTAAACCAAAGTTATCAAACTGCTGCATCTCCTTTCTGAAAGACAATACTTCATAAAGGAAGTGTAAGCCAAAGCAAGGTCCTGCTAGTATTTTAAACAAAGGTGCATCTCCACAGTTTTGACTTCTGTTGTTTGACTCTAAATCTTCTAATCCTAAATACTCTGCTCTCCTCAAAGCATTGCTGCTGTATTCCCCCTCTTCAAAGAAAAAAAACCCCAGAAGCTCCACACTTCTCCCTGGGAAGTTTCTCCCCACTCTGTTCCTTCAGCCTCTGAACTCTGATCCTCTACACCTAAAGATCCTCCAGAACCAGTGCGCATCCAACTCAAGTTTCTGGTGGAAATTCCTTCCCTTCTTGAAGAAGAGCATGGCAAGATGTCTGTTGCCTCTGCTACAGAAAAAGAAAGAAAGGCATTAGGCTGCCTTGGACTTGGGGGCATTTGGTTGAATGGAAAGAGCAAGTCTTTTTCTTGTAGGGTAGAAGTCAGGTACCCGGTGTGATTCTCTCTCATTTTGGGGACATGGAATCTGTGGTAGGTACATATGAATAAAGCTGTTGTTAGAAAAAAAAATGGTATTTGACATTACCAAAGGATTGTTGGAGTTAACTCACCTCTGAGCTTCTGTCCAGGGTATTTCTCTTCTTTGCCATTTTTTAGACATAGGGAATTTAGTGGACTTCTCTGCACATCTGAAAATCCCAGTCAAGAGAATGAAAGAAAAATGCTCATAATTCTCTTAGTTCAGTCCAAACCTGCTAAAGTCATCACACTAGCAAGCAGGACTGCCTGTATTCTATTTGTTTTCTGTTCCTGCTTATATTTATACATATAGATATAGAAGAAGATGATTATAAGGCGGGAATACCTTTCCTAGATGAAGATAATTACAGGGATGGAACACCTTTCCTGTGAGGAAAGCCTGAGAGAGTTGAGGTTGTTCAGACTGGAGGAGAGAAAGGGGTGACCTCATCACGGCCTGTCAGTACCTAAAGGGGGCCTACAAGAAAGCTGGAGAGGGACTTCTTACAAGAGTGTGCAGTGATAGAACAAGAGGGAATAGCTTTAAACTTACAGAGGGTAGATTTAGATTGGATATTAGGAAGAAATTCCTTACTGTGCAGGTGGTGAGATTCTGGAAAAGGTTGCCCAGAAAAGTTTTAGATACTGCAACCCTGGAAGTGTTCGAGGCCTGATTGGATAGGACCCTGAGCAGCCTGATCCACTGGAAGGTGTCCCTGTCCATGGCATCAGGGAGTTGGAACTAGATGACCTTTTCATTACCTTCCAATCCAAATCATTCTGTGATTCTATGACAATGTAAATATGCATGTCTGGTAAGTGCTGTCACATGTTCATGCAGTCCCTTGGAATCTATCCACCAAGACTGAATGTTTCTTTTTTTCCACACTGCAGACTATACTCAACAGGAGTAATAGTATTACTGCAGAAGGTATTTTTAGCTTTCTGGGCACTGGGGTATTGTAAACTGCAATTAAAAAAATTCTAGGTGCTTCTTGGAATTATTTGCATGCATGCGTGTGCAGTGAGGAGAGCGTATCAGAGACACATGAAGCACACTGGTGCGTGTGGGTACACCAGATAACATAAAATGCCACATCAAGGCTAATGCACATAGACCAATTGATCTGTTATTACAGGTTAGACCAGCTCATCTAAAGTGTAATGAAACTGTGTAGCCTTGAAGCAAACACATTCATAGAGGTGCAGTGGAGTTGGTATCAGAATCCACCTCTTGTTTTCTCACGTAGCAATAAACCAGTTTCATCACAAACTGGCTAGGGAAAACCATGGGTAAACTAGAGGGCCATAGATGTCATAATCTTGCACTCTTTTCCACATAGGAGAGAGTGATTTAATACGTATAAATTTTGGTTAAGGTTTGTCCAACTCTCTGCAAAATTTGCTGTTTGTCCAGAGTGTTCTATGCTGCTTCTCAATGGCCTCTTTTTGTTATTCATGTTTATGCCCAGGGGCACTATCTAATCATTTGAACATTGATAACTGGGCAGGAGAAAAAAGATCAATCTTTGTGATATTTTTAGTAGTAGTTATTTGCAGCAGTCATCCTGGAGAGAGGTTGTTATATGGCATATCAATACCACTGGTTGTGAAGAATGTGAAGGTGCATGAAAATGAAAGCTCTAGGAATTTTATGAAGTAGAACTGATAGGGATCACTTCCAGTAGCAGACAAGAACATTTTTTACGTGTGCTCTTGGAAAACATTGAAAAGAACTTCAGAAGCATGTAGTACTTTTAATGTAGCTTTTCCAGACACTGCTAGATAAAAAGTTGTGTGCACAAATTTGAGTGGCAAAATATATGCTGCAACCATATAATAGATAAAAGGTGTGTGTGTGTGTAAACAAACATAATATACCAAACCACTTTGTTTCCACAAGGAGGCTGTCCAGGTTTTTATAAGAGGATTTTTGTTTTTGATCTCTTGTATCTAATCAACTGAAAAAATGAGGGAGTCTTATGAATAGGGTAGGGCACACTTCCTACACACAAAATATACTTTCCTGTGTACATATAGATCACACAGGTTGAGTAATTTCTGTAGCTCCAAATTTACATAGCAATGTTACTAAAGCCATTAGACACGGCTTACAACTTCAAACCAACATTTTAGCATCTCTGAAGCACAAACAATTTTTCGTAAATCTGTGTGAAAACCCGCATTTTCACAGTCCCCTTGGGTTTAACCTTCTGTAATCAGTACGAGCTTTTTCCGTGCCTCTCCACTCACTGACAGCATCAAGAAGGCTAAGGCTTTGGCTTTATGACAAATTTAGGAAAGACTTATCCTTTATTTTTCAGAAGGTGTCAGAGGAGATAAAATGATATTTCCAAGTTCTTTTTAATGCCAAAAATTCCCTTTCTCATGTACCTTACTGGTCATAGGGTGGGAGATAAGAGAAAGCCTGGAGTGTGGGGCTTCAGAGTAAGTGCCAGCAGAATGCTCCATGGGACTGTCTGTGCTCAGCATTTGTTATTCCCAAATCCACTGCGGCATATAGTCCAGTATTAAATCTGAAGCCCTTAAACCTCCTTAAGACTGCCCAGCTGTTTTGCAGGCACAGCCTCAAAGACCTTAATGTTGTGGTGTACAATGGGAATTTTAGAGTAAAACTGAAATCCAAGCCTTTGGTGACTTGAATGCCCGGATATGCCACAGGAGATTTCTAAGAAGCAACACATGCTGCAGAAAACTCTCCTGAATACGAGCAGATAGTAATTAAATCTGTGCATTGTTGAGTACTTTTTCACCTCTATTATAAGACATCCATAAATTACATTTCCTAGAAACAAAGGGAACACATGGATTTATTATTTTCTCATGAAGGCAAGAATATTTGAAATAAAGTGTCACAGCCACAGTCCATTTACTGACAGTGCTAAAATTTCTAGTAAACCTTTTTTCTCCACTCTATCCTTACAATTTACATAATGGAGCACTACTCCTAATTGTTTAGAATCCATACTCCAAAGGAGCTGAACAAATGAATGTCTGGAAGTGTTGAAAATACCTTTTTCCCCCATAAAACAATGCTGTTAAAAAAAGGTATTATATATTTAGGAAAATAGTTTTAGTTCAGTAGTATTTCTTACACAGAAATTGTTTCAACAAAAAGTTTCCAGCCACTCACTGCAAATGAGTGGGTGAATGCTTAAATTAAAAAAAGGGCAAGTCCTCCAATTAACCAGTGGAATTACAGCCAAAGCAACAAACCCTTTGTTTAAATAACGCTGTCAGAACAAAAGATCTTTAACTATAAACCACGATATCTTTCTATTTGCAAAGTTTTCTATTAGGTGAAGGGGATGGGGGCGGGGTGGATGTGTGGGTGTGTGTGAAGGAAGGGCAATACCAGCTCTAGAACAAAATCAAAAAACATATATTTTTCAAATGTGAAGAATAAAAGCATGATTTTCAGAAGACAATTAAATGCTAGAACAGGACCAGACCCCCATCTTTAGGCAGACTGGGAGGTGCAGTTATAGCCATGCTGTGCATTCTCGGCTAGACAATGTAATGTAATGCCATGCAGAAATAGCACAGATTTTATTACTGTGGTGAATGGCACTACATCCAGTTGGTGGCTGGTCACTAATTAGGTTCCCCAAGGCTCGGTGTTGGTGCCAGTCCTGTTTGATATCTTTGTTGATCTGCGTGAGGGGATTGAGTACACCCCCAGTAAATTCATGGACAACACCAAGTTGGGTGACACTGTTGATCTGCTGGAGGGTAGGAAGGCTCTGCAGGGGATCCGGACAGGCTGGATCAATGGGCTGAGACCAGTGGAACAAGGTTCAACAAGGCCGAGTGCCAAGTCCTGCCCTTGGGTCGCAGCAACCCCAGGCAGTGCCACAGGCTGGGGCAGAGTGGCTGGGAAGCTGCCCAGTGGAAAAGGACCTGGGGGTTCTGGTCAACAGTGGCTGAACATGAGCCAGTGTGTGCCCAGGTGGCCAAGAAGGCAAAGGGCTTCCTGACTTGTGTCAAGAATAGTGTGGCCAGCAAGACCAGGGCAGTGACTGTCTCCCTGTACTTGGCACTGGTGAGGCTGCACTTTGAGTTCTGTGTCCAGTTTTAGGCCCCTCACTGCAAGAAGGACATGGAGGTGCTAGAGTGAGTTCAGAGAAGAGCAACAGAGCTGGTGAAGTGTCTGGAGGGAACTCCTGTGAGGACTGGCTGAGAGAGTTGGGATCATTTAGCCTGGTGTCCTTATCCCTCTGTACAACTCTGAAAATAGGTTCTAATAAGACATGGGTCAATCTCTTCTCCCAAGCAAGTAGGGACAGGATGAGAGAGGAAATTGCCTCAAGCTGCCAATTCCTTAAAGTGCCTTCACCAAGGGAAGTCCAGGTTGGACATCAAGAAGAATTTATTCACTGAAAGGGTTGTCAGGCATTGGAAGAGGCTGCTCAGAAAAGTGATGAAGCCATGATCCCTGGAAGTGTTCAAGAAAAAACTGGATGTGGCACTTAGTGGTGTGGCACATGGTGGTGTTCAATCAAAGGTTGGACTTGATATTCTTGGAGGTCTTTTCCAACCCTAATGATTCTGTGACTATTAATAATAGTTAATTTATATTATGAATGAACTCACCAGCCCATTTTAAGCAGTATATAGTACTTACTGCAGTGGGACAGCCTCACCATGGCTCTTTGTTTTAGCATGGCTTTCCTTCCCTGTGCTGTGCAGGGATAACCATCATGAAGACAAAAGTACAATTCCCTGGTGGTTAATGAGGTTGTAAGGGTTGATGCAGTCCTCTTCTAACCATGTCACGGATCATGGATCTTAAATTTTGTTATTGGGAATACCTAATTCTGGTACTGGTAGTGTGCAGGCACTGAGAGATGCTAGTTTGTGTCGATAGCTGTGCTGCCTGCTCTACTTGATCCTAGACCATGGAGCTTTGGAGTATTACAGCCACACATAGGTTCACTCATCTGCTAATAAACAGTGTAAATGATAAGTACACTACTTGATGACTTTCTAGTAACAAAATTAATGCCACTTTAACAAAGAAAAACCAACAAAACTTGCATTCAAGCAAGAAGGTATGTCCTACCTTTCCCAGGAAAATGAGCTTTATCCTGTGTGCTCTGCTGGATCTTTGAGAAAATACAAAGCATTCCTGGTAAATCCTGACAAGCTTACTTAGGCTTTCAGGTGGTCTCTTTCTCTGATAAAGAAGCTTTGATAACAAAGCTGTGTTATGGGTATAACACAGAAGAAAAAGTCTTTGCTGTACCTAAGATCTTTAAGATACAAAATCTTTGTAGAATTCACTGAAAAATAAAGTCTGGCAGCAAGTACATTAATTGCAGCTTTTTCAGAGTCATTGGGGCCCCTTGAGTAGATGATTAGAACATCTGAGCAGCTTTAGGAATATGTATTACTTAAGACAGAGGGTAGCCACTGCAGGCTAATGAATAATTTTAATTCTGTTTTAAAATACTGGTGTTTTTATCCTGTGTTTTTATCCAGTTCTCTGGCCATGCATTTAGAACTGCTGCTGGACTAGGAATACCACATTAGTGACTGTGTGAGGTGGATGGTGACTGTGAGGACAGTGTGTGTTCAGGTATCACAATACTGGGCCACAGCCTGAGAACACTGCAGGTAAGTTGAATATCTGTCTTAAGGAGCTAGAAAATTATCTGAGTCTCCATGATTGGGGTATCCTGATTTTAATGAAATACCTACATGTCCTTTGTATGATTATGGGAAGGCATTATCATCACAAACAAACAGAACAGATTTGTTTGTGAGTGTCAGAATTTTCTTTTTTTCTTTAGAAATCCATTCTTTGGCAGTCCTAACACCCTCCACGGTTTAATTTTTAAGGCAATTCTTTCTATAGTTCTCCTGCTGTCGCTGTAACAATGCAAAGTAGTGATTAAATAGATATCTCCTGCTGGCTAAGACTCCTCTGTGATATGTTCTGGGATTGAATGCCATTCTATTTTTAAATGTTGGGCAATTACATAGCAATAAGTTAAATCTGAGAAATGCAGTAATGTTAAAATAAAAAAAATACAGTTTTCTAATTGCAGTAGAACAGCTAAAGCAAAAGGGGATTTTCACATTCTGTAGCAAACAATTAATGGTATTTAATATGAGAGAAAAACACATGGATTTTGGATTAGATTAGGAGTATCTACACTTGGCTATTTGTGGTAGACACAGAAAGACACCTTTGTGAATAATTCACAGTTCTAAAAGTTTCCTTGAAAATTGTTTTGTTGCTTTAGCTATATTTAAAGCAATGATGTTGAAAGAGTGAGTCACTACTTGCATAAAAATGTCTGTAGGAATAGTTGATACACCCAGTTATCTCACTAGCACTCAAATAACAGCTCAGATGAAGAGGAGGCACTGGAGCTGCAATAAGAACAAAAATTATTATTTATAAGAGCATGTCACAAAATAATCCTTGAAAGTGCTGAAAATTCAGAAAACTTCTAGACATACATGACCTAGAAGTATCAGCCATGTTATAAATGTATATAAGTTTTGGATAATAGGACGGGAGATTGAATATTGAGGCAACCATAACAAAGGGGTAAAACACATTCAGGGAGCTTTTCACTTCTCCTAGTGCTACTGATGTGGCATCTTGGCAGGTTAGCACTGACAAGAAGTGCTAGGTTTCTTATTTCACGTTCCAGCCTTGCTGGAATTAGAAAATGTATCTGTGAGCATGTATTTATACAGAAAAATATATAAATATACACAAAAGTATTAACTGCCTGGAAGAAAATGATGGTAGCATTAGCTTTTTACTCCCACACTGCTACCCAAGTAATCAGAGTTCAGTAGCAATACTGAAATTCCTTTCAGCTCATCATTAACCCTTGTCATTTGACATTCCCAGCAATTAACCCCAGTGCCTTGAGACAAAGCCTCACAGTGGGTGACAGGGACACCACTGCCAGCCCTAAGGCTACTTGTGCCAAGGACTTGGGCAGCAGTGTGCCCCAGTCTGAGCATCGTGGCAGTCAGGGCTTGGGATCCTGGCTCTGTTGCTAACCTTCAGCTCTGCTCCCTGTGCCGGCCTCCCCTTTCCCCCACATCTGCCTTGCCCATTTAGGCAGTGGTTTGCTCATGGGCATGCTCATGTTGCTGCGTCAGCGGCTGTGCTCTCTGTGCTGTCCTACCTCACCCTCCTCCTTCCTTGTCAGGGCCTGCAGATGGTAGTGCAACGTGAAGAGAGAACTCAGGACAGCTTTTTCTGAGCTCAACTTTCGTTTTCTAGATTATTTAGATTTATTTATGCATCCGTAAATAGGGTGAAATCTACAACTCAATGCAATAAAGAGGAAAGAAATGTGAATTTTTCCCTGATGCCTGAAGCTCAGTTGTTATTTGCTGCTTTGGGCTGGGTGGATGATACCTTCCAGCTGGGGCTGGTGAAGCTGGGCACGTATCTGTACAGGTAGATAGGGACAGGCTTATTGTTCATCAGTTTAGGCAAAGTGTCTGCCTTTTAGTTCTACAACTTGGGAAGCAGGCGTTTAAAGGAACTTCAACTAAACATTCGCAGAGGACGACATGTACTCTAAGCTCTAGTACAGTTCAGCATTGTGGCAAGGTCTAGGGAAAATAAGGTGAGGTTTCTCTGTTGTCAGAACAGCAACCTGAGCACCCTCAGAGCCAGCAGCAGGTGTTCAGCCCTCTGTGTTTGCTGGTGTGCATGGCAGACCCTCATTCAGTCCTGTAAAATGCCTGCTGCAGAAGAAAGTACTGTCTAGGAGAATGTGTGTTTTGCCTTCCCAAGAACCTTACTACCTTACTTTTAAATCTATCAAATGATAGGGTTTGTGTTATTTTTTGATTAATTTTATAAAAATTTACTGGATCAAGGGCTGGCAAATAAGAGGATTATGGGAAATGAGAAAATAATTGCTTGTTTCACCCGGTTGACATGAAGGTAAATAAACTGAAGGCAGACTATGAAGCACCTGGAATACAGACTCAGGGTTTTCAGCTTGAGCCCTTTAATGCCAAGAGCAAATGAAGGCTCAAAACTTGCTCTAGGGCAGCAGTGCTGATACAAATTACCTAATTTTAGTAAAGAACACAACTAATGAAAGTGATTCACAGTGGCTGTGTTGTTTTGTTAGGGAGCTTTCTATCCAATTAACAATTCTTCATTTATTTTCTGCTTTCAATTACTTTGTTAACTTGTGCTTTCCTTCTGTTTTTTTAAATAAATACTCCTGTATTCGTATTGTTTTAAGGTCCCCACTGCTCAAATGCTTACATTCTTCCTCATAAAGCTCTTAAAACACAGTGCCCTTTTCTGTTTGATTTTAGCAGGGTTGAATGTTGATTTAGCTCTTCCTCAGTTTCATAAATGCATCCTATGTTATTGAAGGTTCCTGGCAGCTAAGAGAAAGCCAAGTCAATGTCGTTGGTGCATATTGCATTCCTCAGATGCAGATTTTTCTTGTTTGGTTAACTGTAACAAATTTGCCATTCTAAGCCAATGTTATCTACCTTAATGCACACAGGTAAGATTAAAGCAAAGTAATATAGGATGAAGCAAAAAAAGTTTTAATGATCACATGAAAACAAGCAACATTTAAAAATTTTAGCAATGCTTACCAGAAACATCTTGGGTTTGTGCAGTTTAACTGTAATGTGGGGAAAACTGCCTAACTGAACCCTCTACATATAAATGATCCATGATTAAACCTACCTGAAACATTCACATAGAGTTAGAGTGCTAAAGAAATCAAGAACCACAAAGATGTGGCTTCTCTTATAGTTTTTATGTTCTTACTGACTTTGAATTTAATTGTCTTTTAGGACATCTGAATGGGCACGTCTTTGCCACTATTTATATTCTCAGTGAAATGACATAAATGTATAAGTAGGTCCAGATGGATAAATAATCATCCATGACAATCCAGAACATATTTCTGATACTTGAGCCCACTATCACTAAACAACATGAGAGAAGGCAGAGCAGTGACTTGTAGCAAACTCCATCTTGAAGAGGTTCAGGGCCTTTGGTTAGAAACAGAACACACACTTTGCTCCAGTACATCCTCTGAACCTGTCATGTGCAATTTCTCACTGGAGGTGAAGGAACAAAGTGCTTGTTCTTTGTTGGAGGGGATTTGTTTGCCTTTTGCCAAGTAGTTTGAAGATAGCTAGTAATTTGCAGATATGTGGGATGTAGGTTTTGTGAGCAGCATCTAATTTTCTGGAGCAGCTTCTGGTAAAGAGAGAAGAAAGCTAAGACATTTAACTGGTGTTATTGTGATTCTTGGTTCATTTATGCATATTATGTATACTTAATTTTGGCAGGAGGGACATGGGTTCAACCACCAAATCATTGAGTTTCTGTATTGAAATGGTCTCCTTCACCACAAATTTGTTTATTTTCATTGTTATTACTGTGCCTTACATTTTGTTAAGAAGTTGAAGAAGAAGCACAAGGAGATACAGGCTAAGTTGTTATCAATTATATTTTCAAATTAAACTTGGGATACTTGAAACTTTGAGAACATTTACTGATACAGGAAAATAGCTAAACCTCATCATCTAAAGCTCACAGGAAAAAGCTGTTCCTTACCATAAGCCACATCCTTCAGATTTGCATTTCTTCTCAAAGAAAATTCACATGACATTTGGAATATCTTTTAAGCTTTTGGAGTATTATCTGACATGAGGGTTGGAATGAGCTGAGAAATAGGAGTCATGAATATTTTCCCAGCCCTTGCACTGACTTTCTGTGTGACCTTGAGCAAGTGGCTTGGGCAAACACTTTGGGAAATCTCTCTGATTTTGTGTTCGTTGTTTGCTTTATCTAGATAATCTTCTTTTCAGGTGTAAGTTACAAAAGGAAATGATGAGTAAACTATTGGTGTTTAACACCACTAGCAGCCAAAATGCTGGCCAGCATTATTGAAAAAATGGAGCATTAAACTCTGCCTCAGTTATGCCATCTCTAAAAGGGGGAAAATAATGTGGATAGTAAACTGCTTATGTTTTGAAAAGGAAAAAAACATCTCTGCACAAATGCAAAATATTATTTTATTTTAGGGTTTCTGACTGCTGTGCATAACTCAGGGAATCTTCACATTCTCATGAATGAAAAATCTATCTTCTATTTTGCCTCCTACGAAAGGGAAAACTTCGGCATGCTCAAGTATGCCTTAAAGGCAGTGCTGCCTCTGGGATCTCACATTAACATAATGATAAATGTGCTGTGTATTGCTTGAAAATGCCGTGTGCCAACGTGTCAGAATATGTTTTCCCTGCACACCTCTTGATTAGGATCTTATTTACATATTGGCAGGAAAAGGATTGTGTGAAAGACCTACAAAATAAAGTATGTGTTAGTATGTTCTTCTCCAAGGTCAGGGTATTAGTTCCAAAAGCAGCTCTCTGGTGGCATGTCCTTCAGAGCTGGTGGGTTACACCTTTTGAAGTACTGAGCCCACATGTGTTTCAGCAAGTAGGAGTAGTGCTGATGTACTTTTCTGTCTTCTACTAGTGTTGGATTTACTGTATAATAAAGACGCAGCATATATCTTGGACAAAACCACTTTCCCACATTCCTTGGCGTGTTACAGGACAAAATATCTAACTTTAGCTGAATTTTCTTTGGTTTCATACATTCAAGTAGTGTGAAAATGTGGAATAAAGTAGTGGAAGCATTTAACATTGCTAGCAATTTATTTCTCATTGCTTTTGCTTATGTCCTAGTATATTGATTATTCTTTGCTTGGGTTTTGTTTGCTTGTTTGTTTTAAAATAATTTACTGCATTTCCAGTATCTCACACTATTTAGAAGCTCCACATTCTCGATACCTATTTTAGCAGGGGCAAGCATGAGAAAATTTATGCTGTAAAAAAAGCCACTGAAATGATAGCTGCTATTCCTGCTATATAAATTAAAGATACTGTTGACATTTTAATTTATACTTGAGCAGTGCTTGTAAATCCTTGTTATTAGAAAACCTTCAGGCTAGGGACTGCATGGGTCTACCACTCTATCCTATTGAACTGAGTATAAATTTGAAGATACAATAGACAAATAATATGAACAAGTAGGGTCCTGCAAACAATGCATAGCCAAAAGTATTATGAAAATCATATCACTTTACCAGACTAAAAAATTTTGTGGCATCCTAGAAAATTAGGTGTATATTTTCACATCTGAGATTAAATGTGAAAGAAATTAATGAAGAAGCGGTTGGTAAGGTAAATGCCATTTTCAGGAAGATGCTGCTTATTTAAGACATACTTTATCAAAACCACTGAAAAGGATGTTGTAGCACTTGAGATGTGATCAGAGCAGATGAGCTAATTAGGCACTTAGAGAAGCAAAAAACCTCTTGTCTTAGAGTTGCTCTTATGGTTTAGGGACAAAAAAATATCTCAAACCCTTCTTTGAAGCAGACATAGCCTGGATGCCATGCATGGAAATGCCAGATTGGAAAGGAATATGAAAGGAAGGAGAGAGTTATGAGTCACCATCTTCTGGAAAGGGCATAGCAGAGTTTGAAGAGGAAGATTAGATAATCCAATTTGTTTTTTCTGAGTTTAATATGAAAACTGGAAAAAAAGTGGGGTGAGCAGCACAAACTAAAATTGCAGTTTAGAGGATAAAATTGCAGTTTAGAGGAAAGAGCTCAAGAAAGGACATAGAGGTTTCTGAACCATTAGAATAGAGTCAGGAGATTAATTCATGCTTTCATTGACTTTTACAAATGGCTCTGAGCAAAGGATTGGTTCAGACTATGATAAATATTATTTTGAATGTTACAATATAATGCACAGTAAACTAATATCCCCTCAAGCAATAAATGTAAATACAGTTGTTGATATTATATATCTGGAGGTTATTTTATTCGCCTCTAGAGAGGACTATCTCTGGGAAGTTCTGCTCTGATGTTGAATGTTACTGGCTCCTACTGGCAACTGTGAAGTCCGAAACTAAAATAGTTCAGCTCAGAAAATCTGGAGAGCTGCCAGATCCAGCTGAACTCAGTGGATCAGATTCTGCTGGTTTTACACATGAGGAGCTGTGTTGACTTCATTAGGGTCTCATGTGTATAACACAATACTTTCTTCCAATATGATTATATCGGGAAACTGGGATTCAGCTGTAGCTGATTTATTATTGCATTAGATATCAGTTTGCCTGTATCATACCTGTCAATAACACCTCAAAAAAAAAAAAGTAATAATGGCTGGAAAGAAAATAAGGTTGGTAGACAGATGATGGCTTTGGAAAATGAAGTAGATTAAGCAGATAAAAGAAGTGAAAAACTGATAAAAATGTCAAAGCAAAGTTCCAGGGCTAGACTGTGAGGCTTAACATATCTGCTGCCCTTTCACTGATGGCTTAACAGCACGCTGAGGAATTTAAAATGCAATAATAGCTGAAACAGGGTCATTACAGACAGCAGGCGGGATTTTCCAAGCACAAGTTGAGCACTGTCTCAAGGTCCTTGATGTTTTAGCTTTGGATTTTGGTAGGTGCACAGGTGGGCCAGCCCTGGTATTTCAGACCAGAAGCTGGTGTGTCTGCTGCCAGCCACAGAGACCTGGCTTCTACCTTGTGTTGTGCTTCTGTAGTGTTCAGGCAAGCTTGCTCTAGACAGCCAGTCTACATAGATGGACTCTCATCTGGCATCATTAACAGGGCTGAGAACTCAACTTCAAGGAGTTCTTGCGAGAGCTGTTTTAAATTGATTACTGTGCTCTTCAGAGGCTCTGGTTACACAGCGCTCATTAGTGACAACTAAGGCACTGAATAAAGCAGACCTGTCAGACTTCCTGCCTTCAGAAAGACAGATAAATTAGTCTGGGCAGAGTGCCATGCTAGTCTGGTTCTATTACTCGCAGTAGCTGAACTACCTCCGAGAGCTAGCTCAGGTATCCCATCAGGAGAGGAGAGCATGCTGTCTGAATGGCTCCTGTGCAGACAAACAGTTTATAACATTTTGAATTGACTTTGCCTGCTCTGCTTCAGTTAAAGCATTCCGGCAACTCAAAATAATAGGCTAAAAGTCACAAGTTTTGCTTTTTTGGTGGCTGTGCTCTACGGGAGGCCAGGGATGTTGACCTACTGCAGTGAAAATGGTGGGTGGCCTTTAACCTTTCCAGCAGGCTCTGCTATTACTCAGTCAGGTTCCTCCTGAGGTGCTCTCATTCGTCTTCTGGCCCTGGGGGCTGGTGTGAGTGCAGGGGAGCTCAGGCTGGGGGCTCTGGCCCCAGCCCGTGTCAGCTAATGCCGAGCGTGACATTGAGGGAAGAGAAAAAAGGACAGAGTTGTCTCGCTGCTCTCTCTTCCTGTGCCAGGCTACAGCTGGACCCAGAGAGGGGCCATCAAGTCGAGTTGATGTAAAAGCTGTAGGATGCCTTTGCTCATCATCACCATGAGATGATGATGCTCATCATCATCTTCAAGGATGTTGTTATCTCCACAAATATTATAAAAGTGTTAGCAACAGGTTAGCCATAGATTCCTAATTTGACCAGAAAGTGTATATATCCAGACAACCAAGTGAAATTTGTACTGGAAATGCAATTTCTCAGAAACTGTTTTCCCTTCCCACCTGTACTTTATTATATATTTTCTTACCTCCAATGTCAAGATACAATCATAATATTCACAGTAATATCTTCTCTTTCTCCCTCTGCCCCCCAAATATGAGTGAAAGAAGAATCAGAGAGAAGGACAGGCTGCCTAGAACTTCAGTAAGTTCAGCCAGTGGTTTGGATCAGCTAAAGTTTGCACTAAGGGAGACAAATAACAGCTACTTTATGCAGGGTGGGAGGTCCCCAAAAGGAGAGACCTGCTTCCTTCTCAGCCATTCACAGGAGTCTGGCCTTGAAAGCTTATGCTCAACTGAGTAGTAGGAGAACTTGAAAAATTGTTTCTCATTTCCTAAGGAAATGTTTGTCCTGCGTTTGGGCTGGGTGAGGTCAAATTTGATCAGTTGGCATTTTCTGAAAATAGCTGACATGTTTGGACATACCTCAGTGAGGCAATAGGAAGGATGACAGGACATCATCCAGCAACCTTTTGCTCTTGACGTGTGTGTGTAATGCTCACAGTCCTGGAGAGATAATGAAGAAGCACAGGTCAAATTGATACTAGCCCTTGGTAGCTTCCTGGATCACTGATCAACATGGCCCTTACCAAACCAGGTTTGGTCTGGCTGAAACCTTTGATCTTGCAGATAATCAGTGAAGTCTAGGGGCTTCTGGTAAACACTGATTTAACAGAATAAACCCAAATTCTGTCATATTTAAATATCTTGGTATTTTAGGTTTTAGACACAGCTGGTGAATTTTAGAAAGCTGGGCAATTTCACCCAGGAGTCCTTGACCAGGACTCACATTGCTGCTCTGTATGGATGGGCAGGAAGGGTGTTAGAGAGCACAGCAGGGTTAATGCAACCTCTCAGAACAATATTCACCCAGGAAGGACTCAAAAATCAACTCTCAGCTAAAGTGGGCTCTTCGTAGCACTCCTAATGACTCACTGGAGACTTGCAAGACTCTTACCAAATGCTGTTAAATAAAATTTTCCACTTCAGCAGCTTATTCAACCAGAGGGAATTCTGTCTGCAGTACAACTGAAAATATTCTTGTTCAGAAAATAGACATCATTGATTACCCTGCATTTGTGAAGGCACTGGCCTTGATGCTGCCCATTGGTCTGTGCTTTGAATAATCCTTCATGATTGCTACTGAATAAGTCAATGTTGCAAAAGCATCATGCAGGGAATGCTTTATTATTATAACCATTTTGTTAGATGCAGTTGTTGCCACAAAGGCTGGGTAGAAACAGCTAAGATTCCCTCTTAAAATGATACCAGGTTCATCAATCTAGAATTTGGAGGTTAACTCATTAGCATGTAAGATCCTCTTAATAAGCAATGCACTCCTATTTATAAGTGATTAATATAAAGAAAGAGAAAAACCTTAATGGAGGAGAAAAAATTCACAAAGGCAGCTTGTAAAAGCATTTGACAATAAATCTGTGAAAGGATAAAAGCAACCCTCAGTTTTGGGACAAACTAATGAGTTATGTTTGTTCACCACACTCCAGTGCAAATGTCCAATAACCTAATGTTCCATCACCTCTGTGCTGATCCTTCCTCCCTTCCAGAGAATCCTGTCATGTTTCAGTTTCAGTGGACAACATGATTCAAAAATGAAGGCACTGCTCAAGCACCTGGTCCTAATCTGTTCACTCATCCTGCTATAGGTATTTCAGATAGTGGGCTCCCATCATATTTCACACTGCATATCTTCCATGATGCAAGGCTGTCTGCAACAGCTTTTTCTGGGAAATCCTCTGTCAATATCACTTCACAGTGAAGTTTACAGCAGAGTATTCCTGTTACATGTACTGCCATAGTTCTTTAGAGCTCCAGAAAGGGTCTGACACCATGTTGCCTTTGGTACTCCCCAAAACTTCCCTGGGCATTTCCATCATTACAGAATAAGTATCCTTTCCCTGACTGTGATTTTGTTCATGACAGAGAGGATTTTAAGTTTAAATATGTTAAGATGGGTCCTAAAGCATCACTGAGAAATTTTGAGTAGAAAGCTTCAATCAATGAAGTTTTTTCTATCACTAAATTCCCCATGGCCACTAAAACCCGAGTGGCTCCTTCATCTCCATTTATCTGACTGCACATAACTAGTTCATACAGCTAAAGCAGATGTGACCATTCCTTGCTCTTGTTACCTTAGGAAGGGGAAAACAACTTCTTATCTTCTCAGAGGCTGAAGTTATTATTCATTTTTACATTACAGCTATACCTAGACCTTCAGGACAATAAGACACTGTTGGCCAAAACATCAGGCAAATATCAGTGAAAATACAATGCCTCACCCTGAAAAACCTATATTCCGGGATGTGTGACATGCAGAAGGAGGGCAGAGAAGGCTGAAGTCAAAGTCATCATACAAGTTATACTCATTTAAAACCTTTTTCTCATTATACATTCTCAGAAAAAGTGTTGAAACTCACCATCTGTGCTTTAAGCTATTAGAGAGGGCCCAAGGATGCATCTCTAAGGTGGCTGACAATCATGGTTGTCCTCTGCATTTAGAATATTCCTGGAAGACTGCACAGAGAATGCAGGTGCAGATGCAGCTAGAAAAGCTCAGACTTCCTCAAAATATTCAGAAAAGAATTCAGTTTTGAAAAGGTTGTCTGAAAGTCAGCCTCAGAGTTGCTGTGGCTGGCCTCTGTCCAGTAATATACATGCATCTTTTTCAGTTTGTCTTCAAAGAATGTGTTATTCTTACAGAGAAGAAGTCAGCACAAAGACAAAAATGATCAAGGTATCTCTGAGACTCTCTGTGATGAATGAAAGCTTTTTTTTGCTATGGAGGTGGATGTCTAAGACAGCTACATAGCAAAAACACTGCTAGCACTGCAGTTCAGTGTAAAGACAGGCACACGTTCAACAGTAGGTGATTTAATAAGTGCATGAAATTACAGATGTACCTGTTAGGTTTGTTTTACTATGAATTGGCAGAAGTTGCACTGAACAAAGCAAAAGATAAGAGATTTAAATGCTGTAATGTACAAGGATCCCATTTCATGCCATTTTTATCTGGTGTTACGTATTATGCTGGATGGTCTCGTATGCAATGCTAGATGCCATACAGTGCGTCTAGCTATTGTTATCTGCCCTATAAATTAAAGATAAGGGTTCAGTGCTGGTCTCAAAAATGGTAGGCTAGTCAAGGGCCTCTTAGTTTTCCATTTGTTCTTTCATAGCAATTCTCATTTTAAATCTTAGTTGCAAAGACTCAGAGGAGCTGCAGCTAAGTTTAAGTGTCAATTGTAAGCTTGATTGTAAATGAAGTGTGGGATTCACTGTCAATACAAGCTGCCCAAAACTTAATGATAGCATTTAAATATTTTATGATTTTTTCCAATGTTCTATTAGAGATTGAGCACTGGAATGAGTTTTAAGTGAGAGCAACTTACCAGATGAAGAGCATAATGAATGTCTTTCATATAAATTAATATTTAAGCAGTGTAGTTAGTTGTATTATAACTGTTCCACCTCAATACAATCATGATGTTTCCCTATTCTTTCCCCTAGTATAATTCTGATCTGAGTATTACATACATAAGCTGCACTGAATAGGAATCCATCAGGTATGGAATCATCTCTTAGAAATGCAACTTTTTGTTTGGATTATTAATCCACCCTCATTTTGAAGATATTTCCTTCAAATCCTGCACCATTTCACTATAGAAAAAATCACATTCGCTGAGTGTGGCCATGCAGGTCCAAACATACACACACACATACACACTTCTGGAAAGGCAACAGAAACACTGATACAAATTTCAGACAGGCTGGAGTGGGAAGCTAAATCGGTATATAAGGTCATCTGAGAACATTCACAAACAAATTCAGTTAGCAAAACTTTCTATGTGAGTATGAGCTACCTTTCCACTTGGCAAAACTTTTGCAGTAATTTTTTAACTCAGCAGCATATTTATCCTTCTGAAGTATCGTATTAACTGTTTTTTGAGGACCATCTTGTTCTAACAAGTTTTGCAGTTAGAGATCAAACTCACCCAGTGCCTAAGTCAGGAGGCAACTCTAAAATCTGTGTCTGTGCACAAGAGGTCTGAATTCTCCGTATATGCAGGAGAGGACACAAATATGGGACACCTTTCTCAGTGGTGTGGACGGCCAGGTGAGCAGGAATTGAAGGATTATTTGTGCTAGAAACTGTTGTTCTGACCACCAGAAGAGATGCAGTGGCACAGAACCTTTGAATATTGAGTGTATCATGAGATTCAACGTTTTAAGTACAGAAATGCACTGGACACTAAATCTGCCCAGTGTTGGTCAGCAAGGCAAAGTGAGAGATGTGGATGAAGAAAGCAGAACACCATAATTTGTGGATGAAGCTGGTGTTCCAGACTAATTTCATTCACATTAAATAATCTAAGCAAGTTTTTTGGAAGGAAGATAGAGCAGGATTTTGCTATTTTGGAGCTAGTTAATTTTGAAATAGTTCTATTACACTTGGTCCACACTTACTAGAAGCATGCTGCTTATCCTTGAAACCTCTCTTATGTTTGCTTCTCTACATTTTCAAGATTTCAATGTAATTTAAAGGATTACAATATTCTTCTGGGTTAGTACATGAATTTTTTGTTTGGTGAACATAGAAATAGATGGCGAGAGGAACACACAAGTGGAACACTTAAAGTAACTGAAACACATCTGAAAATATGTAAGACAGTTAAGACAAAAAAAACGCAACAAAACAGAACAACAAAATCTCTGAAATCTACCAGTTTAAGCTTTTCTTCTTGAACAATCTTTACTACAATGAAATCTCTGCAAGCACTAATCCTTAGTAAATGGCATTTTATTTCATTTAATTGATTTTCTTTATTGCAGCCAAGCAGATAAAAGATTGAAAGTCTTCTATTGTACGTGTGTAAATACTTTAAGAATCCTTTTTAATATGCACACGAATTAGCTTATTAACAAATTCAGGCTAGAGAATCATACTTTGAGACGCTATTCCAGCTATTTGCACAACTAACCACCTCAACCCATGTACCAAAAAAAGGGGCAGGATTATTAGCACAGCTGTGTACATTTACAACACTCCTACTGCCATGGTTATGTGGTGTTTGCTTTTATTCATCACTGAAGAGCAGAGCAGTGCCACTGCTGTAGCAAGGCATCAGAGAAACCAGCAAAATCTAGGTCTCACTAGAGCATTTTCCATTTTTATCTCTTAACTGATGTACTGCCAAGGCTCTTACTTTGCTGACAATGGTGTTGCCTTGAACAAGGCAGCATCATAAAACCTGTGGGTCCCTACAAGGCAAGAGTAACGTTTCATAAAGTCATCCTTATGAGATATTCTTTGGCTTCTCCATAAATCTCGTTATGTGCTCCTGCAAAGCATTCAGAGACTTTCAGCTCCCCGTGGCCTCAGTGAAGGATAAGACTTTCTCAGCTCTTGGATGGGTTATGCTCATGTGAATCCTGCAGTCAGGAAACTCCTCTGCTTCACTAGTGCACTTAATTGCCCCCAGCCACAGTTTTTACTCTCTGCCATGAATACAGTCCCTTAAATGCACTTGACAGCACACACCGTGAAAAGCCTTTTTTATTCCCATGCATTAAAAGTGACTGAGTAACACATGATTGGAAGAATGAAGCATTGCCCATGTGTGAACAGTGAGGAGATATACAGCAAAAAACAAGAGTGAATTTTGGGACAGATTGAAAGAGATGTGTGATGAAGATAAGTAGTTCCAAGAGGGAACAGAGGGGGGAAGTTAAAGGACATAATAGTCTCCATTAAAAAACACTCAATGGAAACTAAAGGAGCTAACAGATGAGAAAAGAGTGACCATCTGCAGCCATTCAGGGAACACCAAACAGGCAGCTTCAGAGCTCCCTATAGGTAGGACACCTAGGATGAATGAAGGGTAGATGCAGCAATTACAAAATGAATTAATTATTGATTTATGAAATTGTATTTATGGAGCTACTAATAAAGCATTTGATTAGATTCTTGCCTTGTAAAGGCAAATATACTCAATTTCAGCCAAGAACCTTCTTGCTCTACTTTCTCTTATTTTATCTAAGGTAGATGACATACTGAAAGCATGCTAAATAAATAAAATAGCGGGGGATGATTTTAGATATGGTAATTACATATCTGCTGGAGCAGATCAAGTTAGAAGTCACTAGATAGTAGAAACAAATTCCTGTTGTGTTCAGATTTAACACCTCAAATCTGATTCTTCCACCTGAATTCATACAGGATGTAATTTTGGACTTGAACACTAACTGCTTTTACATCCCCAAGTCCTTCAGCTCATGTTTCACTCAATAGTTCGTAGTGTCTGGTCATATTAACAACAGTATTAATGACCATCCTTTTAATCTACAGTATTAAAGTTGTATTTTCATGTCAAATTATCTTATTTCATTTAAGAATTAAGATTTACAATTAATTACGTAACATGGGTCTTAATTTTTTATTGTTTCTACAGGTTTTATTTTTATAGATATTTGGACTTCTTATACTGAGTCAAATCCTCAGCAAATGCAAACTGCTATGGGTCCAGGGAAGCTATGAAGTTGAATCTATCTAAACCACTTAAATATCTGGCCTTTATTTCTGCATTTTAACATCATTGACTTCACTAATGTACATGAGCTGAGAAACACACGGACACAAAGCTGACATGCTTCAAAAGAATCATTCTTAAGGATTAAATACAGGTAGCTGTGGCTCCGAATCCAGCCCTGTCCCTGCTCCAATTTGAAATCTCAGGATTTTCTATCTTTGGTATAATCTACCAGGCTAGCAAGAACAAAGCATGTGGAAGAGCCTAACAAACAAATAATAATTAAAAAAGAAAAGAAACCACACAAAGAACCAGTATTAAATAAATCCCAAAATAATAATTAATTTTAAGGGGCTCTATGTTTATTTTGGCAGCCATATCCATTGGCATTGGGGGATGAGGAATTTAAATTTCAACTGATGCCCTGAAAAACAAGGAGACCAAGGGATTATTTGAATTTGAAGTACAGCAACAGGACATGGTTGTACTAAATAGTCATCAGAGTGACTTATTACAAAGCAAGATGCAAGGTAAATACCCTTAGAGTGTTACAAGAGACAGAAATATCAGAGAACCACTTATCTTGGTGTCACGGATACCTCCCTAGACCACCCTGAACAGCTCTTCTAAGCACATTGCCAGACTTAAAACAGGCCAGTGTCAGGCAGCATCCCCCTTCATCTGGGTGCAAAGTCATTCACAGTCTGTATTCATGCTGTAGCTAATCCCTTTACACACATATGCATCATTTGTCCTCTGAGTTATGTGGTAAGCCTGGCCTAGCTGACATCAGAACAGGCCTCCAAGTGCAAGCCTACAATCCAGGTGGTATCACTCCCTTAATTCCACAAGAAGGTCAAAGGATTAAAGGCAAAGGATTGCCTTCCTGGGGCAGGACAAATTTATTTTACTTTTGATGTCCGAAACCAGAACTGACACTAGGGACCTGATACAATTAATATATTGTGTTATGACTGTGTTATATTACTCTGAGTGACAAGGTAATGTTCACACACAGGTAGGGTGTCTGGAGAAATACACCTATAGCATGGTCTGACCGTGAAACTGAGTTTTGCAAGTTTGGTCAAATGATGAATCTTACTGTGATTCTTTATAGTCTCATCAAATAGAGAAAGAAGGATCATGTTTGTATTGCATCTGTATAACTCATTTTATACCAGCTTTATTAATACTGTGGTACCATGTCTTATTTTTTTTTTGCCTGAATTTTTTTTGCTACTGAATAATACCAGTTTCCATAATCATAAATTCAAAACAGAAAACCATTTCTAAACTTTTAGAAGATAAATGCAGAGAAGCAGCCACAAAGCCTGGCGCTTATTTTTTCCTCTTATTTTTTGCTACATTTTCAGAAAACCCAGTTAAAAGAATGCACTTCAATTTTACAATTCAAGACCAGACTCAATCACGTCAGTTTAAAAATGAAGACTATTAAATTACTGTGTGCACAAATCTGTGCATTACAGTGTATACAAAACATGCAATCTCTTGGCAGGTTTCCAGCACAGACCTTGATGCCACTTTTTGGAAGCCTGCAGCGTGCACGTTTCAGAGACCAGGAGACAGCTGTGAACATGGATCCACTGCCACCTATGGAGCCACCTGCTGGGCTTAATCCCAAAATAAAACATCCTGCAGCATCCTACCAGGGAGCATCATCACCGACGTGTAGGCAGCACTTGCCTGATTGCCTGTCACCATTTCCAGTGTTTTGTTTTTCTTTTCAGATGGGAGAAATTCTTGGAGCAGTTTCGGTGGTACGGGACAAGGCACAGGAATGAGATCGCCCCTCCAGAGTCATCCCTGGTGGTTACTGGACAGACACCTGAAGGAAACATCATTTGGATATTTCTGACCTGCAGTAGATTGCTACTTGCAAACCTTTTTATGCTGTTATTCATCTCCTGAGCCATCTGGCCCCTGTTGCAGGATACCTGCAGATGGATTAATAAACCAATCTAATAGAGATGAACATAGTAAATATACAGCAGAAGCAGCTGTTTGGTGTTTGTTGAGAGCTTTCTATTTTCCCCTAATGTTTCAGCCACTGTAATTTAAAGTTCTAAGCCAGTTCCTTCAAGGAAAGGAACAGTTTTTTTCCTCATCTAATCACAGCACAAAATAAATTTATCTCTCATAAAAGAAGCCTGTCATTGAAAAGCAAGTTATAATCAGCATAAATATAGTTTTCTCCTTGGAACAGAAACTTTAGGTTCAGCCTTCGAACAGTGTTGTCAGTTCATCTTATTATAATATACCCCCCTGACAGCTCTCATATTAATTGCACCAGATTGCCTGCAGTGTGTTCACTTGGTTGTTTGTTTACTCCTGACAAAGAATAACTTCCGGAAAACTTGACTTCCTTGCACATACAAGTGAGGTCAGAGGGAAACAAAATCTATCTTAAAAGACTTCAAATTGTAGATTATTAATTTTAATAATCCAGCAAGTGCTCTTTGAGATAGTGCTTATAAATTTCTCAAAGTGGGCCTATAGATGTTGTTATATAAAACAACAGACAAGAAATATGACTGTGGTCAAAAAATGAGAATAAAACCTTTTTTTTCCCTACCATTAAAAAAGAAAATGCTATCTTTAGGGTGTCTCTGAAAAAAAAAAAGGAAAAAGAGAAAAGCAGCACACCACATACCCGCACCACCCCCCCACCCCCCCAAGTCAGGGTTTTTTCAGCTTGATTAAATGGCTGTTTCAACTTTCCTCACCTGGTAGCTACTGATCTAATTATGCCAGCATTCAAAACACAATTTAAAGATTAAGAGAAAAATGCAGATATGGGATCAAAAAAAAAAAAAAAAAAGAGAATTGCTAACACCAGCAATTAAAGGCTACAGAGCTGAAACCTAAGAATGTCAGTTGTGGTAATTCAGGGTGTTCGGGTGGAAAACAAAAACTATCTGTCAAAAAAACCTCAACAAACAAACAAACCTCTCCCCTACCCCCAAACAAAAGCTAAATAAGAATTTGAAGGTATTTAAACAAAGAAAATTACCCCCCCTCCCTTTATAAACTCAGCCGCACTTAAAAATCACAGAACGTGAACTTGCAGTTTTAAAAACTTGCAGAACTGGGCCTATACAAAAATCCTAGAAAAAAAACCCTAAACTACTCAGATTGGACAACTTTACTTTTGACTAAAGACCATAAAAGGTCATAAGGAACTTGTAGATGAGTTGTGGAGCACATAGCAATAATTCTACATGTCCAAGGAGAACCCTGTTATCGAAGCCATTAGTGTTCAGGCTTTGAACATTCCCTTCAAATTTTCAAGGTGAAAACCAACAGCTGTCTCCAGATCCCCAAGTATATCAAAGATCTCCTTTTTGCTTCCTATATCTCAGTTCTGAATTCCTTTTTCTCTTTTTCAAGCACCTTAAAGTTAAATTAATCAGACTCCACACTGTGATCATCAGAAGTGTCATACAGAGAAGATTATGTAGGCTCAGTACAACCCCCTTTGACTTCAGATGCTGCAGTGCAGCAGAAGCCCTGTTACCTGCCCACCACTCCATGTTCCTCTGAAAACATGTGTCAGCCCAATTAGTGAGTTTTCTGAAAACCTTTTTACTCCTTTTTCTTCCCTGTGCATGTACTGGTGTTCCTCAGAAGGACATGCTCAATGTGGTTCCCATTACTCATGGGTATTTTGCCTTCTATCTCTAGTGAGTTCAAATTGCTACAAACCATCCTCATAACTGGCCAGATTTATGCCCATCCAAGGCTCATCTCCATCTGTTTCAGTGACTGCACATAAGAGGGTCAAGTTGGATGGGAGCCATTATCCCAGAGGTGGAAAACCAAGGCTTTACACACTAAATCTATGGTTATCTTTGTTCCAATGCAGTGGACAAAAGGATACAAGACAGACAACAGTAAAAATTCTTCACTAGAGATAAGTAGGAGCCTATTCAGCAGGTGAATTGCACTTTTGACACCTGTCAGTAATATACATGGCCATCTAGTGAAATGAGTCTACATTCTTCTTGAAGGAGAAAGCATTTCAAACTCACTTCTGAAGTACAAGGATGAAGTAAAAAAGTAAAACCTATAGCATAATTTGTTGCAATATTAAAGACGTATGAGTGACATAAAAAACTGCCTCTCTTCTCAGAGATGGGTACAAGGATGCACCTTTAACTGAACCATAAAGCTGCTACAAAATTTGTTTTTCTCAGTCTAAATCATTCTAGAATAGTCTGCCTAGTTCCGGGGGGAAAAGAGGCAGAGAAGCAGCCATGGATGGATACTGACAGGAGAGTACCCTGTACTGCATGCAGATGTGCCTCCCTTACTGCATGAAACCAGCCCTTAAGCACTCCTTGGTAATGAAATATGGATTTGCTGTTTCCCCGTCAGTGTAGAAAAGCATTTTTGCCTCTAAATTTTAGGGAGAAGTTGTGGGGCTGAGGTAGGTAACGTGATTTGTTCAGGCTCATCAACTCACTATGGGCTGAACCTCAGAGAGAAGGGGGATGCTCCTTCCATCCCAGGCTACTGCACACAGCCTTCTCCATCACAGCTGCCCGTCAACAAGTGCTCTCCAGGAAGAGAAAAGTGAGAGGCCAAAAGGCCACTGGACAAAGAAATCAATCTCTTTTCAGCTCTCACAGCTAGAGAATTATTTGGTTTCCTGTTCTTTTTTTTCCATGCAAGTATGACTTACATGCACTGGAACTCATTAGAGGCAATTGGGTTAAGTCAATTCATTATCCAAGTAATACTTAAGTAACAGTGTCTTAAAAATAAAAATGCATCCTGCTGCTCCAGTGCAGCTTTGGAAACCAGCCTGAAGTGACTCGTTCCTCCCCAGCAGTGCTCCTAGAGGTGGATGCAAACACTTTTCAGAGCAAGGTGCAATTACCTTTATGTTCTTAGTGATGCAGGGAATATAAGAAGACAGATCGTTTGCAGTGCTTCCAAGGTCATACCAGAAATATAGGAGCAGTCTGTGCTGGGATCGGGCACATTGAGCAAGTGTCTCCTTAATGTGGCACATTACAGTAGTACTTAACATTTGATTAAAGCGGATACAGTCAGTATTCCCTGGATCAATTTTCCTTTCTACTGGACATTGCATATTATACATTGCTGTGAAATATTTCAAGGAAGATAAACAGTATAATTAAGCATCATATTACAAGTGAAATATAATTTGCATTTCTCTTGAGACATGTCCTGCTATCAATTCAGTCACTGATTCAAATTTTCTGAAAACTTTAGATGTTTACCAAAACAGTAATTTCCTGTTATTTTCATTCAACTACTTCAAAGCACTTTAACGTGGAAGGCAAAGATCCCTCTCTAGTCAGGAAATCCCTGAGAAACCTAAAGATAGCAACTTCCCCATGATCATACTCCTCCAAGCTGAAGGAAATCTTGGAATGTGAAGAAGTGGCTTAGTTTGAAGGTTATGAACTAATTTTTTTTTTCTTTTAACTTTTTGGGATCCTGACACAGCTTAGAAAGTCCCTCAGAGTCCTTGAAAGTCATGTCCAAAGCCAGTGTTACAGTAACCTAGACACATTAGAGTGCAGTTTTTGAACTTCTTGCCAGAAGCAAATATCAATTTTGAAATCTGGATTGTTACTAAGGGACTGTCTCCCACAGAACCATATGTTACACAGCACTTGCATTTCTGCTGATAACTTAAGGTTCTTTCCCCCTTTTTCTCCATGAAAGGTTGAGCACTGCAGAGCAGAAGCACAGATGCAAGTCCCTTGCACATGCTCCAATTTCAGCCTGGGATTTCTATATCAGGTCTGTGTAAACAGCAGTCTGGCATTGAGTCACAGTTGGAATATGACAAAACTCTCTGGAGAAAAGTTATTGCCTCTGACCCTGAAACCTAACCTTCACCAGATTTGTGTCATGTGAAATCGAAGCAACAAAAAACAGTATAGCCTGTTCTGAGTAATCATTAACCTTAATTTAACAGCTCGCCTGTACTAATTTTCATTGTTCTCCTTCACAAGATACAATGTAAGCTGTCAGTGCAATCTTATCCTGCCCGTAGATGTGCCGAATTTCTGTCCTATGAATAAAATTTTCAAAAAACCACTTCATTGGGTTTTTTTGAAACAGGTATAAATACCTCTGTAGCATAGTCCACTCCAATTGACATGCTTATAGCAAAATCAAGCTCTTTATCCTCACTCCTATGTTTAATATCAGTGATGTATTTGTCCTAGTTCTGATCATATTGATCACAAAAAAAATCTTTTAACATTTAAAATTTATTTCAAAAGACTTAGAGGTTCAAACACCTCTTAAAATTTGAGGAAACATGGACCTGCATTGGATTCAGGCATCATTTCTTGTGCACAGCACTAAAGTTAATATTCCTCACCAGCAGTACCATGCAGCTCAAAACCTAAACAGAGATCTCATTAGATCATTTAGACAATGGTTTTCTTTGTTAATACTTTCAGATGTATGGCTTAAAAGTACATTAAGTATGAGCAGTACATTTTCTTTATCATTGAGCAAATAGAGGCCAATATATGGGCCTAAGCTCACTTAGACCTGTGTTCAAAGTGTTACATAGCTCTTTTATGCCACAATCCATCAGAGTTACCTTCCTCCGAAGCAGCATTTTCTGCTTCAAGTTTTGTAATATTCTTGCACTGAAAGTCACTCAGTTAGCATCACAGCTAAAGAGGTACTTGCCTATTCTTTGCTAGTGTGTTTCACGACAGGAAAGACCACCTATTGCAGAAAAAGTAAATCCTGAAATATATACAGTGAGCTTATTTTAGTGTCTTATCTGATGTGTTATCCGTGAACATCTCGGAAGAGGTTTCTTTCCCTCATCAGTCATCTTGAAAATGCAACACAGCGAGAAGGACAGATGGTTGTGTGTGTATGTCTGCATTTTTGTTAGAGGAAAGTGTGTGGGGGCTAATGGATAGCAAAGGAGTGGAAAGGGAAAGGACATGGCTTGTCTCCTGGTCTTTGATTCGAGGCTTGTTCATCCAATGGATCAGTGGCCCCCAGCAAGCGGCCGCAGGCAGCACTGCCTGGCAGCACACGCTCTGCAGGCACGGGCTCAGCGGGGCTGCTCAGCCACTCGCCTTTGTCTGGTCCCTCACCCCATGGGCTGAACACCTACTGTCACTCATTCCCCTTCCCCTCACTTAAACAAGTGTTTTTATTACGGATACAAGCATAATTATAAATAAATATTCTCTCACACAGGCACATTCACACAGGGAAGGAAACCAGCAGGACTGAACTCATCCTTGATGGAAGTCTGCTTACTTCCAAGCATTAGTGCCATAGACACACACAGGTAAAAGGGGCCTATCCAGCTTTGGCAAGCTCATTCATGTGAACAGAAAGACCCCATGGTCTAAAACAGACATCTTCCAAAACTCTCTTGCAAGCTACCATTGTCTGATCAGCCACAGAGGCAAGCAGAAACCAAACAATATTTGGGATGATCTGGAGAATATAACTCCACAATCTGTTTGCACTTTGAGAGGGAATTACTAAACTAACCGGAAGGAGCTGCTTTTCAAAGCCACACACACTCTGGATTCAGTAAAGTCACAGAAATTATACATGCAAGACACAACTTGTCCCAGAGACATTCTGGGTGCTTGGTACAGCAATAGAGCAAGTGAGGTTTAGGCTTGCAACCAAAAACCCTATGTCTTTTCTTAGTCTTGGTCAACAGAAGGTAAAGTTCTAGAGAAGGGGAAAACCTGTACTTGAGCAGACAAAAAGAAATGATTCTTCTTATTTAAAAGTTTCTTAGACCCACCTAATAAATGGGAAGTTTGGCATTCACAGCCAAAAGTCACAGTAAGGGAGTACAAAAGCCATGAAATATCAGACCCACCAGCAGAGGAAGTTTTAACTGGTTTAGGAATCTCATCCTCACAAGAGATGGAGGGGAGGACACCACATCCCTCTTATTCCAGCTGTTCCTGCTATCCCCAGCACAAGGCTGGCAGGAATGGCAGGTGCTCAAGAAGCAAACCTGCTGCAGTGTCTACACTAGACTGCTGCAAAGATGTGCACCTACAGTGGTGAAGATCTGCCTTACTTATGGTGCTTGGGTTTCTTTTTTTGTTTGTTTGTTTTTTTTTTTTTTTCCTTATTGGCATTCAGGCAACCAACTTAAAACCCAAAATGAGCTAAACTCATCATTGGCCTGTGGATAGACTCCTCCTGATTAGTTTCTTTAAAGCACCAAGTGATCTTACCAGACTAACCTTGTTTAGTCCACACAGATAAGTGTGCTTGTTAGAAAAGACAAATCCTACAATATGCCTGTTCTATCACTTAATTTCCTGGATATTTTGAGTTGTGCCAACTCTATTTCCCTCAACCTTTGGCCTTTGCACTCCAGGAGCTCCTATAATTACAACTTTACTCTTGGCACACAACATACCGACAGATAGTAACAGATCCTAAGTCTCCAAATAACGTTGTAGAAGAAAATATGAAAGGTTTTATTCATCCTGAAAGCAGAACATGCCCTTCTGTTAAAAAAGAGTAACACACAGTATCATGGGAGACCTTCATGACCAGTTGCAGTACCCAAGCTCTTCGGGACTTTGTGGAGGTAACTCCCTTACCCCTCTCTCCCCTCTTTACCTCCTGATCAGAACCCAACATGTCCTTAGGGTGCAGGTTTGGTGTCTAATGCAAGAAGGATGGAAGTCAGTCATATAAAATTTTCTGCACTCCAAATAAATTAGTTTTTCATTGGACTGCTTTAATCTAAGCTTTTGCCAATGAACAAAAGTTCCTTTTATATTTCACTAAAATCTTCAAATCCATAATCATCACAACTGAGTTGAAAAATTGACAACAGACAGCACATAAAATCGACCCCAGATAAAAGAAAGATCTTATTGCTGGGCATAGGAAAATATTCAAAGAATTTGGATTCAAGCTGGCTCTTCATAGAGAGTGACACCAACAACTTATTAATTTGGTTTGTGCCCATTTAGATTCCAGAAACTTAATTCTCACATGACAACCTTTGTGAATTATGATTTCTGTCTCTGGTTGGCAAGGGACTCCTATCTGATGGATAATAACAGGTTATTTCTTCCTTGATCTTCACTCAGCTGGATTAGAACCATACAATATATCCTTAGCAACACAACTACTTGAAGCACATCAAGCTTTTCTTCTGCTTATGGCAGGCTATAAAATTGTGAGCCATTATATCTTGATCTTTATCTAAAATCAATATATAATAACATTACACACATATAGTCCCCACAAAGTATTTTTAAAAAAAATGCCCTTAAACCTTCCTGTAGACACTCCATGGCCCATACTTTTCCTCTCAGAACAGACAAAACATCCTCTAACTAGTAATAGGTTCAAACTGAAAGAGGGTTGTCACAAATGGATTTTGTGAATTTAGTTCAGCTCCTGTCTTTGCCCAGGCCTATGGCAGCAGGCAGGAGGTGTATTGGTGACCAGCACCCCAAAAATCCACTCTGTCCACAAGTTCTTTCATATGGCTGATTCGGTCTATTATGAAATGAATTATTTATTAATAGACAAGAAAACTCACAGACAAGACTTAAAACAGACTATTACTACACAGGGATAAAACAAAAAAGAAATACTACTCGTAGATTGGCATACAGTGCATGATACTGGTACCTTTCAGTTACAGCTAGCGAAGAAATACTATAAACTTAGGATTCAATGTATCTTACCATCCGAAGGTGGGTGGGGCACACACACATCGAGATCTTTTCACTCAATCCCTGGGGAAGTNGCAGGGGGAGATGTCCTGCCACAAGGGTAGATTTAGGTTAGCTATTAGGAAGAAATTCGTTACTGTGAGTGTGGTGAGACACTGGAACAGGTTTTCCAGAGATGTTGTGGATTCCCCATCCGTGGAAGTGTTCAAGGCCAGATTGGATGGGCTTTG
The DNA here is from genome assembly GCA_013397915.1 of Daphoenositta chrysoptera. Classification (NCBI taxonomy): domain Eukaryota; kingdom Metazoa; phylum Chordata; class Aves; order Passeriformes; genus Daphoenositta; species Daphoenositta chrysoptera. The sequence continues at coordinate 266,488 of VZRO01005462.1, forward strand.
AGCAACCTGATCTAGTGAAAGGTGTCCCTGCCTGTTGGCAGGGAGGTTGAAACCAGACAGTCTTTAAAGTTTCTTCCAACCCAATTGATTCTATGATTCTGTGATTCTATAAGGTGTTTAGTCATGTTTCTTTATACTGTGCTCTTCCAAATAAGCATTAGGGACATAATTTTTAAAAATAAATCCAAATTTCCTCTCTGCATTCTACAGCATCAGACTGATGAAGGCTCAGGGGATTAAGAAATGTACAGCACTTAATGGCTGACATATAAAGCCTGAAGGCTGAGGTAGAAATCAGAGAGGCTCTTTTCCTCTCTAATATTAAACATACAAGCCTTGTGTCCTTCACTTCCTTCGATAAAATATGCTGATGGATTTTACTTGTGAACTGTCTCTGCTTTGCAGAGGTAAGAAGGCAAGGAGAAGTAGGAGCTCAATGGAGGCTCTTTTCTTCTGTTCAGGAACAGGCAGCATTGCTGTCACTGTGCAGTTACTGCAAATAAGTCACTTAAAAATTCATACAGAAAATCGCAGTTGCTGAGGGAAGAATGGCTCAGGTGAAAGATGATGGGATACAGCTACTATTTTCTCCCTGGCTAAAAATCTATTTGAAGGTCTGTTAACAAATTTTTAGAAATTCAAAATATTTTGGTCTTCAAGAGGACCACTTGCCACATTTGAGAATAAAATAATTTAAAGAAAAAAAAAAAAAATCAAATGAAATTGCAAAGGGTGAAAGGAAAAGGTTAAAATATCTTCTTAGTCAAATGCTAGTACATTATGCCTCCCAGACAGGTTGTTTTTTTCTTTTTTTTTTAACTTGTATCTTTTTAAAACAGTGCACAGTTTTACTCAATCATGTATCAACACTGAAAATCACAAGAGTCTCCCTTGGTTATTTTGTGAGAAAATAAATTGGAGGGGTAATATGTCATGCTGTAGAATAGGTTTACAGATTAAATCTGTTTGGGTCCTTACAGACTTTTGAGTCATACAATATATTATTGTATAACCATAACCATAGCTTATGAGCTGAGAGGGGCTAAATACTAGTGGTTACATACTGCAGAAGTAGATCAGTTGTGGGCTGACTTATTTTCTGTTTTGTTTTGTTGGGTTCTTTTCATAACTATTAGGAAAGTATACAAACTGACCTTTAGTGTAATTTTTTCCTCTAAAACTCCAAAAGTAATTTTAGTTTTAAAATTGAGGGGGAAAAAAAAGGAAAACAAATTTTCAAATCTCAAAGACGGTTTTGAAAAGGGACTGTAGTCCTTCAGCCAACTCTATTATGCACTAGCCAAAGGCATTTGCCATACCTATACTGATTTGCCATACCTATAGTGATTTTGCCACTAGAAAAATATAAAAACATGTTTCAAGCAGATAAACTCTATGTAGAAAAAAAGATTAAATAATAGCCCAATATCTAATATTCTGACTACACGTACACTTTGAAGTCAAAATCAATAAGAATTTACAAGTTAAAAAATGCTAAGAAACTAATTAAGAACTTAAAAACAATGAAATCTCCCCTGTAGTCAATACTGAGGGACTGCTAGAGATCCCACCACTTAGTGATGTTACTTTACTAGTAGTGCAATATTCGATACAAAGGACCCTTGAGCCCCTCATTCTCCTTTCCCTTCCTTTATTTTTCTCCTCCTTACTGTAAGGATGCAATACACAAGCAGGCAGTCATCCAAATGGCAGTGGCAATAAAAAGGAAATACACACATATATATAATTGTTAATTAGTTCCATAACTAGAACCCATTTGTATGTTTGCATAGCTACCTGGGGCGTCATGAGTCCCCTAAAGCTATGCAGGAGGAAGGAGGTGTTTGAGGCAGATTTTGCTGCTGGGGAATTCCCCAACTGGTTTATGTTGTCGCACACTGTGTAGCTGTTACAGCCAGAGATCTGCTTCTCAGGAAGCAGAGGCATCGCACTGGGGAGGTAGAGGAACAGATCAAAAGCAGAATGGGGTCATGTAGAGATTCAAAGTTCTGAAGAAATCAGGGTAAAAATGATCCAGTCTGTGATTTAGATGCCTTTTCAAAATGTTTATTTCCTTACAAATTGAGTATTCCATAACACCCTGCCTGCTGTTCATTAAGTCAGATGCTGGTGAAGAAAGGAGCAGTCCTTACAGCAAAGAGCTTTGCTCCTGCTGGGAGTCTCATGCAGCCTGAGGATGGGATGTTGACATTCTCCAGGTGCAACAGCACATTTCCAGCGCAGAGTAATCCTAAATCCAGTCCTTACAAAGTTTCAGGAGAAGAATCTTTTCTATATGCTAGAAATTTTATCAGGCAGAAGAAAGGAGTGTCGCATAGGTAGTTTGTTCTTTGACTTTTTAGGAACTGTTTACAAGATCATAAAACTTACGCATTATCAGCAACATACATTTACATTTTTACATAGCATTTTACATAGACATTGGTAAGGTCCCCTCTGAGTGCCCTCTTCTGGAGGCTGAACAGGCCCAGCTCCCTCAGCCTGTGCTCATAAGAAAAACGCTCCAGTTCCTTAATCAACTTTTTCACTCTCCACTGGACTTGCTCCAGGGGCTCCAGGTCTCTCTTGTCCTGAGGAGCCCAGACTGGACACAGTACTCCAGATGTGCCTCACTAGGGCTGAGTAGAGGGGCAGGATGACATTCCTGCAATAAACATAATAGAAAAGTCTAGTGTAAATTATAGTTCACAAGTCAAAATTTTGGATTTAAAATTTTTCAGAGAAATGAAACTTAGAGTCCCTCTATAAGCCATAGTGCCAATACCAGCTGTTGAGTTTTCACGGAATATATTTCACAGGGAACACATGTGGTTCATGTAATGGACCTGCCGTTCTTATGAGGCCACAATTTCTTTTTCCTTGCAGATCATTCTATCTTTCTGCAAACAATCGGGAACTGGACACTGGACTACCTGGTTTTTAGTATTTCTTTTTTAAACAAAGTCCATGCTGAATAACCATAAAGTAATCAGGTGCACTATAAACTTAGTACAGTTAACCTTGGAAAAAATTGTAGTCTACAGCCACCCAAACTTGCTACACTCATCAGCCTCAGATTACAGTTTTGCAAAGTAATTCTACTGTAAATACTTAAATAATGCATGCAAGTGTCAAGAGTAAGACTGCTGATGTGTTGCAGTAACAGACTGCTTTCTGTCTCTCTCAGCCAGCCGATCCCGATTACTATCCATTAAAAAGTTTCCATGGAAATAAAAGGTAATGATTCCAGTAATTCATGAGAAATTTTTAATTATTTCCAAAACTTAATCATCTTTAGCAATGCTCCGGTTATGTTTGAATATGTGAATCTACTGCATTTGTGGAAGTCAAGCAAGACTCTTGGGACCCAGTCTTGCAGAAAGCTAGGGAGGATGAAGAACTTTTCACTCACAAGTTTTTAAAAATCGTATCTGGAAAAATAAGACTGTGTGCTGGTGGCACTTTCGATTGAGGTTCATCAACCTGATAAACCCCAGGCATGTGGGATCAAAGATTACAGAAGACTGATGGCAGAATTATCAATAATACTAAGGTGACAATAATGAGAGTATCTTTGCAAGTATGCAAGTATGCATCTTTTATGCCCATGGGTGCCTAAAAATAAAGAGGCAGTAATTAATCTCTATATTAACAAGCAATTGTTTACAACACACAGAGAAGCAAAGGGGCATCTTGTCAGCAGGAAATCATTTACTGAGAATAATGGACTGTGATGCTGGAGATCTGGCCAGGATTGCTTGGCTACTGCACCCAGACCACACAGGGAGGCCTTTTAAAGTTTTGATCTCATCGGAGCACTATTTTTCTCTCCAGTGTTGTGATGAAAAGCCTTTTTTGGCTGTACTGGCTGTGAAGCTTGATTTGAAGTCTGACACGGATCTGAAATCACACAAAGGAAGCAGGGCCAACCTTTCAACTCCTACGGTCATTGGGAGGGAATCAAATACTCTGGTCTTGCACCAAAAGAGAGCTGTTAAGTTGCAGGTTGAAAGCTATAGGTTGAAGGTTTTAAACTCTTGTTCTGACTAATACGCTCCTGTCTTGCCAGAAAAGACAGTGTTGAATTTTTAGTGTCTGTGTATGCTCCAGGAATAAAAAGCACAGCACTTTGTTTTAGAAATGTGAAATTGATTTCAGAAGACTAGGTGAGAAAGTGTTTCTCTCTTCATGCAAGCAAGACACGTTAAAAACTGTTCTCTGAACAACAACAACTCTGTATTATGCATTAACAACTCTAAATTATTAGCAGAAAATTCTAAACCCATATTCAATTTCTTAGCATGTGACCAGATTTTAAAGATATTCTGCAATTTTATTAATATATCTTATTTAAAAAAAAAAAAACTGTGCTGAAGTTCCAGGTGGTAGTAACTTGCACATCAAAAAAAGTAGTTTTCACATTCAAATAATGCATATATGGTTGTCTGATTTTAAATACTTGTTTCTCCAATAGTAAAATTCATCACTAAAACTTCACTGAAGTGAATTCACAGCTGACTTCTTGTCAGACAGTGAAAGTCTGTACTACTTTCAATTGATATTTTTTAGCAGAGGTCCATGAACAGAAAAAAGAAACATAATAGTGGTTTTTTCTCTTCTCCACACATTTTCTGTCAGGTTGTACATGTTTTTGAGCAGTAATTTACAAAATTACTCCACACAGGCTCAGCCAAGGATCCAGTTAAGGTATATGAAAGACGGAGGATAGACATCCTTTTACAAAATACGGTTCTCACTTCAGCGTTTCATAGATCTGCAAAGAAGAGTGGGAAGAAGTATATCACCAGCCCTAAAGATAGAATAGCTGTACTATGAAAGGACTTATTTGACTTTCAGGAAACTTTATAAAGACCTTAAATTAGCCCCTTCTCTGTAAATCACAATTCCTAAAAAGCTCTCAGGAAGAACTTAAGAACCCAGGAGCCTACTGGCTTAACAGCTTCACCATCTTTCCCTTCCTACTGCAGTGTTCTCCCTTTCCATGTACCCTGTCAGTCATGGCTTTGTGCTAGGCACAAGTCAGACAGTCAAGGACAATTGAATTCCACATATTTAGGCATAAGTAATTGGATACTATGTACAGAGTGCATGCACCAGGATTGTTTCTTGGAAGGAAGGTGCCCAAATACCCAAGTCCATCACCCAGCCCACATATTCAGCCCCTGACCCCCTGAGATACGTAAAATCTCATTTCCAAATAATCTCAATTGTATTTACATATATGAGTATCACTTCATTTACCTCTCAAGTATCTTCTCAGTGGAACTGCATTAGCAGGTCTCAGATCACAGCCCAACCTCCTACTAGCAAGCTGGTATTGGGTCTCTTCAACTGCAACCAAAGCCACTTTCCTTTACTTAAGTTGCACATTTCACCTGGGCTTTAAAGTCTCCTCAACCTGCAGCAGTCCAGCAGCACTGAACAGTGACTTGGTATGTCTGGAACTGGGATAGTTTCTAAAACATTGCATAATCTTGAATGACATTGAACTCTCAAAACAGTCAGTGCTACAACAGTGAACAATATAAAAGCATTATGGAAAAATGTTGTGGGCAACCCTTCTTAAGTTCAAACATTCCTTTGAAATGTTTGTAAATATTTAGGATATCAAGATCACCAACAACGCAAAATTCGACCCATTTTTATTTCTATGCTGCCTTTGGCAAGGACCAGTTTAAGATGAAGGTAACATTAAATACATCAAGAATGCGTGTGTGACCATGGCAACACAAACAGAAGTAAAGAACTAATGTGAAATTTTCAAAATGTTGGACTAATCAGAAATGTCTGCCTCATTTCCATCCAGCATTCCTCCTGACAGCTCCTGCATTGTACACCAACCACAACCCAGAAGTGTGTATGGAGAGGCTGTCATTTGGGTCAGTGAAGCACTCACAGGACAATGACAGCAACTTTACCTGTCAAAAACATGCTTGTTTTATCAGAAGTGGCTGGGCACCAAAGAAGACCTCACTGGCTCATTTGAAGATTGCAAGGTGAATGCCAAACACCATGAGGCAAATAGCAGCCACTGAATGGGAGACAAACTGAGCACCTGTTGGGATGAGNCGAATGCCAAACACCACGAGGCAAATAGCAGCCAGTGTTCTGAATTATCTCCCATTCTCTGAATGGGAGATAAACTGAGCACCTGTTGGGATGAGAAGGATGGAGAAAAGCATGTCAGGTCACCTCTACCACCAGTAGCAGCACCATAAGGAATGCACAGCTATCTGTAACCACCATGGTCTAACGGATGCCCAGAAATAAAACAGAGACAAACCAACTTGAAACACAAGTATAGATGAAATTAAGTATCAGATCCTAAAACATAACACACTTTGGGTAACAGGAAAATTATGACTTTGACAAAAACATGCTGCAGTTTTGTAAAGAAATGGAAAGCAGTTTCTTGGGTAGGATGCAGAACAGACAGGACAGATGGGACAGTGAGGTATCTGGATACCTATCCCTGTCCTTCACACATGAAAGACATTATACACAAGCAGTGTATAATAATGAAAGCAGCCTTCATCAACAAAGTCCACTAATTGGTCCTGAAGACTAAGGTTATGCACTCCCTAAGCAGCCTCCCTAATCGACAAATCACTTCTGAAAACCTGAGCCCATGTGCACATTTTGTGAGTTAGATTGCGTGTGTTCACCCTTAAATGATGTCTGGGGCACCACTTCAGACACTGGCCTTTCCCATTGGAAAAAGAAATAGCTCCCATTAGAGATGCTACCCCTGCTACACCCTTCTCCTCAGAAAGGGAGTCCATTGGCAATAATTATTAATTATTCTTATTCTGCCTTCCTCTTCATCACACTAATACGTGCCATCTTATTGCCAGAAAACACAAATGTAGAAATGTCTAAAGAAGCTTTAAAACATATGGAATGTTGATTGATATTAAGAGGGCTCCTGGCATACTGAAGAGCTACTTGTAGACTTTGGGTGCTTTAAATCATAAATGAGCAAGAAAGTTGTATAAAACTCATTAATATTAGATTAACTGGTAGTAAGGTTGGGAAACTTTATCTAGAATAGCTTTGAAACGAATTTTAATTAAAGTTTTTAATTATTACAAAGGAAAGGGGAATATTTGGGAAATTCTGGTTGTTGCCAAAAATGGCCTAAAGGAAGGATCAAGTGATCAGCTACATGTAACTGTATTCCAAAGTGGGTCATTATGCATTTTCTAAATTAAAAATTAAAAGTAACATTTTCACAGACTGTTACATATCTTCTAGCTGAAGCTCCAACACTTTCTTTGAGTTGCATATGGTACTTCATACTTCCTATTTTGTAAAAAGAAATAGCGAGTTTCCAAAAATGGCTAAACATGTAAAGTCTTTATTTACAGCTTGTGATGAGGTGAGAAGAAGCGACAGAATTTAGGGTTTGACAATTTTGAAAGCAGGTAGTGTGAATAAAAAAAAAAGTCCAGAATCTTTAGCTTTTCCCTCAGAGAAATGCAAAGAGCCCGTAGGTGATAAGAGATGGGATATTAACTTAGCATGTCACATCTGAATTAAGAATGGCAGCTCCAGGTTACCTGTATGGTGTGAAGATTAATTAGTGGATGTTTGCACTCTTTGTTGAAGATGTAAGACACCATGTAAGTGCTAAGCATTACTAGAAAGAGGAATTTTCAGATCTTGGTAAGTTCAGTTTACATAGTACAAATGACTTCATATTTCTGCTAAATAGTTCTCCAGTACTTTTGCCAGCATTTGCCATCATCTAACTGCAAGAAATGAAACCTTGGCTATCTAAAAGGCAAGATGACAAAATTTTGCAAACTATCCATAATAATGTATTGTAAGGCAGAACAGCGCAATAAAATATTAACCATGATGAAGGCCCCAAGTGTGTTACATACTCTTACACCTGATCCATTCTTGTTTAAGGCTTTATAGATATGAGAAAAACAAAAAAAAAGGAAGAGAAGAACTAAAATATATGTTAATTCTGTCTTTCTAAAAATCAAATAAAGGAAGTGCTGCAAAAACTTAATCCCGATGTGTCCAGCTCTAGTCCCATTAAAGTCAACATGGAAATTCTACTGACAGCAGAGCAAAAGGGTCTCAGCCAATGCATCATATTTTTTAGCACAATTTTATTGAAGAAAAGCAAGCTACGCTAGATAACTACTCATCAGCGATTTGGGAAACTGCACAAACACTGAGGTGACAAAGGCAGCTGCTGACACTCACTTGCCCAAAGTAGTAAAAAGGGAAAGTACATTTGTAAAAAGGCGCAGAAAGACCTCCAGCACTGACTGGAGATGAAAGGACTGGAGACACTAAATTTAGATAAAGCTAGTACCATATATTACAGAAAACAATTTCAATTCCACCTATACAAAAATGGGCTTGGCCCTGACAGTTCACTGTCTAGGAAAGAGATGTTGCCATTATATAGTTGTGGGAAGTACCACTTGGGGAAAAGATTCTGGTATGTTTTAACTTACTTCTTTTCAAATAGAAGCTCCAATGTTTCTGCTGTGAACAGTAGAAACAATCATTACCTACGAGAAAAGCCTTGGTTTAGGAAAAAACAAAAGTCCAGAAATATCCACATATATCCTGCTGCTTTACATATTGCTTGCTTTTATTCGGACCAGTTATCTAAAAGAATTAACGAAGAGTTGGTCTGAATACACCTTGAGCTGGAGGATGACTGCATTATTTCCACACAGACCTTTTGTTCGGTTTGCTTTTCCCTGCTGACAGGATGCTCCATTTTCAGGAAGGCAATCTGCTTTTCAGCTGCTGCTCTCCTTGGAGAAGGTATGGGACGGCAGCTAGGAGGTAACCTCCTCGTGCGTCTCCAGCTGTCCACAGGAATTGCCAGCGTATGGTGGGGCACAAAATGGAGAGGGGGGATTGTGGCTGAATTTCTGGCTTCCTTCTGTCTAATTGTGTTTTAATGATCTGAATACTGGTTATCTTGCCCATCAACTGCCCTCCACAGCAAAACAGGCCCCATGAATCAGGCACATCATCTCAGCAGGGCAGGGCTGTTTATGGAACAGAAATACGTAATTTAATAATACTTCAGGCCAGATTCTCAGCTGATGTGAACGTGCACAGTCTCATTGAAGTCACTGGATCTGTTCTGACCAGCTTTAGGCAAGGAGCTGGCTATCTGTTCATAAGAATCGTAGAAAAGAGCCTTTGTTTATACACTATGCAAGGGCAGGAAAATCCCACACTCCCACTGGGTTGTCTCACTGCATGCCAGTTTCTCAGAGCTCTGAGCTAATTTGAGGAAACACAATTAGAGAGAGTGTCATAGCTGCTAAAGGGTCTGTAATTCATCACCCGCAAAACAAGAGCAGTCAACACTGAAAAATGCATGAGGTCCTCTGAGTTTTTTGAGCCACTGGAGCAGTGGATCACAGCTGCATGTATCCCAGTTCCCTTCCTCCCAGGTGGGTGAAACCAGGCTATGAGAACTCTTTCTCTGCAGAGACTCTGCCTCCTTTGTGCATTCTTTGCACAACAGAATAGTTTTCCCAGCAACCCTACTGACACCTATTTAGAGCATTTTAACATCAAAATCAGTGCTCTGGAAGGTGACACGTGGGTGTTTAAAATCCTTGTGCTGGGGATACATTGGACTAGGATCTCCATCTCTCTGATTTGGCAATCCCTAATTCTAGTTTGAGTTCAGAAGCCTAAATCAATCCAACCAGCAGGCACACTTTGGCCCTTCCCGCTAGAATGAGCTCCACAGGGACTAAGGCAAAGCCCCGTGCCTGAACACCAACTTGTTAGCACACATCCTTGATGCTGCAAGTCAGTGTCTGCTCAGGATTGCTGAGACAATGCTGAGAAGCAAATTCAGGCACCTGAGGAACTTCAAAGTGCAAAAACATGTCCCTCCTCAGATGTCCAAATGTTCCAGATACCGAGTAAAGAGACCTCAGGACAGCCATTAAGATATAGGTCTCAAAATCCATTTTTGAACAATGCAAATTATCAGTAGTTTAGGCCTGAATCATTACATACGTTTAGATGCCCAGCTTTGGAAATTTTTCGCAACCTAGATTTGAGCTACATGTTGTGTTATATTCCACTGAACACTTCCAAGCACTTTTAACCTGGTGGTTTTTTTTTTTTTTTTGCTAAGTTATCAGCGTGGCAGGAAGACTACATGAAAATAGTTTATGAGCAAGTACTTCAAAATGAGATGCCACATCAGCTGCAGTTGTTATAAGAGAGAGACTATGTGGAGAAGTTATTAGATGAGAAGAAGCACACCTGTCACATAAGAGGTTTTTGTGGGTTTTCTTGTTTGTTTGTTTTTAACAATATTGGTCTTTCATATTTGAAAACAAGAAGGTTATGCTGTCATCATTTCAGGTGTGTATTCAAAGCAGGGATTACAATTTTAAGCACAATAATGAGTGGAAACCAAGGAGAAAGTGGGTTGCAGCAAATACTATGTGCTCTAATGCCATCTACGTGGACTTACTGAAGTACACAGCAGGCTGTACTGTCAATTGATGGGATCAATGGGATGGTGTGCTCTGGGGCATGCCACATCTGGCAGATGTTCTGAGGACAATCTGATTCTCTCTCAGCATTGTGTATGGCTCCACACATCTGTTTGAGAAAGCTCAAGGCTCAGTTTATACCATTATTAAACCCAAAAAAAATATCTTCTCACATGTGGCGTGGACAAAACATGTTGAGAGAAAGCTTAGGAAATAATCCATGAGAAGAGAGCTGAAAGCAGAAAACGTCACAAATCAACAACAGTCTGCCTGCTCCTATCCAATTTCCCCAATGTCCTGCTGATGTGGAGGCAATAATCTGAAGATAAGGAGATCTCATACTCCTTGATGACCACAGAAGCAATGACTTTCTCAGATTGGATATACGTGACAGTTGATGTGGTGATGAGAATAATTTATCCAGCTTTAAGAAATGTGATTTGTTTAGCTGGTGAACGTGAGGTGGCAATTATAAATATTATAAATACTGAGGGACTTTTTTCTTCTGGGGTAAGTTTTGAAGAGCTTTTCAGAGAAAGGTCTCACCGCTACATTAATATTTTCACCTCTAGATTCAATTGACCTGACTCTGCTTGAGGTAATAGATGTGAGAGTCAGTAGAAACACCACCTGGATCAATGTAGTAGGAAAGTTGAACCTGGTAGCCAATGTCAGATGTTAGATGAAACAATATGTACTCAGAAATATTTTTAGTACCTCTTTCAAACCGCAGCTTAGCTGATGTTTGAAGTAAAGCTAATGGCACCTTTCTGACATAGGAAAGTATCTATGTTGATGATGCTGCATCTATTTTTGTCAACACTAATAGCATAACACGAGGGTTTTACAGGTAGTAAAGATGGTTTTGATTTAACACAGATTTTTCTCTAGTGCTGAGAAAGGTGTTAAAACAGACTTAAGCACTCTCATTTTTAAAGTAGCTATTTTGTGTTAAGCAGTCCCGTTTAAATGAAAGTCATAAATTGTGCATGTGCTCCTGCTGGCTATTAGCTTCTAGTTAGTAGATTCTGAATTACCTTCCCAGAGTGAAATGCTTATGTGAGTCACAGTTCATAATATTGCTTATTCAGCTACACCTCTGTAATTTGAGCTAATTGACTTAAGTAATAATGTCACAGGACTTTCGTGCAGACAGTTTCTGCTCTGGCAGTAGTTCCTTGTTGTCAATTATCAACTCACACTAATCACTATTACTGTCAAAACTGACATCAGTGTATGGCAGCATTTATCTTACTCCAAAAGGTTCATTTACATGTGGTATCTGTTCTCTGCATTCATACCTTATTCCCATTATTTGAAGTGTCCCCTCCTACCCTCCCCCATTCTATCCTTTCCTCTTTCTGTTATTAGCTACAATCTTTTATGATTATTTTTTAATTTATAGTATTAATCCCATTATTTTCAGCACTGATCAACAAATGTGGGTTCCCTAGCCATCCGCTTTCCTCTTCTCCTCCTAATCAATCATTACTATAACAGGCTTCTTGTTACTCTGACTGCCTGCTCTGCACATTTTTCCAATGAAGGTGCTGGAGAGTCTCAAAAACCCCTCAGCAGAGGAGAACTGATCTGCTGAAGTCCAAAGGAGCAGCATCATTGGAAATGAGAGAAAGCAATAGCTGATTGTGGCTTTGCACTACTCTGCTGAAGCTTTTAAATTTACTTGCAGCTGCTGCTGCTGATAAAGCTACAGTATTGCAGAAGATTTTACAGCAGCAGTATATTGATGCTATAAATAAGATCAAACAGTGTTCCTGTTAATGATGAGGCTTAATAAGGAAGAAGACATAAAAAAAATCTTTCAAATCCCTATAGTGTTTCTACAGTTTGTTTATTCTCTTACTTCCTACAGCTCTCTTCAATATTTCATTTCTCTTACGATTCTTTGTTATGACTTTGATACACTTAGATATCCGGCTTTCTTCTGGGCCTTATTTTATATTAGACTTAGAATACTTCTTCTCATGATGAATGGACAATATTTTTTTCCCATACCTTTCCTGTCCTTTATTCTTTCCACACGTCTTTCTTTCTGCTTCTGCCTTGCTGCATGTCTCTCCAAAGTTGTATGACGCTGCCTTCTAGTGACTGCCTTATCTGTTCATCTTCCTTTTCATTTCTATTTCCAATCTTCATTCTACTCCTTGCTCTCTTTGGATCCTTCCTATACAAGGAATTTCATTTAGAAATTCATTTTATTTCAGAATATAGTCCCTAAACACAAGTATAACAACCATAACTTAAATTCCCCCATCTTCACAATTTCATACTGGGTGAGAATTTGTCTGGCTGAATTTAGAGAATACAATTAGTTAGCCCTATTGTGCAAAAATACAATCTGAAAAAAATTAAGAATTACATAAAGAGGAAGATGGCTGGGTGTGTCCCCTGGACCATCATTTTCTTCCATCAGAGTTGCAGTGCATGGTATCATAGCTCTCTCCTGAACATCTCATTTTCATTTTGCTGAAGGCCATGCCCTAAACCACTACAGTTCATGTTTTTAAATCTGGCTTGCAGCCTACACTCCAGCACACCTTCGCAGAAGACAGTATCTTTCCCTCCAGTCTTCCCTGTGGGCTTCAGAGGCACTACTCACAGCTGAACCATCTGCAGTGCACAAGGAGGGTCTGCTGCTGATAGGATTTTCCTGTTTGTGCAGAAATTTCGAGGCCTGACTTTTGCACTGGCACCTGGCTGAACTCATCCTCCTCAGAGCCTCTGCCTGCAGGGCAGGGCAGCGCCCGAGAGCTTTTTCTCCTCCCTGCAGCAGCTGGGAGCTGGGTAGCCACAGAAGAAGCTGTGGCAGCCACAAAGCACTGCAATCCTCCTTCCTGCCTGAGATTTTCAGAAACAGGTACAGCTGAGGTACACACAAAGTATTTCACAGTGTGATGTGAAGTTGGCAAGATAAGCCTGCAGTCAGTCCTGTCCTGTCTGTACTGAAAACAACTGCCTGGAGCACTCACTGGCCTCCCGGCAGTATTTCTAATTCACCTCGGTACCTCAATAATTCACCAGCACCCCAAGCCCATGCTGCTCCAACAGAGAACCCCCTTGCCCTTACACAGCTTCTGCCAGACAGCCCGACAGCACAAGTCTGAACTTTTTCCTATAACAGAGAAAATTTTGCCTATTCAAGCACTGCATCAAGCACTTGGCTGTGTGGGTTCCTCCTTAGTGCAACTCCTCCCCAGTTCTTCACAGGGAATTGCTAAAAATAGCATTTTTGTTTCTTGCCTACTGCTTGGTCTTCGGAATTCTATTGTAGTTTTGCAAGCAGTCAGTTCATAACTAACACCACTGAGAGACCCTGCATGAGTTCTCTCTGAGTATTGTGATTTAGAAGTCCTAGACAGAGCTGAAGGACCCAGTGATAAACCATACAGTCCTGGAGACCAGACAGGGTCACCTCTGGGCTTTCCAACTAATCAGCACTGAAAGGGGAAAACAACTTCCCTTTGATATACTGAAATGCGAGAGTTTTGTGCAAATAAAGGAGTGACATTAAACATACCAATAATTTTTTCTTCCAAAGTGACCCTTATGTATCCAGCATAGCTGAGTGAAAAGGAGAGGAAATAACATGCAACACAAATTGAACAAAGCCTCTGGAGATTTAGTGGACAGCTTCCAATGTGAAGTGTCCTTTAGCAGCAAACCTGGCTTAAAATATCCTCAGTTTTATCACCTTTGCAGCTTGGTCCTGCATCTGTATCTCACCTAGACTGCCTCCTCCTCATAGAATTAATGCAACTTTTAGGGGCATGCACTGAAATAATCCAGGTTGAAAAATCCCTTGGGATGGGAAGAGGGGTGGGGTGGGAAAGGCAAGAAGAAAACTGATGAAAAAATTTAATTTAGTGTCTTTGTTCATCTAGTACACTCGCTTTTTGCGGAGTTATGACTTGCAATTATTTTAGAAAATGGTAAGTTATTACTGAGGGATTCTGTCGGATAAAGATTGTTGTTGAGACCTGCATTCTGTGCAGATAGGCTTTAAAAATGACTTGAGAGTAGCACAACTCCTGGAAATTGGTATTAATTTCCCCACCTGCACACAGTGAAGAAGAACAAATTAGGAAAGTCATTGAAAGCCAGAGTGGGAAGTAGTGTCAGGTTTAAGTTTTGCACCTCAGAATATCACATTTTTCTTCACCTTGGGGTGAAAGTTTTTATTTCCCACGGAAAATGGCCACTGTAAGCATCCAGGAGCATGTGGCCGACAGTGGGGTGCTGCCTCCAAAATGGCAAACTTGGCAGGATTTCTCCCAGACTAAAGCAGCCAGCAGCTAGGACTCTGGCTGCCCGTGGAGCCCCAAACACCACCCCTGACCTCACCCCAAGACATTGGGTGAATACATTTTTTTTTCCATGGAAAATGGCCACCATTTGTGTCCAGTTGCATGTGGCCAAAAGTGTCACGCTGACTGCAAGCTTGCATTTTTTTCGATTTATTTGGAAGTCCTGGAATTTCTTTCACTCCCTCATTCACCTTCTTGTAAATAGCTTTGGATTATACACTGCCTTCCTGTCTGTTTTCGTTCTCCACAATGAGATATAGAGACACTACTGAAACTCAGAAGCTCCTTCTCAGAAGAAAACAGCTTGTCGAAGTTTTAAACATACATGAAATGTTTAGAAAGCACCAAATCATTATCTCTGCAACAAGAGTTCTAAAGGACAAGACTTTTTCCCATATATTGCAAAACAGTTTCATATATATTTAAAAATTTTGGCAATTTGACCAAGTGTCAGATTAATAGGGCCTGTGTTACAAAAATGTTACAGGTATAGAATGACTTATGTGGTTTTTAAACCATTTTGAATGTAGAAGATTACACAATGTAGAACATTTTTTTTCCCTTTAATTTCTTTTTCTGTCATTATACCTTTACCACAACTTTATATGGCATTAGAAAGATACTTTATTATTTCATCTGTTTCCTGGCACATATTGAACCTTGACTTACTCAAAATGTCTCTCTTGTAAAAGTGGGGAGGAGAAAAGGGCCTGCTGGAGGTTTTATAAAGATGCAGGCTCACAGGCTAGACACAAGAAAAATAGCACCTGACTGCTAAGATTTAGGCTGCAGAGCCTGGAGGGAGGCCACGCCGAGGGAAAAGTAAGACGAGGCACAAACGCGAAACGCGAGCAAGGCAGTGGGTGACAGATGGCAGTGCCAGCCTCGCCCCACGGAACAGGAACAAATATCGCCACAAGACTTCCCAGGGACTTGTGGCAGCCACAGCCATGCCGGTGCCTGATGGAAGGGGAGTCTTTGCTTATCGAGACTACTATCTATTCTATTTTTCCAGGGTGACCTCCGTAACACTGATGGTTCCAGCCTAGGCTTGAAACCAGAGTTTTGATACAAAGACATGTATAGTTAAATGACATACCATAAAAGAAGGTAATTTATAAGTCTATAATACAAGAGAGGATTATGGATCACTATACTTCAACAGGAAATTCATGGATATACCTCCCTGACATATCAATTTGGAGCCCATGCCTCCGGATGACTTTTTCCCTCCCTGTTTTTCCTCCAAGCATGGACATCCTTTAGAGGAAGCTGTAATAAAACTAATTTCTACCATCACCAAGGGCACTGCAGATGAAAAATGAGAATACAAGTTGAAATGAACATAAATATTAGATGCTAAAATATATCACTGTTCAGAATGCAGTAGAGACTGAGCACTGTGCAGTCCTGCATATATTCTGTAGCTTGTGACAAAGTCATTTCTGTTTCTTTCAGGAAGATAAATAGGTCATAGAGTTCAACTACATAATCAGTTAACATGTAGAGGGTTATAGGAGAGAGCAGCATTTTCTCTTCCTATATCAATCTTTATGGAAACAAATAAAATGTAAGAACTTCCAAACTATGAAATGCTAAATGAACTGCATTGAACTCCAGAATAAGAGTTTAGAAACAAAATCAACAAAATTCTGTTACCAAAAAAAAAAAGGAAAGAAAATTAGAGATGAAATTTAAGAGCTTGATTTTCCTAATGATTCAATATCTACAGCATGAAGTGGGGCCTTGTCAAATTGTTATTTATTACCTGTGAGACTGGAGTCTTATAACTGCACTCAAAGTGAAAGGATGTCTATCATGATTTTGTTGCTTTGGATCTAAAAATAAGGCCTATTTTTCTTATTATTTTCAATTACCATTTAAGTCTGGCTATGGCACACATATAGGATTGAGTTCCAAAAAGCCAATTAAAAAAATATTGACCTGTCATGTATATTTTTTGCCAAGGAAAACGTATATAAATTATCTGAAAGCTTTTAGTCTATCTTACTGAACTACGTGTTACAAGTATTCTTCCATGTCTTTTCATAACATGATTTGGAAAAAAAAATTAAGAGCTTAAAAAGAACATCTAAACTTACTATTTGACCCATACATGAAGAATATTAATTTCTTATTATCTAAATTTACTTTAATGTTTTCTATAGTATGGCAGCATACACAAGAGATTAGAAGAAAGTTTGGAATGAGGATACTTATAGCAAAAATTTCCCATTTCCAAACTCACTATAGTGTGAAGAGTATTCATATACTTTTAATTTGTTTTGGTATAGTTACTCTGGGAGCTATTGTCACGTGGGAGAAAATACAAGGATAAACATGTTTAGGATGAAGAAGAGAGAATCTGCAGTATCATTTTCTTTGTGATTTATTTCAATTATCAATGGGAACTTTTCTAGAAAAGGAAAGGGAGCTGAAGATCTGTGCCAGCATCCTCAGATTATCCTAAGAAAAAAATGTAGGGGGTAGCACACAGATGAGTGGTCATGAAGTTCGACAAGGCTAGGATGGGTCTGCCTTGGGGCAGGTTTTTGGAGGTATCTGGACTCAGAAACAGGGGAGTGTCCAGGTCCTTTAGTCTCAGTGGTTTTGTCTGAATCCTTTGGTATAAATACATTTAAGGAATCTAATTGTTTGCATGAGGCAACTAAGCTCTGCCACTTTTTCCTGTGCTGGAAAGCACTTCCTATATTTAGGAAGTAGAGAAGATTATCATAGTAAAGAGGATAACTTAAGAACAAGACTCATAGTAATGTAAAAAAAAAAAAAAGGTGCAGATTCTGCATAAAAATTTTGAATAAAAATTATAGTTTTTAATGGGATTGCATGACACATTCAGATGAAATAGGAGCTCACAAACCCTCACCCAAACTTTGCTCTGCTGCCTTGTGCATCTTTCCTTGTGTAAATGATGTCAGCCTCAGACCCTGTCAGTATAGCAGGCTCTGCCAGCTCCAAATTCTTTAAAAATTAAAACCCTACTCAACCAGAAATTGGGAAAAGTTTTTTAAACCTCTTTATTCTGTAAAAAGCTTTTCTGGACCAAATAATCTAACCCTACTTTCTAGGTGGAATCAGACCCAGAAGGAAAAAGGTGTTTGGGAAGGTCTGGATGAGACCACTTTTATACAAAGTAACACTCAGTGTTTAAAGTAGGGCTAGTAAATTAGGCTAAAAGCAAAACATGGTAATGGACAATGATAAATTATGTGACAAAATATAACTATAAATGTGCATAAATTTAGGCATATAGAATAAACCAACCTCAAACCCCTGACATCTCGCTCAAAACTTCATTGAATCAGTTCATGGATATTATGTGAACCTGATCTTTCAGTTTTTAAACCTGTTCCCAGTGGTAACAAGAATCTAAAGGGTTGTTTTTTGTTTTTTCTTTTAGATTATTACATCACAAGACTTAAATGGAAAAATGACTCAAGAAGAATTCAACGAAATTAAAAAGTGCCCTTAAATTGTATTTGAATGAAGGAAGTCTATTTTATCATAACAAGTTGTTTTCACAACATTTATAGCCAGTTCTTGGAAACATGCTGCAACAACGGCAGATGTCAAAACACCTCCATTACTGCTGTTTGTTTATAAACAAAAACCAGCCAGCCCCCTTGAAATAAAGGAGTATTTAGAATTCATCATTCATCACAGACCCTCATCAACCCAGGTGACTGATAACTGAGGTTATCTCTAACCATGTCCAAGGTATAATTACTTGTAAGGTGATAGTGTCTTGCTCTTCAAATAACCTAACAAATGGCAATTTAAGTGGGGCTTGGGTGTGGAAAGAGCTCCAGGCAGAGCAATGGTGGTCTCTTAGTGATTACAGGTTAGAAACAAATGAGTGTGTTCATACCTCTGAATCCCAAGTCTAAGCAGCAGACTCTGAGCTGCAAACCAGATGGGCTTGCAGGACTATGCAGGGAAGCTTTTGAGGAGTTCTGCCACCCGTTTCCTCAGTGCTCCCATTGAGCCACAGTGGCCTCACCAGGTCACAGCATTTCTCAGGAGACTCCAGACAAAAATTCATCTTGACACTGGGACACCCACACAGCAGCACAGAACATCCCAACTGTTTCACCTTGGTTCAATAATAAAGGTGCTATCTATGCTTCCTTTACCCCTCCCCATTATTGCAATAACATGAGGAATTTAGCATTGCTGCTCTACATCCCTGGATGTTTTTCAGCTCACATTGTCAAAGCAGGGACTCAGCAGTGAGGGAGGCTGTTTGCATAATATAGATAAACAATAAAATCTAGGTCAAGCTGTACTGCAGATTTTTTATAGATATTGCAGGTCCCTCTTACTCAAAAACTGTCAGGGGTCTGGAGTTGTGACTAAGACAACAAAAACAGTACAAAGGAAGGTCACTAGCAACCACCATATCTCTGTAAAAAAACCAAACAACCAAGAACCCAAAACTGATGTGTGTGAGAGTAGATATCCTGAGAGTCATATCTGAATTATAATTGCAGGGAATAGAAGGGAGAGATGTCCTCAGGACAGAGGCAAAGTGCATCCAACATGAATACTGGAACACAAAGTTTTCCTGTTTATGCTGCTCACACACTATTCACACAGTTTTCCCTCCAAGCACCTGAACCTTATCAAGTAAATATTTATCAGTATTGACTGATAAGTGGCTCTAGATAAGCACCTGCATTTTTGAAGACCAGCCCTTGGACTACATTTTCAGATCATTCAATCTCCCTGTAAGAGCAATGAAATGCTGAGATTACACAGGATAGGTATGAGGTCTCAGCTATGAAAAAACCCACAGCAATCTGGCATCTGGGGAAAATTATCTTTTGGTAACCCAACCAGAAGGACACACAGGAAATACACATATTTTTACAGTTCTCATTCCTAGCTTTGGCTGTCAAGACCTCTCAGTTTTGAATAGCTAAGATTTTTAACCAAAACTTTAACAAAGACTGAAAAATAACTATTCATATTCTGCTGTGTGTATAGATATATAGATGTTTTACTGGAACAGATGCCTGCAGCTTCTTATACAAGTAATGTGCACTAATTTACCATTGTTAGGATTTAAAATAATTTGTGTGCACTCCTAAATGGCATGAGGAATAGAAGACTACAGCATAACACATTCCTCATGCCTACAATGTGTCAATGTGACAATGTCACTCATTCTCATATACACTAATAGGTTTGTGTACTCCTAAGTTAATCACTGACTTTTTAGATATGAAAATTCATATATAATTAAAATTTTAATTTCTATATTTTTTCTTACTTTTATTATCTATGTATTTAGGACTACCATATGTTACAGAGCTTTATTAGTTCAATTGTAAAAAAAAAAAAAGAAAACCTTTGCATTTACAATCTGCCCCTAAAATAATCACCATTGTTCTGCTTATGAGACTCACAGGGTTGCAAAGGAAAATACAACAGAAGGGAAATTAATAGATTATTATATTCAGGGCCACACACACAAAAAAAAAATTCTTTAGAAGAAAGTAATTTGGCTGTCTTTTTAAAGCTCCACTCAAATTTTCTTCACAGGAGCATCCTGAAATATGTACAGGTTCACTGTATTTCAGAAACCAACTAGTTTTCTAACCAAACACATCAGACAAGGCAAACACATGCACACACACGTTATTATTTACAATCCAGTATTCTTGAAAGTATCAATCCTGATGAGTCCTTCACTCTGCTCTTTGTACCTTGCTAGTAATAGTTCATCAACAGAAGAGTGACCAATACAAATAAATCAGAGAGAAAACAAATGAGCCTAGAAAGAGGCTCTGCCCTCTTCATCTTGAATCTGTGAGAGCTGAGAGATAGAGGGCTGGACATAATAAAAGATTTAGCATTGCTCAGAGGGGCTACAGGGAGCACTTGCCTCTCAGTCTGAAACTGCAATTCAAAACCAGACACCAGCTACCACTTCAGCCTGAAGGGAGCTGTTCTCCCCTTAAGTGAGAATCCCCCAAGCACTGAGGCTCACACCTGTGCTGGTACATCTGCTGCTGCTGCTGCTCTCCTCAAACACAGCAGAAAACCCTGCTCAGTCCTTCATTACCAAAGCATGACAAAAAAGTGTTTTGGTGATACCCTTTAGGCTCTGGACCCCAGCTGGACAAAGGGGCCTCTCTGCAAACCTGGGCGAAGCTCCAAACCAACAGAATACTTACCCACCACTGACTAGGTTTTTCCTCATCCAGCAGATCTCCTGGTTGGCAGTTCAGCTGCTTTGGATTCAACTCTAAGTTGTCCCGTCCCTCCCACACTTTCTTCAAGAAGTTGAAGCACTCAGCATGTGATCCTTCCCTCAGAGGCCAGAAGCTGAAAATTTAAATGTTGAAGTTGAGGAGCTTTTTTCTAATCCTTAAAACAAAACCCCACAATGGAGGCAATTTCCAAACTCCTAATAGAATCTTTTATTAATATATTTTTTTAATATGACCTTCTTTTATCTCAGTTAATTTCAAGCCTACTTTTTTGCTAAAAAATTTTGGAATTATTAGTTTTTAGGGAGAGAGACAAAGTATTTCTTTAATAGCAACATTTTTTTCAAGTATTTTCTGCTCACCTGCCTCCAGTTCTAAGCGTCATTTTGAGCAAAAAAATAGAAGGACAAAATGGGATCCATTCTTAATTTGATTTAGGTAATAAATCATTTTAGCACAGTTAAACAGTAAGAATGTGCAGAGGGATAAAGGCAGCTCAGAAACAACGTGCACATCAGAATCTTATTCCCAGTCCTTCCGTGTCTCATAGTTCAGGATTTCTGCATGGTTGCAGCACACAGAGAAATAATTTGCACAGGTAGCACCTTCTCTGAGCACAGCAGTCACAGAAGTTGCAGTGTCATTGACAGGACAGGAGAGACACATGGCCAAGGACTGGACTGAAGCTGAAAAGTGAACTTGTGCTCTTGGCAGAGCAGGGTGTGATTTCCCAGAGGACAAGTACCGCAGCATCATAAAAATAAGTTTCCTGAGGGATCCTTAAACCCAGGAAAAAAATTATTGGCAAGATGAAAAAAAGATTGAAAAAAAGATTGAAAATACACCCATGGCAAGAGGACTAATTTTGAATTCATTACGTAACAATGGATGGAGCCCTGTTATCTGGCCTGTTTTGAGGCAGATACAGCACAATTTTACCTGCTGCTCTAAGCTCTACCCTCTTGCAGGAGTCATACGGCTTTGCTTGTCCTTCCAGCAGAAAACAGTCTGCATACTATTCAGAGATCAGACGCTGCTGAAATCTGATGAATTAATGGTTTAATTCTGCCAAACTACCCTTGAAGAGAGCTTCATTTCATGAAGAAATTTAAAAGGGGTTTGCTCCTTTTGAAATATTTTGCTTGGTTAAGAAAAAAACACTTTCAAACATCCTTTGCTGTACCAGGGCACTTAGCAACTTCTCCAGTGGGTCTTTACCCTCTGTCTAGAAATAATACAGCTATCAAACTTTAATGCTTTTATTTGGTTTGTGTTGAATTTTTGGCTTTCTCTGAGCACTGTTTTGTGCTGTAATAATACTCATTTTGAACTATCACTGAAGTTCATTATGGACATGCACACAGTGTTGTCTCCTGTTTCCCTTAGAGCAAACTAAAATATTTAAAATTAATTTCAATTGAAATATTTATTTGCTTTTCACTCTTCAAGGGAAAAAAACCAAATTGATTTATTTTGGGGTGCAATTTGTGTCTGAATCATGGGGTCATGTTTTAACTTGAGGGAATGACATGAAGTTGTATCAGGGTAGGTTTAGGGTGGATATTAGAAAAAAGTTTTTTACCCAGAGGGTGGCTGGGGACTGGAACAGGCTCCTTGGGGAAGTGGTCACAGCACCAGCCTGACAGAGTTCAAGAAGGATTTGGACAATGCTCTTAGGCACATGGGGTCGTTCTTGGGGTGTCCTGTGCAGACCCAGGAGTTGGAGTCAATAATCCTTGTGGGTCCCTTCCAGCTCAGGATATTCTATGAATCTATGCCAGCTGGCAACTAAATTCACCCCCTTCCTTCACAGTGGGACTGGGGAGAGAATCAGAAAAGTTACCCTGAGAAGACTCATGGGTTGAGAAAAAGACAGGTTAGCAGGCAAAGCAAAGGCCATGCCTACAAGCAAAGCAGAACAAGGAATTCACTCAGCACATCCCATGGGCAGGCAGGTGCTCAGCCATCCCAGGAAAGCAGGGCTTCATCACATGGAAAGGTTACTCGGGAAGACAAACACCATCACTCCAGTTACCCTTCATGCAAAGAAGACTCATTACAATGTCCAGGCACATTTAACTTGAAAAGAAGTACTCCAAAGCTTTTTGAAACAGTACTTAATTTATGTCACTGTTCTTCTGCTTCACAGAGAGGCAAATAAGCATATAAACAATTGTTAAAATTGTTAAAAAAACCCTCAAAAATTCTTAAAAACGTGTTAAAAAACCCCAAACCAAAACATGGTCTAGAGCATGGCCTTTTAGAATACAGGTAACTTGCAGCCTGTAAAGCCATACAGGCAGCCTGCAAAACTACTTTTCAGAGGTTCTTGTGCTCCTGGACAGTATTGCAATATACACCACAGCATGGTGTCCACCTTGGAACCAGCCCTTACTCAACCAACTTTGAGCATAGCAGCTGAGAGGAACTGAGAGCAATTTCGAAAACCACAGGCTACTTTTCAGGCAGTTCTGTATACCATGGGGAGAGAGTTAGATGGGACTTGCCAGGCCAAAGCACCAGTTCAATGCTGAGCAAAGAGTTTTGCCTGACTGACTCAGCAGACCTGTGAGATGAACAACTACCTTAGACAAATATGGGGCATTTATGCCATTTGCATATACATGCAGTAATCTTACCTGTCAAGATGAACTCAAAGTTACCAAGTCCTAGCAAACTCAGAGGCATGACAGAAATAGCTCATAATGCTACATCAAAAGGGAAAATGGGGGCCTGATTTTCCTAGGTTTTGGACAGCTATTAATGCCCTTATACATTTGTATAGTATTTAATACAAGCCGACTATGATCCTAGAGTCAAGCATGATTGATCATTATGAATTATGTGTTAATAATGATTAACTGCAATGATTAACTGCTGCTGTTCAAGTCAGTGACAACTATAGTTGTCATTGTTATGTTAATTTGCAACACTAAAAATGATGATGAACTAAATTGACTTCATTTACTTTAACATAATCTATACTCTGTTTTAATTATTGTAAAATCTATTCTAACAGTTCTATAAATACCTTGCTGGAATTCATGTCAAACCCCATTCTCCCCATTCCTGTATTTTTAGTAGAGTTTAAGTCGAAGTCAAAATATATGTCTTTCTCAGATAATTTATACATAACAATATATTACCCTTCATTTCTATTATTTAGGAGATTGAAAGGAAATACAGTTTAATTCAAAATCCTTGAATAGACCCAATGCCAGAAATTACTCATATTACCTGCCTATGAGGAGAACTACCCATGCTTGCAACCCAGAGGGAATGTGACAACTCCTGTAAAAGGCATGTGCTACAGTAATCGAGCCAGTTACCAAAAACTTGAAGTTCCCACTCTGGTGGATGGTTGCCATTTGGACAAAAAAAATCATTCATCTGCCCTGTGTCTGCTGAAGGATTCAGAAGGTCCTGAGGCATTAAGGAGACATGCACACAGAAGCAGACTAGACGAGGAGGACAGGTGGTGGGAGGTTAAAGAGTACTGATCCTTGGCAATGCCACCAAACGTGGGACAAATAACATAGAATGATGACTTCAAGGATCAGACCACTGTTGTCACTGTAAAGCAGTTCATGCACCACAGTGTGAATCCAGTGTCAGTCAGTAACACCTGAGCAGTGGCTATCACAGCAAACATTCACTGTCTTCTGTGAGGCTGAGCAGCTGTCCTCAAACTACTTTGAGATACACTGAACAATTCCAGTGACAAGGATAAGAGATGAGATCCTGAAGTACTCATCAGGACTGATGTGAACAACAGAAAACATGAAATTTTGCTGGTCCAGCTTGCATAAGTGGTCTACGTAAATAAGGACTTGTACAGATTGTACTGCACAGAATAAAACAGGGATACTTGAAATGGACAAAAAATGTGTTCAACCCCTGCAGCACTCTTGTGTGTTAGTTACCTTCATCCCTTTCTTGCCAGTTTTCCTTTGGAGAGTATCAACAGTGAATGAAAGGAAACAAAAAACCAAACCTTTTTCCCCTATTGTCTCCCTCAATCTGTTTTTCCACAGAATGCCCAGGAACAGCACAAACAACACAGCCAAGAACCCCTCAGACCTGTGGGAAACTGTCAGGAGAAGTCCAGCCAGTGACCAAACCACAAGCAAACCTGCTAGGGTGAAATGGAATTAGCTGCAAAGTTGCCAGGGTTCCATGTTTTCCTTGTACCATTTAAAACATACATTGAAAGAAAAAAAAAGGCATTGCAGTGTACAGTACATATAGGGTATCTGTATAAACAGATATCTGTTTTTAATTCTGAGTGACAGCTTTTTGCTAGAGGCATACTCAGCTGGCTGGTCACAAACGCCTTGCGTCCATGAGAGGTGCAACATTTTTGAAGTATGAAGAATGGTCCACAAGATCCCATCTTCATTTAATGAATTGGAAAGGGGAAGTTATTCCAGTTACAGTGCTGTGAGTACAGAAGATCGGTGGTTCAGCTGACAGGATACAAGCCCTAAGCATGTGTCACCTTATATTTCTGTCAGACTCTCCCTGCAGAGTGGGAAAGATACTTAGGTTGTCTGCTGAGTGGGCATTTCCTGGGAGCAGGAGTGGAACACTGATTAAGGCATCATCCCTGCTCTCCTCCAAACCACCTGTCTCCCATGGTCCAACACCCTGTTCCCCAGTGACAGTGGTGGCACTAGAGATGACCCTGGCTGCACTGACGTGTCACATATTCCTCCTGGGGTCTCTCATGCCAGCACTCCATCTCGCCCTGTCCCGGGACCACTGCAGATCCAGCACGTGGCTCATCTAATGGGAACAGGGGCTGCTCTGTAATCCAGGAAGGGTGCTCAGCCTGAAGCACAGCCACACCCTGATCCTTTCCCCTCCTAAGCTGAAATACGAGGTGGACCTGTTCCCCTGGCTTGCAGGATAGAGGGCAAACACCACACCGATGCTGCCTGTCCAGTCAGAGGAGCTGTGTGAGGGCTTGGTTCCCACTGGCTTTGACAGCTGATCACTTCTGGTCAGCCTTTTCCTCCTACACTGAGATATTTCACCTTTTTTTTTGTCCCCAAATAATACCAATTGCTCTGGTGGAAATGAGAGCTGAGGTCTCTCAAAAACCCAGCATAGAGAGCAGCAATGAAATTTGGAGATGTAGAACAATTATTAAAAACAACCCAAAACAACCCTCTCAGTAGTTAGAAAATAGAAAAAAAAAATCTAAATAACATTCAGTATGGAAACAAGAATGGGTGTATTTCCTTCTTTTAGCTTATGTTTATTATGAGCCTAGAGTTTGGACTGCGGCAACATATCTCATTAGCTAAATTCAAAATAATTAAGGACAATCTGAAGATTCCTTTCCCAATATCTACAAACTGAAAAATAAAACATAATCATAGAGTTATAAATAAAAAATATAGGCCTATTAACTATATGTTTCAAAACTATTAAGTGTCTGTCCTTCTGATTTGTACTTAGAGGGGAGATCTATGTTCTGATTTCAATACCCCTAGCTATACTGACTGTAAAAAGCCAGCTTTAATAGTCCATATACAACTAATCAGAGGTAAAATAAAATAAAAATATTAAGCTATTCACATGCTGTGGAAATCATAAGCCACATTCAACATTTGGCTGTTTGTAAAGTGTAGCCTTTATAGATTTCACAGTATTCCCAAATTACAGTCAGTTCAGTGAAGGTCACCAACAAAATTTGAGCATACCACAATTTCAGTTTCCAAAGACATTATTGAAATTTTGATAGCGTATGTTACAAACATTGATCAATAAATTCTAGTGGAGGTCTTATTACATGCATGTAACACAAGTGATTATTAGTTTTCAGTAGTAATTGGTAGATTCATAGTTTTTTCCACATTAAGAAAGGCCATGTGGGGTCGTATGAAAAAGTGTCAGATGCTTTGTGTGGCCAGGGCTATTAGAGCACACAGTGACCCTTTCAGAATTGGAATACAGAAAATGCAGGAAGTTCTGTTTGCTCTTGAGCAGCCCACAGCAATGAGGTCAGGTGCCTGGCCCCAGTGTCGAGCCTCCAGCTTACCTCTCAAATTTCTTGATGCCCCAGATTTGGATCTTGCCTTGTACAGGAACTAATTTTTTGCTATTGTGCCTTCAGGAAGAAACTACTTAGTTCTCAGCTGTAATATCTATCATTTTTGTTTTCCTTAGTCTCCTGCTTTTACAATGCCTTTTTTGCAGGTTTATTTTCTTTTTCTCTTTTCATTTCTAACACAGTGATGGTGCTATTTTTATACAATTACCTGAGCCAAGACAGCTTAGCTCTACAGATTATTAATGTTCAGAGCATCTTTTCTAAGTGCACTAAGAACTATTGGCATGCCAAAGCACTCACTACACACACACACACAGAGAGAGAGAGAGAAATGTAATTTGAAATCATTGGAGATCCCAGGACTCTCATTTACAAAGGACTCTCACTCGCTCTCATTTTCTGCAGTTGTAACTTTTCCTCTCAGGCTTTATTAATCAACACTCCCACGGGATCAAATATCAAAGCCCGACTGCCCTATTTAAGGCAAACTACCATGTAAATCAGTGGTGTTTGAAGAATAAAACAGGAGAGGGTTAAGCCAGTCAGATGTCTCAAAATCAGGCTTACTAAATTCAGTAGTGTCAGAAGGACAAAGGTCGACAAGGGGTTTTACATCCCTGATGTTACACTGTGCTTGAAATGTGAGAAATTGTTTTTATTGTGGCTTCCAAAATCAGCAAGCATCAATAGTTCGGGAGCTGTGAGCACTGCTATATTTATTATTTACTTCTACTTCTGTCACTGTAGCTTGTGAGAGCTCAAGTGCTGAACCATCCTAGTGGTGTGCTAAGAGTTGTTTAGACATAAGGAAAAACCAGAGCTCCTGGACAGTAGAAAGCTCCATGGTTAACAAATCAAAGTGCTTTTCTGATTTGCCCTAAATAGGAGGAAATTTTGTAGGTAAAATGTTTCCTGCATTCCACAGGCCTTGCCATGTGTAACATCGTTTTCCAGTCAGCCCTAAGGAGAACAACCTCTTCCTGTGCCCAGCAAGGCCTTGGTGCAGCTTCAGGCTGTGACACTGTATGAACAAACAGGGCACAAAGGGACACACAAAGGCAGCACCCCCGCTGCAAAGGCTGGGAGATATGGCAGCAGCCAGGTCCCAGACTGCTCCTTCTGCTACCCAGAGAACTTTTCCTGAGATGAGTTTGTACTAATGACACAAATGAGGATCCCGAGGATACAAAACATCATTAGCATTACCTTGGTTTCTAAAACGCAGACGGGTAGGAAGCATTTCTAGCAGTTCAGAGACTATTAGCAGCTGAAGAATATTATTGTTTTGCCATCCTGATATTTCTGCCCTCTTAATGATCCCTCCTTTCTAAGAGTTCCTTGAATTTATATTTTCAAAACAGAAGATAGCTGACAAGAAATAAAATATGTTGTCCAGGGCATTTTTAATGTCCAGAAACCCTATTATCCTGATTTCCTAAAGAATGTTCAGACATGTACAATAAATTGTAGCGAATTCTATATATTAAAACAATTAATAATGGGCATTAGAGAGTCAAACTATTTCAGAAAGTAGGCACCTTATCCAGTAAGCTTGTTATTACTTGCATTAGGTTGAAATGAATAACAAACTGTCTGAGGTCTCCTGTGAACTCTAAAACACAGTATTTAAAAGTAATCTCTTTCCTTGGTAGGTATTTAAAACACCATATGACTTCAGAAGCCAGTTTGCAATACTTCATTAAAGAAAATCTAAATGACGGAAAAAGAAAGGAGAGGCAGTAATGTTTTTATAGTTCTTTGCCATGTTAAATAGTCATCTGTTCCCTGTCTTTAACATTTACAGATGTGCACCGTGACTGAAGGAGAACAGATTCTCCTCTCTGTGTGTGCGTACACATACCCATGAAGTGCTATACAGGTAATCTTCCTTCTGTGCTGCATCGTAAATTACAGATTTACCCCTAAGATTCAGGTTTTATTTAGTCATTATCCTCTTTTTCTAAATATTTTCCAAGGTGAAAGTGATTCTTGACATTTGATGACCATTAACATGGTGGTGGTGGTGCTGACTGGCAGAAAACTACAGGCCTGAGGTTTGCAGTGGTCTTGGCAAGCAAAAAGCACTAAAAAGGCAGATTTACCCTATGATTCCCACTGGCCAAACACTGTTCAGTCTGTAGTTTGTATTTTGTCCATATGAGTTTTAGCGAGTAGGTGATCAACTCTCACTCAAACGTACTTCCCATAATAGAAGACCAAGGTAAAGCATTGTCAAATAAAAATGGAAGAAGTAGACCTGATCTAGTGGAAGGTGTCCCTGCACATGGCAAGCGGTTTGGAACTAGATGATCTTTAAGGTCCCTTCCAACCCAAGCTGTTTTATGATTCTGTGAAATCACAGCATGTCCAATTCCATAAGTCCATATTTCAAAAATGTTGTTACTCTCTATGTCAGCATAGAGAATTCTACACTGAGTTTCACCTGCATATCATTACTGGGCTTCAGAACTTCTCAGTAGATGACTGTGAATTTCCAGTGAGATGTAAAGGATGCCACTATTACCATTAGGGAGATACCAGTAGACAGCCATGGGGAATAGCACATGTATATAAGTTGCCACACTCTTGAGGGAGCACCAACCTTCTTTCAGTTTCTGTGCTCTTCACCTCAACACCACAGACTGGTATTGCAGATTCTCAGTAGTCAAAAACCAATATCCCCAAGTCTTTCTAATATTTCATTAGCTTCTAAAACATAGTTAAATTCAAGAAAGGAAAAAAAAAAAAGGTAACAAGATTACCCAATTTGGCAAATTCAAATTCAAATGCAAATAAAGTTCCCACAGGCAAAAAAAAAAAAAAAAAAAGAAAAAAAGCACATACCTTGTGTTCTTCAAAGGCAGGGATAGCTGCTTAGCACTGCATCTAATAATCTGTCCTGGTTATTGGTAAGGAATATAGTTTATATTTGTTTGACTTCTGAACTAAGAAAAAGCATCTAAATGATATAGCCATTGGTACACAACTCTAACATCTGAAGACAGCTGAGTCAATTAAATCAATGGTTAAGATTACATCTGTAAAGCATTGTATTTCCAGAGTGTAACTAATGGGAAAGGAAATCATTGGCTTTGAATGAAGAGATAGATACGATTCCTCTTAATTACACTTCATTACCCAGGAGTAGTCCTTGTGAGTGATACACAGCAAAACAGTATGCAATCAGTTCAATGTTTTATAAGTAAAAAATCACTGTGGGATATGATGCATGCTAAGAGAACATAGCATTACTGTTATCTTCTCATTTATATTTCATGACTACTGGCCCTTTAAATGATGAGATTTCCTTTCTTCTATGAATGGATGTCCTTTGATAAGGGACTACTTAATTAGTAATCAGTGATAGAAAGCATTTTTGGCATTTTGGATATTGCAGTCTTCATCTCAGTCCTTTACAGCTACAGATGAAAGGCATGCTTGAACAACTGATATTTCCCCTTTACTGGCCAAAACAAGAAGCTGGTATAAAGAAAAATTTGGATTGACCAAAAATATGACCGTAAGGCAAAAGAAAAAAAGTTGTTGAAGATTTATTTTATAGTAAGCATACTTTGGTTAACTAAGAATGAAGCATTTTTTTGATGATTTTTAACAGTGTAGAAAATAAATCGATGAAGATGTAGTGAGACAATTTTGAAAAAGAAAAAAAAGACTTTTTTTTAAATTTTCCATACTTCTGGGGGTTTTCCCAATTTTTGTCTGATATAAATTTAGATATTATATCAGTGTTTTGGTTGACTTTGTGACATAGTTTGTGAATTAAATCTCAACAGAAAAAATTCTTCTAGTGACAGGAGACACAGTGGGAATTTTGCCATCAGAATAATGAGAGAGGCTAAGCAATGTATCTGCTTTGTATCCATTTTTTGGGAAAAGGCCAGAATTGGGCATCAGTACTTTATTCATTTGTGGACAGTAAGATCTTTCACAGTTATATTAAAAGAGCAACAAAACCTAGAAGGAAATACTTCAAGTGAAGAGCTCTTTCTGACAGAAGGGCAGGAAGAAAATTACTCTACTGTTGCACTCTTCTAGGACATGATTTCTTATAATTTCTTGTCATGCATGTGGCCATTTTCTGAGCCTGAATGGGTCTGATCTGATTGGAGCTCTTTGGTATTCTTATACCCCTAAATACTTACATTTAGTCGTAATTCACCCATGGATTTAGTGCAATCTCAATGTTATTACTTCAATGTTCTTTTGTGTTCTGGAAACAACTTTTAAAAAAGTTTAACCCTGTCACTTATGAACACATGTTGCAAAACCAAAACTAAGCTCAAGCTCTTCATTACATAATTACTCTAATTTCAGTGAATAATGAACCAAGTTTCCAAAGAAGCCAGCACATCCAATTTTGTTACATGAATTCTTTCCTACCACTTTTGATGGATGCATTTGTGGAGGAAGAGAAGTCCTCTAATGAGACCACAGATGTGGTGACTCACCTTGGAGCACTACAAATCTAATTCTTCTAAGACCTGTCTACAAATTTGCAAGAAGCAGAATAGAAAAGAAGTGAGGACATTTTTCTTGAGCAATTGGTTGGTTCTGAGATCTTTGACAGTGTGGGTTCCATTAAAATCTTGACATATACCAGACCCTGGTATTTACATTTATTGTTTTCTTTTTGTGGTATTCCTATATGAATGTCAAAATTTTAATGATGCCCTCTGTTTTCTGAAGTGGAAGGGATGGAGCTGTCACTTGTAAGGATAGGCAGGTCTGTTATCTGAGAAAGAAACAGCTATTCTGAAGATCCTTTTCACATGAAACAGTGCTAAGCTAACAGCAAGGGACAGTCTTCGAACTGTCAGTCCATTCTTAACTCACTCTGTAGAGCCTAGATACTGTCAGAGCACAGTGTAGGATGTATGACACAAAAATCTTCAAATAGCATGTGGAGTGTGGAGGGGCTCAGCATAAGAGCTGGGCAAGACAGATACATATGTTATAATGCAACACCTCAGTGCCACAGAGCTTAGGCTGCTGTATTTGTCACAGCTAGTTATACTGTATATATATATATACATACAGACACATATATGCATACATACATATATATATTTACATACATTCTGTTTAACTCCTCTTTGCTTAACTATTAATTTGAGCTCAGCTTACACGTTCACACAAATATATATATATACATAAAGCCCATTTTCCGTAACAGCAGCTGCCTTAGCCTGTGGGAGACACTCATTGCAGTAGTTTATATCATGCTTTTAGCTCTTGCCCAGAAACCGTAGGCTGGGTGCATATGGTGCACTGAGTACAAGCAAGGTGGTTCCTCTTGCAGGTGTCAGGGATGTTAGCTGGGAATCAGGTTTCCTCACTCAAATCAAATTTCCTCACTACATACCCGTGCATGTTGCAGACATGTGCACACCCCAGGAAAAGAAAAGAATCCAGGGTCACTGAGGTGCCTGTTGGAGACATAAGCCACAAAAAAATCATCTTCATGGTTGGTACCTGCAGTGTTTTGCTCCTTTTGAAATTTTCTCCCAGGGAGTGCAACTCAGTGGCAGATTTAATTTTACTGAACACCAAAACCTGGCAGCTCCATGACTAGACTCTTGGGAATTGCAGTTGTCTGGAAGACCAGAGATA
The DNA here is from genome assembly GCA_013397915.1 of Daphoenositta chrysoptera. Classification (NCBI taxonomy): domain Eukaryota; kingdom Metazoa; phylum Chordata; class Aves; order Passeriformes; genus Daphoenositta; species Daphoenositta chrysoptera. The sequence continues at coordinate 299,267 of VZRO01005462.1, forward strand.
TGACATCTGCCCTCTGAACATCTTTTTTCTTCTCCTTTACAGGAGCTATAAAGCGTCCTCCCACTCTTGTGTAGTAGTAACTGCTCTCATTGATGAAGTGTCAAAAGGCAGTAAGGCAAACAGCTCAGGATGAATCCCCTGGCGCTCTTAAGGTTGGAGGCCTTGAACAATGGAATTTTACATTTCTTAGATGCCACAGTGGAATTACACTCCTCATCCTAATGGTCACTTTGTAGCTGAAAGAGAGGTCCAGATCTCTGAAGAGGTAATCAGACCCCAAGTAATCATGCCCTCTTATCTTTCATTGCCAGTGCTGTCCCTAAGCACTCTGGGAGCAGTCAGCAAGGGTTTAGCAGCTGTGGAGCCATTCTCTTTCTGTTTTCTTTCATGGACATATGTATAAATCAGGGAGGACTCAATTGAAAACGGGGTGCATTTACGTAGGTATAAAAGCAATGAGAATCTGGCTTCATATGTTCTATTTACTCAGAAAAGTAGTAAACTCTCCCCAGGCATGGAGCTGGGCCAAGCTACACAGTCCTGCCAACGCACTGCCATAAAACGAGGGCTAAAATTTGGCTCTAAAAATTTAATCCCAAGGAGTAATTTGATTACTTTTAAATGCAGCTTCGTTTTCAATTATTTTTCTCAGCATGCTCTTTCCTCGCCTCCATCCGGAGCTCGAGCTGTGCCATTTTGTGCCTGCGCCTGGCCGGAGGAACACGCAGACCTGCTCCAGGCAGGGGGTACCAAACCCCGTCCCCCTGCTCGGATGGCACCTGGTAAAGGTACCCTCCTCCTGCCTCGGGCCTCGAGGGGACTTGGCTTAGCCGAGAGACAACACAGTGCTCGGGCAGCCCACGAAAAAGCTGCAAATGCTGCCGCCAGGCCGTGACTGCACGGCGCAGAGCAGCGATGATTCCAGACCCCCACGCTGGCTACTCGCAGCATGGCACAAGCAGAGCCACGGAGAGCTGCTGGCTCAGCTCCTGGAACAGCATCCCTGCTCCAAGGGTATCGCCTCCCGCTCGGAAACTTGCTCACGCGGTGCAGTCATTACCTCACCGCGCTGTATTTTGTTTGACAAGCATGTTATATATGATGGAATAAAAAAAGGAACGCTGCTGATGTGCTCCTTATTGTCCTGATCAGATGACAGCATGCACTTCTGCAGGCGCTTGCCAGCGCTCAGAGGAAACTGAAAAGGCTCAGCAATTTTCTGAAACTCAGGACTTAATGCCAAAGTAAAATATAAACCTAATTGTCTGCATTTTGACACTCAAAGTAGAAAATATATGTTAACTTCGTGGCCCTTAACTCCTCAAATATCAGTAAAAAATGGGTCAGTCTGCAAAGTGAGAATATCAGCAATTCTTTCCTTTTCCGAGTTCACTTAGATCAGTGCATGGTGATATTTTATACATATAATAAAAAAAATCAGGGCATGTAAATTAATCCAGTGTAACTAAATATTTTAATTTTCAAGTTCTAAAAATAGATCAATGAAGACAACACAATATTTCTTCAGAAAACTACATAAATATTAGTGGGATTTTGATGACATTCTTTAAATAAATTTGCTGTTGAGGGTAATGCCCAAAGTACTAGCAGATAAAAGGGCACAAGAAATATGTCAGGAAAATTCACACCCCAACTCAGAACTGGGTTGCAAATATAAGTAAAGTGATTAAAAAAAAAAAAAAAAGAAAACAACCAAAACCTCCGTGGGATGTTCTAGAAAGCCAATATAGGAATATTAAGGTATCTATCATAATTTTACAGCTATTGAGTGGCAAACACTTAGCCACACTAATTCACTCAAATCTCACATTGATCTTCACAGAAACTAGTCAAAGATGAACTATGTACCACTGCACTGCAACACTAAAATGTAATTATTGATCCCTCCCCCAACACACTGCATTTCTCACGTATGGTGAGAGTTTTGCTTTTGACTCCAAAGTGTTTAGCACTACTTCACTCAGTCACATAGCAGAATAATTTGAAGACTGGCATCCACCCTCTCAGAAAGTCAAAAACAATATACAACATCTAGTCAAGATGACCTGGTGGCTTGTCTGGGACTTTGATCAAGAATTTAGAGCAATGGAAAACAAGCACAGCACGTATTTAATGGATTCAAATTAGAAAATCATCAATGATAGACAGAGTTTTTATCAGAGCTCTACAGTGATCAGGTTTTGGCCCTTATATGTTCAGCAGTTTTCTCAACGCTCTGGAGGACCAGAGAAAATCACAATCTAATCCACAAAAATGGCTGATAAAAATCATCTGCTAGGGTAGACAAAAGAGGAAACCCTTAGTGCTGTAACACAGCTCCATGGAAAGAAATACATCCAGGAATAAAATCTGTAGGACACACTTACAGGGTAGGGGGAGTTTACTTCAGGATGTCTAGAAAGCATTTAGGAGCAATAGTGGATAAATAACAGTACATGAGTGCCAATGTGATGCCGCATCCAAGAGAGTCAATATAGCCCCTGGAAGAATAAACAGGAAAATTTCTGCAGGCATCCAGTCTGCAGGCAAGCAGAAGGGAATTATATTAAGTCTGGATTTGGCACTAGAGCATCATGTTTGGGAGTTGATGCTGAAATATGGTGTCCATGATTCATCACAAATGTTGATAAATTGGAGAGGGTTCAGAGAAAATCAGTGAGAATCATTACAGGAAAGCAAGCCTGTATACTCCAGGACAGCCATGTAGTTTGTTCATCAGAGGTTAAGGGATAACTTGATCTGTGTCTTTATGTAACAGGGAAGAAAACTTTGATAATGAAATAACAACATCCAGAAGTAAAAGTCAGAAACAGAGTAGAATTTAAGTTGACATTTTTACTAATCACTGAGACAATTTAAGAAATATCTGTTCTAGATTCCTAAATTTGGAAATGTTATCAATAGCTTGGAGGTTACTCTGAAAGAGTTTCTTCAGTTGACTCAGACAGGAATTAACTCAGAAAAGGCTTGTGTAACTATGAGGTCAGGCTATTTTATTAAAAAATGGTCTTTTCACTTTTCACAGTCTAAAAAAACCTTATGAGCAAAAAGTTGAAGCTAAGGGAAACCACACATTCAAAAGGTCAGCATCATCTAGAATTTGGAAACTTTCTGCCCCTTAACTAAGGATTTGAAATTTTAGAGGACAACCATGTTCCTTGCTATCTTTTTTCTCTTCACAACATACTCACAACTCCCACTGACCTGCATGTTTCTTTAAAACTGAGCAACAAGACTTTAAAAAGAGCCAGTCCCACAGAAGGCACAAGCTTCCTATGAGGCTGCCACTATTGCCTTGGTGACTCACATTTGGAGCATATTCTCCAGAACGCAGGATACGAGCTCCAGGTCACACCTCTGTCATGTACCTGAGCAGCCTGTTAGTCCCCAGTTCCCATCTATGCACAGGGTTCCCAGTCCTAAATAGAGACAGCACTTTGCACTGGTCTTTTTGGAACACCATGTTATTGATTTTCGTTTTGCATCACCCTGATTGTAGTTTTACCTGGGCCATAGTTTCTTAGGCTCCTTACAAGAATGTCACAGGAGACTGGGCCCAAAGCCTTGATGTCACATCCTTTGTCTCCTCACAGTACCCACTCGAGATGCAGTGCTGCTCATCAAGATCTTGTTTCAATATGATTTATTCTTGATAAATCCATGTATGCTGTATCTTATCACTGCAACCTCTCAGTGCTGGAAAGATCTTTACGCTCTCTTGAGGTACAGAAAATCAGCTTGTTAGTCCCTAATTCTCCTTCCCTTTTATTCCTTTTTCCTTTTTTTAAAAAGGTAAGAATTATGTCCATCCTCTTGCATTCCTCTGGAATTCACCCTTCCCTACAGCGTGTTAATCACTACCCAGCAACATCTCATCCTAATCTCTTAAATATTCCAAGGGTACATTTCAGCCAGCCTAAGGACTGCAGCATACTAACTGTATCTAAGTATCTGACCTGATCTGTGACTATCTGGCCATAGTTCTTGTCCTCTCATTAACTGCTGTTAATCGTATCAGAGGTGCAATTACAAGCTCATTATTTTTCAACATTAAAAAAAGAAACAAGTGGAATGTTTCCGCTCCTGTCTCCACTAGGCAAGAGATTGTATTTTCCTCTGTCTCCCATAAAGGAACTATATTTCTAGAAATATTATGTTGTTTCTTATATCCATCACTAGTTGTAATTCCATTTCTTCATTAGTCCTTCTGATCATGTCTATGCATGGCCATGCATTATTTTACAGCCTCCAGCACCTTGTTTCTGTTTAAGTTTTCTCTTTGATTTTCATGTCATTCAGTAACTCCTGGTGTGGCATTCTGGTGTTTTATTACAACCACTCTATTTTATTCACATTGGGATGTATAGTTTTCTGATCTGCTTTTTGTGTTTTGTCCCCTGGAAACTTCCAACTCTCCTCTTTGTGTTTGTATTCCTCCCTATGAGAACCTGCCAAGGAATTTCTCTGGGTTTACTGAAGTTCACTTCTTTAGCTCTCTGTTATCATGAAGCATGTAAATCCTCAGGCCATCACTACATCCAGTCTTCTGTAGGACATGAGCCATTGATCTGTCACATCAAGCCACTGCTGGCACATCATATCCTCTGTCTCTTCCAGAAGTTCCCTTTCTGGATGCACTTCTCGGCTAACACACTGGTTCCTCCCTCCTGCCTCTTTTCTTCCCATGCCTTACTGTAATTCCCCACAGGTATCGTCAGCATGATCTGAACATCTACCACTTCAGCTAAATGAGGGACTATATTTGTATTAGCTCCTGGCAAGAGTAATTTATTAAATTCTGGAAGATCAGCCACTAGAGGGAATCTAACACACCCTGCAAGCATGTTAAGCTCTCTCCCTTTGATCCCTTTCCTCTTGCATAGTGGCATTTAGAAAGGCTTTATGCATAATGAAAATCTACTTTTACCACCTTTGACAGACAACAACTATTTGAGACGTCTGTTCTCTGCAACGGAAATATCTTCAGTGAACTGCACCTGCTGTGGGTTATCTCTGAGACACTATTTCAGTCCTAAAATGAACACATAGTAACTCCCTCTCACTGTCTCCCTAGATGCAGTTCTGTGCTTCCTAGGGCTCAGTTGTCCAGGCATACCTAATGAAGTGACTTACACAGAAGTAAAAAAAAACAAAGTATGTCACAGACTAGCAATTTTGGTTGGTGTATTTGCATCCTAATGAGTTTACACCTCCTGCTACATAAGGGAGAACATGGTAACAAATCCTGAAGAAGATGGGAACGTCTGCAGCTGGAAAGAGTGAAAAAACATCAAGTGATTTCTTTAAAAAATCCTTCTGCTGAAGATATTAAGGCGGGGAAACAGGTAGGGAGGGAGACCGTAACATACAATGTGGATGGCACATAGGTGGGCAACTTTAAAAGCTCAAAGTGATTTGCACATTTTTTTGCCTTGAAAGTGGGAAAAAAAAAAAGAGAGAGCCCCTTTAAGTTCTACTGACATACTGGAGCTGGTAAGTAACTGCACCCTGTGGTTCGCATTACTTTTTTATGTGTTCCTGTTTTTATGGAGTGCTAAATGGCTTAATTACATTTTACTGGTTTATTCTGCTCACTTGCTCATAACCTCATTAATCTGACACACACAGTTTTTTTTCCCAAAATGGAGAATACACAATCATTTTCAGGTAATAGTGTCTCTGGGTATTTGCAACTGTCTGACAGGTATAATGTGGTTAAATTTGCTATTTATTAGGAAATTATCACCTCTGCATAAGGTGTAAGTTATGAATAAAAAGCATAAACTGGGCAGACTAAGCTCTTTAGCAGCACATCAGGATCCCAACTGATTTAAGTACTCAGTGGTGCTGGTGGAGTGGAAAGGATGCACTGTTCAGTCTAATTATCATTCTCTTACTTTCACATGAGGAGATTGATTGCTAGTGTTCACCCAGATAATTTTCTAGGCCATAACTGCATACCTTTCAAGCTTGATGCCCCTACTATTTGGACCATAGCAGACATTGTGGGATGTCTGGTGCTGCTAAATAAAAAGCAGAGGTGTGGGGACTGCAGAGCCCCCTCATGACAGCCTTTGATGGGATGTAGGTTTTATACAGCAGAAGGATATTTTCTGATGTGTCCAGGATGATGCATCTTTAGGTTTTAATGCTGCAGATAAAGGGAAGATGACTTGTTTTAACTTTTTTTGGATTATTTTGTGTGCGATATGGCACAATGACGCAGACTGAAAGATCCAGCCTCACAGAGATCAAATGCAAGGCCAGAAGGTTTGAGAATAAGTTGGAGAGCTTCCTGTGGTTGCCCCCATTGCTTTCCCCTGTCCCTAAACAGCATTCGCTCATTACTTCAGCTATTGAAACCAAGTAGAAATAGGAACTCAGTGCCTATGAGACAGGCAAAAAGCCCCAAACAAACCAGCTTCTGAAAATCTGTATTTCAATAACATGGTCTTCAGTAGAGACAAAATAACTTGATTAAATTTAAATGCTGAAGAGAAGGGATGTTCTATCATGTCTCCAATTCCGTCCTTGTGAAATCTTCTGGCAGGAAAGATGTTGTGAGAACCTACTGGCCATTCCTGAAAAATTCTGTGAGACTTCTCTGAAAGTAAAATGGTACCCAGCAAGGACTTGGGACTTCACTAGAGGTACTCTGTCAGATTTTTATGTGATGGTTGTCTACCCATATCCCTCTATTTTGCAGCAAGATGGTCTACAGTTTACAAACATGTAAAACACACGAACAGGGTTTCCACATAGAGTTGTGTGATAAAATCTAAAGACATTGCTGATGACTTAACAGGTCCTAAAAATATATATGTACTACTGTACTACTGTTACAAATAACCCTTAAGGCAACTGCAAGTAAAAGTAATGGTCAAACTCCTTTCAAACAGTCTTGCCCTTTTCCTCACCCTTTTTTTTTCTCCTGTGTTTTTGTCTGCAGTGAGCCAGCAGTACACTGGAAGGCAGTGCTTACCTGAAATAGCTGTCACAGAGATTTGAAATTGAAACTGGAGATGATTCAAGAAGAGACAGGGGTGAGGGCAGAGAGGAGCCGGATGGGCAGCAGCATTCAAACAAAAGTCAGGGCAAAAGGCCTATCCTTTACACTGAAGAAGCAGACCTTCTGTTCCAGGGATCTGTCAAAAACTCAGTGGTTTTGTATGAGCCATTGCAAAGAGATCACAAAACTGAGAGTGTCCTTTTAAACAAGCCATTGAATCTCAAGTAACAGGTTTTCATTGCATGATTCAAGAGACAGAGACTGTGATAACGGAAAAAATTACCAACTTCAGGTTAGAAAGATATGCATCAGTCTTTTTAAACTAATAAAATAAAAAGCATCTCCTTGCTAAATTGTGGGGTTTTTTTCTGATTCCTAAATTTATTTCTTCTGCTTTTTTTCCCTCAGGTATAGTCTTTCCTATCTTTCTCTGTTTTCCCTTTTTCTTTTGAAAAAACTCAGCTTCATATTTTTCTTTAATCTGATTATATCAAAATGAAGACTGATTTTTTTCCTACTTTCTGCACAGCAGAAAGCTCACAAACCTGCAAATATTTGTACAATACAGCTCCAACTTCAACCATCAGTGAGCTGAACATCCCATGTAAAAAGCCTGGAAGGCTTGATTCTGCTCAGTTCACCCATCCATCTTATCTATCCTTCTATATACTTTTTATTGAGATGTCTCTAGAATAGTTGCCATGCACACAAGATTGGTTATTTTCTACGGCACTTGATCTAAAGCAATAACAATCATAGATGGTTGTTCCCATTGGCTTGAGAAAGGGTGCCTTTTGCTCTCACACAGAGTAACTTCAACTGATAAATTATTTAGAAATAAAAGGGAAAAGAAATGTGGAAAACAATGCAATTAAATGGCCTTATGGCCTTAGCTCTTCTGTTTAAAAAACTGGAACTCCTCTCATTTGAATTCATCACATGAGGTCAAACAGAAATAAAACTTTTCCTCTGATTTTTGTGCGTTAAAATGTTCAATACAGATCTAAAGAATTGCAATAATTCTTAATTTAAAACTAAGCCCACCACGTTTGTATCACTGCAGTAGGTAGTCTTCCTGCAAGAGCACTCTCATACAACCAAAACTTCCCAGCTGCAGTCATAGGGTATTCTAAAGCAAAACACAAGAAAGTGATTAAAACAAAAAGGCTCAACACAAGAACTATGTTGGATACAAGACAAAGCTTATCTAGTGCAGAATCCCTGAAGGTTTATCCAGTACATGAGCCCATATGATTTAACAAACCTCTGAGATATCTTTTCTCAATCATACTTCTTCCAAGACAGTGAAGAGAGCATAGAAGAGAAAAGGAAGAAGAAATAGAAAGTTATTTCCATGCAAAGCAGTTGCAAATTATCACCTTTCAAAGTGCCCTTTTGCACCGCTTCCAGCTGGTGATCCCACTACAGACAGTGTTGAGGATCTTGAACTAGGCTTTATTTAACCTTGGGTATGGACCTGAGGCTACAGAGGCATCAAAAGGTTGCTAAAAATTTAAAGGTAGCACTTTTACAGCCTTGCTGATTATACAAAAAACTTTGACCTAACTTGACAAGTTAGGTGTATCCTAGCACATTTTATACTTGTTTTGCTTAGCCAAGGAGTATTAAGAACCTAATTTGATTTAACCTGGTCTGACAATACTAATGGTTTGAATGCAAAGACCAACCCCCTCCATGCAGACACCATCATAACAAAACATGTTTGCGTGCCGGAGCCCAGCTCAGTACTCCTTTCTCATCATAGAATAGTTTGGGGAAAAGTCCATGGTGGGGCACATCCTCCTGGTTCATTTCCTAAGATGGGCTCTGAAGCAGCTGCACCAGGAGACCATCACACATCTGCAGAGGTGCTGTGCCATTAAAGCTGTGCCGCTAATCTCTGAGCCTCTCCTGTGACCAGGGAGGTCATTTCAGCATTTAACATTGATATGGAACTCAAAAATAGTTCTGATGTCACAGCTGGGTCCAACCCACAGATCTTTTGCTCTACAGCTTCCCTGAAACCAAAACTCTGGGCTTTTCCCACATCAACCAAACTTATTCTGTCTTTAACTCCAGTTTTTGTGGCATAATTACATCCCAAGGTAAACTGAGAAACTTTCAATAGTCAGTTTTACAGCATATGGCCATAAAGAAAAGTAACAAACAAATAATTTGCTCAGTTTGTGCTTGTGAGTAAGAATTATTATTTCTCATGTATCCTGATACTTTAGGATTATCACTTAATTAGCTACATAGAAATAGAGTAAATAATTGGTGCAAGCCCCACTGGAGACTACCCTTGGCTCTAAGATGCATCCCCAAAAGAAAGCCTGGCAACTGGAAAAAGACAGCTCTAACAGCCACCTGCTTTGGATCTGGCATGAGTAGATGGACAAAGGCTTTTAGTCTCTTTCAGGATGCTACTCTGCACAGTGGGGTATTAACAACAGCAGCTGTGGTGTCAACATGGTTCTTTGGAGTGCTTTCAAGCCTTGTTTCTTCTCTTCAGAACGGGCATGTTTCAGGAGTTAGAGATTAATTTCAAGAATGTGCACTGTACCATGGTTTCCTTTATGCTGTATACACTTGCAGTAGGATATTATTTTAACATATGTTATGACAGAGTGCAAGCTGTAGATATACTGCTCTTTTCAAAACAAAATTGGCTCCACATGCGCGACGTCGTCAGTATAGGTACACCCAGACCCTCAGCACAGCAACACTACAGCCCCTTTTCTGAGGTCTAGGAATGTGTTTACTTGCAAATAGTCATTTGCACAGATACAAGTGGATTTTTAACAAAGCACAGCTAAAGGAATTTTCCCCACTGGCCTGTTGTAAATGTCTCTATAAGACTAGTGGTCAGTGTATTCAAGAGTACTTCTCTGTACTTTCCTGGTCTGTGGCAGCCTTTGGAAGTGAAGTCCTGTGACTGTCACTACCCTTGGAGCTAGCTGGAGTGGCTGACAGGTCCTCAGCCTTCTGCCCGAGGAGATACTCCGTTTAACTACTCATCAACAACCAAATTGCCAAAAACAGGCAGGAAAAGAGATAACCTGTCATTTCTAGAAATGTAGACACTGGGGTGCTCTGTAGGCATCCCCGTCCCTGAGGTATAAGGGTAAACCTGGATGTAAAATGGAGTGCAATTGAATGGGATGAAGCTGGACCCTTCTGTTTTGCACTGCAGTGCAAACACAGGTGAAATTCATAGTGTCAAATGAGATTTGTGATTCTTTCTAGTCTTTCATGACATCCAAGGCTGAAGGAATGTAAGACCTGTGGATCAAAACATGTAAGAATACTTGAGGAAGACCCTGTGAAATCAGCCAGACATGTTTCTCACCATTTTATAGGACAGACGGATAGAGGTGTACAAGCACGTAGTCAGTGTAGTCCCATCAATTTTCTTAAATCCATCTGCTTACACGATACGGAATTTTCCATCTGAAAACTTCTTAACACTAAACAAGAAATGAGGGTTGCTGAGGGCATTCTGTAGAATGCAGGGTCTTGTAGTGTGACCCTGAGTATGCCAGCACTTGCAGACTTCCATGTGGATGTCTGTGCCTGTGCCTGCAAAAGAGAAGTGCACACATTGGTGGCAGATCAGACATCTGCCCGGCTGTGAGTCATGTGAATCTTTGGTCTCACAAACCCACATAATTTCAGCACACAATTTCCCTTGCACAAATGTTCGCAATTTAATTACAAAAGTCTGGCCCTTGGTATTTTGTGAGTGAGGGGTATGACACTCACAGATGTACCAATAACATTGGTGAAGGCAGGAAAAAATGGAGACAGGAAAACACACAGCAACCTGTCAGTTTTGGGCTTTAAGAGAGCTTCTACAATACTAGAAAACTCTTGTTTGAAGAAGCTGGCAACCATCATAGAAATGGATTTCAATTGCTCTGTTCACTGTATTTTCGTATGATAGCAATTTGCATGCCAGCTAAATGCAGCCTGGATTGAACAGTGCCCTGACAGAAACTGCCAAGATACAAGATCATTCTGTGCAAATATAGGTATTCAAAATTAGATCAGGACATTTTTGACACTTGCTCTATCTCAAGTTGCTAGGACAGCGCTAATAAAGAGTTCTGAAATCCTCTCTGCAGCCCAGCATCTAAATCAGAGAACATTATTTTATTTTCCTTAAATGAGCAGTTAATATTAGCCACACAGGAGAGCAGCTCTTGCAAGCTCTCCTCGCTGCACCATCCTTCTCTGCTTTAGGCACAGAATACCTGCTAATGTGCTCATGCAGCTACAGAGGAGACCCACGTGCACCCCTGCGGATGCGCCGCGCACCATTTCCCTCCTGCTGGCGCATCCTCTGCCAGGCAAATGTGAGAAGTGGGTACGGCATCAAGATTTTTGCTGCCAGTTCCCCTCCTCTACCAGCTGGGAAGAGAGAGGGCAGGGGCAGACGGAACCGGGAGGCTGGTGCTCATCTCCCCAGCAACAAACCTGCCACTTGGCCGATGTTCCACTGGAGCGGCCTGCCGGGATGGAGAGGAGCCTGGCCGCTGCCGTGGGGGCCGCTGGTCACCACTGCTCCACTGAACTGGCGGCCGCTTCGCTGGTGCGAAACTGCAAATTAAAACTGCGGCGAACTCTTCTCTAAGTAAACTGAATTAAGTAGCAGGCGAGAGCACCTCGGAGCAGCTTCCTGCGATCAGAGCACTTAGCTGGCATCACCGCTGATAAGGAAGCGCAGGCGGCTCTGCTTTTCATTCTCCCTTTGTGGGCTTGATCTTATTACAGAAAACAAATTTACCAAGCATGAATTATCGCTAAAATTCTTAATGCTCTGGCAGAGAAGAAAGCTTGATGCAGATGCCAGTAAATATGCACGTCTGTGGATGAGGATGCCTCTCCTCGGCACACTGCACTCTCCCAACTTTTGGCTATGTGCTGCTGCTGCGAGAATTATTCAAAAGATGGGCTGCAGAAAAAGGATCAATTAATCTGCTGAGCGAGTTTTCGAATCCATTCTCAATGCCGCTGACAGCCGGAGACCCCCTCCCTGTGCTCGGTAATTACCCCAATATTTCCCGCACGCTTGTTTAAACGGCTTACACTCGGGCTGCCTGTGAAGAGCAGCTCTCCCTGTGCCGATCTGAGGCAGGGCAGAAAGGCAGCTTCCCTTATCGCTCCGCTTCACTCCATCTGCAGCCAGCGGGGGGCTGCCTAATCGCCGGCCCTGGGACAGGGACGGGCAGGCTGGGGGACGCAGATAGATGTGGCACCAAAGGAGATGGGGACTTTCCTACCGCGCTGCTGCTGCAGAAAACTCATCACGCTCTCGCTGTTTCAAAGGCGAGAGAGGAGCCCCTTTAAACCAGAGGCCTGTCCCTTAATTATACAAATGCAGCGATCAAAGTTATTATCTGGCCTTACAAAGGCTGTAGCTTTAATTGAATGGTGTGTTGCTACCTTTGAGAGAAAGTGTTCAGTACTCCTGGAGAGCAAGTGGCAGGAGGGGGGAAAATGGAAAAAGAGAGTGAGCAAGAGGAAAAGAGCAAGAGGAAGAGAGATGGTATTTAACAAGGAGGCTGCTTTATATGGAAATGTAATGAATACAGTTGATAAAAAAAGGGAGAGACAAAAGTTGTGAAGTTTCAAGCTGTGAAAGAACTTCAAAGTGTATTCAAATGTCACATTGATTTTTCTTCAAATCTCTAAGTCATAAGTTTTTCAAAAGAGGAATATGATCCCCTATTTTATCCACTAATGTTTTATCTACAAAAAAGGGCAAAAAAGCACAATGTTTTCCTTTCACATGATATAATCCCTATATTGGAAGTCTGTCTTTTTTAAATTTTTTTTTTTTCAATGAAAGATTTTTCCTGTATCTTTGAAAGTGGTGATGTCTTCACCATATTCGTGTATTGTATGTTTAACTCTGGAGAATTCTGGGTCTGAGAACCTGTTTTAAGTGGAGAAGAATCATACCCTGAGGGGACCTCATTAGCACAGTACTCCAAGACAACCAGAGCAAGGCAACGCTTCCTTTCCTGGAAGGAAACGATGGGACAGCTCTGGGAACAATCTTCAAAGAGACATGAACCAACAAGGTTTTGTATCATGGTAGTAATGTGTTGGCAAAGTAGTAGATAAAATGATGCTAATTACTAAGGCAGCGACACACTCTAATATGAACAACTCAGCTCTAAATGAAAATTGACAGCATGATGGTCTATCATTTTCAATGGCCTACCATAGCTCTAGACACCAGGAAGAACCCATTTTATGCCCCAAAACATGGATTACCAATTGTTTCATGTGTCTACCACTTTCTATGACAGCTTGGTAGAAATTTCAGATAACATCTCTGAGAAGCAGAGCATAATTAATGCCAAAAGTCATTAGAGGGAACAAAAGCTGTTTTATGATAAATTCTGAGTATCTATAGCAGTTCTTACAACCTGAGCTCCTACAACAATGCAAAAGAGAGGTTTCTGCAGCATTCGCAGTATAGGGATTATCCTTTAAAAATGCAAACCTCAAAAGGAGATGAATTAAAAGCAAAACAAATATATTTTGAGAAATCTCAAAGGTTTTGAGTGAGTGGTTTCACAGTATTCCAAAAATAGCTTTCAGTCAAAGAGGCTGCTTTGGACTTTGATGATATTTTGGGAGCCAATTGCATATTAAACAAATTCTGCTGAAGGCCCCATAATCAATGTTGAAAGGCTATGAGGAAAAAAGTAAAGATCAAAATGGATGGCAATGGTTGTATCCTTGTTTTGTAGTGCACTTTGCAGTCTTGGCAATAGGAGTGAACCATGGCTGCCTCCCGACCTTGTAGGGGCTTCAGCCCCTTGCTGACTGGAGAGAAACCTGTGTGTGAGTGGCATAAGGAGCACTCCAGTGCATCTCTCACTTGAGATAATCACGGCACTAGGGCTGCAGGAAGACCACAGAGCACACCTGTCTCAGGTGACTCACATGAATTGTTACACTTGGCAAAAGAAACTTTCATTATTTGGGGACTTTTTCCTTTTTCTTTGTCTGTTTTGTTCTTAAGATTTAGCCATCATGTTGAGAAATCACAAAAATGGAACATATTCTCTTCTTTATCTTGTCCAGTTCCCTTGCACATGGGTTTCAGTCCTAATAATACTAAATCCAGGCAGAATATAATCAGATTTGTGTGGAAAATGGCCCAGAATTTGGATTTCTTACTTACAGAGATTTGCATTTGGGCATCAGCTAGCAGTGGGAAGGGAAGAGTGTCTGAGCGAGCATCCTAAAATTGTTACTTTGTGGAGGAATCCTTAACCAAGGTAATACAGGGACGGGATCTCAACTACACTTTGCTTTGAGACTGCAGCTCTGTCACTTTGTTGAATGGGAGGCAGGTGTAAAATACTGCAGTGCTGTGCCAAAGTACTTGTGAAATTGTAAGAATGTGTCTTTTAATGATTATTTTGAACAGTAAAAAGTACTGTTGTACAATACAGAGTTTGTAGTGAGAAAAACCGTTAGATACATTTCTAGTTAAGCAGATATGAAATTTTTTCCAAAGGCTTCAGTGGCAATTCTCACATGCTTAGATGGAGTTCTCCATGCTTTCTGCTGACAGTTTTGAAGTCAGAATCACCACAAGTAAAATTTATGCTATAGGAACAGTGCTGGTACTGGCTCTGGGGCACCCTTCTGGGTTTGCTTGAGGAAAACCTTTGGTGGAGTCAGTATTTGCAAGAACCCCTTTCCCCCAAGCCTTTTCAGCAGGAATAAAGCAGGCCTTCAGATATATCCTCATGGATATATCTGGAGACTGTAGATCAGTCTTTTCACACAAGGATTCCAGTGTACTTTCTGTGGGGACTTAGGCTTTATCTAGTGCAAATGCAGATGGGATATGTAAGCAGCCAGAGTCAGGGCTGAATGTGTGATGCCTACAAAAGACAAAGTGAATGTCAGGAATGAAGTTTTGAAGATACCCTTGATGGCTGGTGCTGCTGGCATGGATCTAGCAGGAAAGAATTATGGAGCCACCATGAATGAGACCTACGGAGAGAAAATCCAAACAAACCAAGCAGGCACCACAATGACACAGCAGAAAAGAAATCATTTACCTTTCCTTGCCCAAAGCATTCAGATGAACGAAAAATTCTTTTAAAACAGTCAGTCCTTTTTGGCTTTTTACATGACTCCCAGCAGCTTTTTGCTCTCTGTGCTTCTCTTTCTTTGACCACCTTTGCTATCTCTGTTCACAGTTCCGTTCCTATAACTTGCTCATGCAACACTAATTAGGGGGATTTTCTCAACAGGTGGTTCAAGCCCCAGGAATACCTGCTAAATTTCTAACATAATTGGAGATAAGATCTGAATAATAATAAATGTAATTCCTCATCTCTGTATGGAAATACCAAATTGTCTTACTCCTGCTTTTTAATAGAAATACACGCTTCTTAAGAAAACAGAAATATGCCCTTCTTGTACCACATTTTGAGCTACCGATGAGATAATTGACATAAACTTCACAGGGAGAGGTTTATTTGTTATTTAAATTCCAGTGATGGAAAATTTATCCGAAGTAGAGCACTGAATTTCCTGTGGTTACTGGCTGAGATAAAGGATTCTTTTGGAGGCTGTGGAGAAAAAAGGGTTGCCATCAGACCTAGGGACCATCACAAATCTTAACTTGCTCATGCTCCATTTGCTCGGTGCATTTCCTTCACCCTGCCTATTGTAATGCAAGCACATTGCATTTTAAAGTGAAATAAATATCTTATCATGACAGACATTACTACTGCAGGTTTGGACACCTGGTGTGATAAACTCCTTCCCTGCTGCCTCCCAAGATGTTAGCATTGGGAGCCTTCATTTACATTATCCAGCTCAATAATAGCAAACTCCCCCTCCAATGAACCCCTCCTCTAGACAATCCTTTCCAGAAACTTTTTTAAAAATCCAAGAATATTAGAGCCATTCAGTTATGAATTTTTTTCTGGAATGAAATTTCCTACACAATGTGCGGCTGTTTTTCTTCCAAAGATTTCTCTCACACCAGAGTGTCATTATTTACCCCTGTGGGAGATGCCACAGTTTGGTCTAAAATTATAATCATCTAATACTTGGACTGTAGTTAGATTGTTAGTAGATTTCCTTGAAGCTGAGATTAAGCTAATCAGGCTGCCATTCTTGAAATCAATCTTTTATTCCGTTAAAAAAGAATAATAATTTTTATTCTAAGTACAGGCTGGATTTTCCCTTTTTAAAGGAACAGCTGCTATTTTTAATGATTTATTGCCACTGTCTTCTTTCTTTTGCACTTTATTTCTTTCAGAACCCCCCGATGAATACCATCTGGTTCAAGTGATTTACTATGCTTGCATTTCATGAGCTGCTCCATGACATCCCAAATTAAGACAAGGAAAATATAGTCTGAGTTCCAGGAAAATCTTTCTGACAGATCTATTAGACTGTGGAGTAATCTTTCAGTGGGAGTCTCATTGTCTGAGACATTTATAGCAAGACTGGACAAAGCATTGGTAAAATATACTTCAGGGGACAATTCTGCATTAGCAGAAGTATAGTATAGATACATGACTGAAATTGAGATAGTCAGAAAAAAATTTAAGGGAACCATTTTCCATCAGAAAATGCAGTTCTGACAAGACTAAAAATACTTTGCTAAACTGTGTGAATTGTGGTGAATAATTTTGAAAAAAAGAAATAAAAAGTGGAGGAATTATAATGTCAAAATGTCCAATTGAAGTATTCTCTGAATAAAGAATTTCATTTTTTAAATGAAATTTTTATTTATCCTATTTCTGTACTACATTTTGAAGCAGAAATCAAAATAAATTTTAAATGTTTCCAATTTAGCCCAAATTTATCGTTCTTCCCTCTAGAATTGTACTTCCTAGAGAAATACAGCAAAGCATAGATTTTTTTTCCTGTCAAAAATGAAAGCAAATAAGAAATATAACTTGGCCACTGAAAATTGCCTTCCAACAGGCTTCTGACAGTTTTCCATGGCAAATGACATCTCTTTATGTTGCATGTTTACAAGATGTTTCTCTGCATTTGTCCTTTTGCTTTGTCATTTCAGTGCCTTGTGCCTCAGTTCCTTCCAGATTAAAAGCAATAGAAATGTGCATTTTGCTCTGAGAAGCTGGACTGAAAGGCACTTCATAACAGCTTAGATTTTTATTAGTGAATTTCTTTCTCATTCCCTGTGGCTTGGCTACTTTATTGTCCTCAGGTTGCTCTGCCGTTTTATTCTGCTTTCATTGATGTGTTTTATCCTTCCAGCTGTAATGTAATTGGAAATCTTAGTCACAGTTGAAATCACTCCAAAGACAGACATGGAGAAGCAGTCAACACTGAGGTAAATTGTGTATTTTTTTTTCTAAAGCGTAGTGGTCACTATAGTTCATTGAAGCCTTTCTCTCCTTTTCAAGAGTAGGAGACAAAAGGTTCCTTTAGTAAAAAGGGTTTAGAGAAGAGGTTCCTTTAGTAAACAAACCAACTTCTGCAAGTGTCAAACCCCCATATTTAATTTTGAAGTCTTGGGATCTGGCCAGTGCTTAATAGCATTCAAGATTACTGTCCTTAGAAGCAGAAGGTCTCTATATTTGAAGACTGACTGTTGCTTCCTCTTTCTAAAGGAAGCAGCTTTCTGAAAGTGTTTTCTTTACCCCCCCTTGATCAGTGGACCCTTTTGGGTCTTTCCCTCATTTAATCTCTGTTTGAAGCCTAATATCTTCCCCAAACTAAAACAAAAATCTGCAAAAAGCAAACATGCCTGGACTCCCACTTACATTCCTCCCACAGTGAGTGTTTTTCCCCTTCCTCAAAAAAATGCTCTCTTCTGCCACCAGTTATCTGCTGCTCTCAGTGGCAAGCTACCTTGCTGTCTTGTAATGAGTCCTGCATGCTTCCCACACACATCTTGCCTCCTTGGAGACGATCAGAACGACAGGAGGGTTTCCTTCCTGTTCTTTGGGCTCCATCTGTGTCTCACAGAGGGCTGGCAGAGTGAAGCATTCCTGTCCCCATCTGCAGAACCAAGCTGCCTACAGGCAAGCACCGTGTCCAGAGATACCTTAGCAACTATCTGATCATACTTGGTAAGGGTAAGGTTGCTAAGGTTCCCCAGCTACCACTGGTAGTTTTGAGGATCTTCATCCACTCCTACACTTAATCCTAGTAGAAGGTAAATGCAAACTGGGCATCTTCTGGCACTACCTCATATAATACTTCTGCATCAAGAGACATTTAACAGGGTATGGAGGAAGAAGGTACTGGGTGGCCCTATTTGTCAGCTTTTTAACAAAGAGAAAACTGAAAAATAGCTACCTGGCAGCTCACACAGCCTTGAGAGAGAAACTTCCCTGAAGCTGAGCTGTAGCAAAGAGGGTGGAAGGAGATGTCTGGGTTTTTTTACAGGCAGTAACTTAGAGAAATAATGTCCACCAGTTAATTTGATGAGAAGTGAGAGAAAAAGGCAAGCCCCAGATAGGTAGGAAGAGGTAGGAAATGCGATTGAAAGATTGAGTTTCTGAAAGGTTTCTTGTCATAGTGCACATAACCACATCAGGCTGCGAGGAAAATCTGCTGTAGAACTCAAATCACAAGCACTTATCTGTACTTACTGTAATATAAATGCACCACTCTCACACATTTTCAACAGGCCCCAGATTGCTTCAGGCAGTATTTGAATTAATTGTGTAGCTTTTTTTCTGTATATTTTGCATATATGGGAGAGCAAAGAGTAATACTCCAGTAAGAGAAGAATAGTTGAAGATAAGTCCTAGAAGTTTAGTCAATGGATCAGGAAGAATATTCTTATTTCATCTTTGATTTAAAAAGCATAAATGGAATCATTGCCAGTCTACTTCTGCAAAAGAAAAAATAAGGCAAATATTATCAATTTCATTGAATCTGCATTAGTCTCCTGTAAAAACAGTGCTGAAGTATAATTGACCGTGTTACCTTCTAGCTTAAAGGGGCTAAGTTATTGCCAGATCAAAGAGGTCAAGTTGTAAGTAACAGTGGTTATTTCAGATTCAGGGAATGCCATTAAAGTTAAAAGCAGTTGTAATGCAACTTAATGCCTTTGCCTCTTTTATTTACATCTTATTCTTAACGTGTAACAAAAAGGTTACAGAAAAAATAGCCACCTGTAGGCAGAAAGAAATTTCATTATGATCTCACTTTTAATTATTTTGTGTTCAATGGTTAGATTCTGACACTCCTATGCAGATTATTGCCTTACTTCATAAATCCTTTACCTAGTTTCAACAGTACTATGTCTTTACCACCATAAAATCAAGAGGATGGGAATTTTACTTTTAAATTCTGCAGGAAAAAAAATCACTGCAGTTTATTCTGGATCAGATCTACTGATTTATGTTTGCTGTCCCACAAGGAACAAGACAAAATAGTTCTAATTCTTCTTTTGGTTAGCAGATTTCTCTTTAGATACATAGCTGATTCAATGAGTGGACACACCGTCAGTAAAGCATTATCTTTGGACATATATCACTTACCTTGAAAGCAATATTTTATTATCGAGCTAAAAAAGTCATATGTCTTTTCCACTAAATGGGAGAGGTGAAAATCGAGGAGAATATTGCAACCTGCTTGCGAGTGGCCACGCTATTCACTGATCATCTGCAACACAAACCAAAAGCACAGTGCTCAATAAGCAGCCTGCACAATTCTGCCCTCCTCCAAACCCAAAATCTAAGCAACTCCATTAAATACCTTCAACAGCTGAAGTCAGTTAATTTGGAGTGGCAGCATACAAGTAGCCTTATTTGTTTTATTTACGAGTTACTTGTCTCAGGTCTCACTTTCTAATGAGAGCTCAGGCTGGTGCCTCTAAATACATGGCTTCTTGAAAGTGAATTTTAGTGCTCCTGAGAGATACTGCAATTTGATTTCTGACTCCAGGTCACAAGACTATCAAGTGAATTTCTATTTCTCACTTTTCTGGGCAAGCAGGTCAGGGGGTCTCCTGTGAGACTGATTAAACTAGACAAAAGTGGATCATGCTCTGGTCTGGATAAAAATACATGCTTGAGAATCACAGTGGTAAAAGCTAACACTAGTCCAAATAGTCTTGTAAGGGGTAGGAGGACTGGAACGTTACTGGCTTACAAGAACATTTTAATTACTATAGCTGTAGTTTCGTCTATACAGAAATACTATAAAATGCCTGTTGGAACATTTTCATGCCACATCTAGATTCATTGTCTCATTTAAAACTCAGTGCTAAAACCAGTGCATTAGCTGAGGTCATTACAATGCTGCTATCAGATAATTTCAGTGCTTATGCTAATTAAAATGATGGCACTATAAAAGAGGAAACCCATCTTGTGAAGCTCGAAGGCTCTTTTGGGGAGAGGAATTACACTCCCTTGGCTGTGTGCCCCTGTCACCTCCCCTGAATGGGGCTGCCCTTGCTGCAGGCCCTTGCTAGGGGTAAGCATAAACATATTTGTAGAAGCTGGTGTCCCAGGCAATACAGAAATACTGGCAACTAAACATCTGGTGCTTACTTTTCTCAGGCAAAGGACAGTTTTTGGAGAAACCACCTTGGTTTTTGTAGTCCCTGGTGTGGTAGACACTGGTAAATCCGTGCAGACCACTTCAAATCAACTGACTTTCCTGTGACCAATTTGAATCTTGAATCCTTACTTGAAACACTTTTAAGTGCTGTGTGACTTCATTTACCCCCAGAAACAGAGACTTTTTTTTTCTCCTAATTTTCTTTTTTTCACAAGCACTGGGGTAAAAGGGGAGGGAAATGCTAACAAATGTTAAAAACTCATTACAAGGTTCTCCCACGTGTTGCAGTCCCCTAGTGCTACCAGAAGGCAACAAAACATTTCACACTTAAACCCAATGTTGTGCCTTTTTTAGAATGTAAAATTACTTTTAATCCTTGCAGCATGGTTAACAATAAAAAACCACAAAACCCAAAACTCTGATACAGCTTTGTATTTGTAAAGCTTTGACATTTGTAAAAACAGCTGTTTTACAAATTCTTTTGATGTAACTGCTATTTAAAAGTCTACTAAAGGTTATCATGAATTAAGATTTATATACTAAATCTAACTGGGCATTACAACATAATAGGTAGATACTTATGATGAAATCATCATGAAGGTAAGATAAAATTAGCTTCAGATTCTTAGCTTTACAGAGAAAATAATTGCATTACGGATTTCATTTTTTGAAGCTTCTCAGACAGAAAAAACAAATATGAAAAGGAAAAAAGACTCATCAGTTTTTAAACGTATTTTCTTCATGAGAAGTTACTGAAGCAGAACATGAATCAGCCTGTTCCTAGTTTTATGAAAGAAATACTCAGAATGTAGTTTAGACCTTTCTTTTCAAAGGGATCATGTTCTATCTTCTATTCCTTCTTTGATATATTGTACAACATAACATAAAAGCTGTATTGGTCATGATTATAAGAGATTATATTATTTTACAGCTTCATACAGGGGAAAGTGATATGGTGTTTCTAAGCAGATTAAAGAGTATACACAGAGATTTATGCAATTTCAAAAAATGAAGAGTACAATAGATTTTCATTGAGTTGAACAAAGTTTTAATGGCTGAGATCATAAGTGGAATTCATACGTATCAGAACTTCACAATTTAGGTTAGAAGTAAAGCCACACCTTCCTTAGGGGACAGGTCTAGATGAGATTCTGATAACTGCTAAAGTAAACTTGAGATCAGCAGGAACTGTTTCACCTGAATTAAGTGAGAACCACGTACCCACTAACATGATGTCTAACTCCAGTGCTGCTATATTAAGCTATTGCGGAATGTGGGGAATTTTCCTGGGTGGCTTGATCTGATTTTTTTTTTTCAGCAACACATCTAATCTGTTATAAATATGGCTGTGGATGCCTTAGAGCTTGTATACATGGAAACATTTTCCCACCAGCTACAGAGTGAAGACAGTTTATTTCCTTAAACCTGTGACAATATGATTCCTCCAGATGGACTCCAGCCCTGTGTAACAAGGAGTGGGTCTAAAGTAATGATTTTGATTAAAAAGCTCTGTTTCATAACCAACTCTTAAATCATCCATGCTCCAGAATTAGATATTTTGATTACAGAAGGTGTTAGCAGTCATGGGTCAGAGAAAAAGATGGGCTCCAAAAAGAGTCATGAGTAAATTAGACATAAAGGTGCTGTTGCACATAGTGGACTCACGTAAGTCTTCTGTTCAATAGCACACACCAAAAAAAAGCGTGGGAAAGGGCCATTAGGGTGGAAAACGTTGTAGGGTGGAGGAAAGACTAGCAAAAGAAGGAAATTTAATTTAAGACTAAAAATTAAAAAGATGTCATTCTTATAGGTAGAAGAGAATAACTCAAGATCAGTGGCTGGATTGATGTACCCATTAACACGAGAACATTGTGGCACTGACTGAAGTTTTAATTCTTCTGCTGTGGCAGGGACAAAGGTAACTGGGAGACCAGGCAAGGGCTCCAATGAAGCAGAGTAGCAGAGCACATCACTTGTATCATTTTTTTGTGATTGAATATTGGGGTACCTCTAGGCTCTCAGAGCACAAAAGCTCTGAGTTCCTGGCTTGGGTGACACCTCAGCTGTGTCTGGACTCTGTGTTCAATCAAGACCCAGGCATGGCTCTGACTGTCCTGTTGCTGAGGCCATTGAAGGGATACCTAGATACACCCCCCAAAACTAGCCTCGGGTTATCTTATTAGGCAACTTGTTTTCAACAAGGTGGTGATGAGCAGCCCGTGACAGGCTGTGCTCCTTGCCAGCCACGATGTGTGTTCCCAGCAAAAGACAATAGCAAGTTAAGAAAGAATCTGAGGTTGCAGCTTAACTTCTGATCTTTATTTTACCTTGGCTTGCATCAAAGCTTCTCAAAGGAAAAATGACATCCTGAAACTTTAATTCCAATGTGGTATAGTATTCTCAAATACATTCAGGAGAGGGGATAACGTAATTATCAACAACATTTATAAACACTCTGAGTAGAAATTTGTAAGCATGTCTGAAATAAGTGTATTACCTAAAAGGAAGTGTTTCTCCTGCCATTTTATAATGGAAACCTGCCCTAATAGTGTGAGTTTTAGGCCCTTCTGAAATGAGGTCACATTTGTATACAAGTGTCCATAAAGTGATACCATTCCATTTATGGAAATGGCAGTGGAGTCTACTTCGTTTGTTTGTTTGCAAACTCTCTTTGGTATTATCTGCCAAACCCCAATTAAGCATACTTTGGTATAATATAAAAAGTGTGCATATGCACCATGTAAGCAGAAGACTTAATTAGCTGAAATATGCCAGCTCCATACCAAGGGAACTATGAATATTCATTGGCTCAGTTACAGAACAGGTAATCAACTATTCCTTTTATGAATTATGTCAATAGCACCATCAGTTACTGTGTATTTTCTCAGATAGCAATTTTTAAAAAACATTCCAAGTGCGTAGTTCAGGCCTTTTGAGAATTATACATGCACATACATACCATATATATGCATTTAGAAGTATAAATATGCATACCTGAAATTATTCTGGAGTTTCTGAACACCATTAGACATCTAAAAATGTGAGAGTGCAATGTATTTCTCGACCCATCAATGTCATATAGTCCATGGGGTTCAGCACCTAGAAACTGGACTTGACAGTTCACACTGAGTGTCATTCGTATGCTCAGGACTCAAAGCTGTGACTACACAGCAGCACCACATTTTTTGCCCATGGGACACTCATGCAGCCAGACTCAAGGCATGCAGAGTCAATATTTGTGTGAAAAGTTGTTCCTTCAGGCTGAAAGGGGAGTAGGAAAGTAGAGCATGGCAGAGGAAAAACTAGTTCTAATGCAGAAGCAAAGAACCAAAATTTTGCTTTGCTTGTGGTTGGTCTGGATGGATAGAAATCATGTCTTTTCTGACCCTTCATTTCATGGAGTTAAGATCTACAGGCAGCTGTATTATCCTACAGCTCTGCTGAAACTTGTCATTATTTACTCCTGTATGCCACCAATTAAGGTTGTTCTGCTGTGTGTGAAAATCACCACAGATGACAGAGAATGAGCCCCTACATCTCCCTAAAACTAACACATATTACTTTGGCATTTTCCCATGATGGCATTTAGCTTCTTCCTACCTAAAGCCCTCGTGATTAAGAATTAAATTGCTTGTAAGAAGATGCCTTGCCTCACTGAATTGTTCTTACAAACAGTTACTGAAAGGTCTCTGAAAATTCCTGGAGGCAGCCAGTGTATTTCTCCTCCTGTGGGCATCTGCAACACAGCCTCAGGACTGTGGGAAAAGGAACATAGACGAAAGCAGAAGCTGTGCCAGAACCAGGACAAGCTACACCCAAAGGGCTGGTGGCTTCTGCACAACAATGAGCAGGCAAAACCAAATCCTATCTATATGTCAATACTACCCTTTTTGTGCTGTTAGCGCTCACTTAAACATGTAAATATTTATTGGTCTTCTAGAGATTAAGGTCACTTGTCTCCATAAATTCTCAACAGGTACATGATCAAATTGTGAAGGTTCATTTTCATATTTATTGTATTACCAAAATGCAGTGCTATTAGCATCTTGTTTGTATGGTCTTTATTGCAGACTGCAGAGAGAAATGTTAGCAGCTGTCTCTAAACTTCACAAATAACAGTTCTCAGGAAAGATGTTAAGTCAGGGTAAATAGTATGCTTCTAAATAGATAATATAAATATTGCATGATTTTTGGGATTCCTTCCAATTTTGTTTGAAGATTAGTGAAACCCAAGGTATTTGTAGTCTTTCCTTTAGTCACAGGTATTTTTGTGCTTATAAATAATTTTCTTGCATTATGGCCATCAGGCTCTGTTAAACCAGTTATGCTTTCTAGGTTCTTAGGGACCAGTCAACAAATAGCATGTAATTATGCAATTTAAAATATTATTGAATTGTTAAGGTTGGAAAAGATCTCTAAAATAATTGAGTCCACCCATTAACCTATTGGAACAGAAATAATGCCCCAGAAGAAAGTTTTAACACTTGTTTAATTTTGTGAAACTCCTGTGCATGGGCTGGACAGATAAGAGAGAGGTGTGTGGCATTTCATGGGACTCAGGAAAACCAAGTCATTCCCCAAGGGTCTACTTACTCCTCCTCCACACTGCCTGACACTGAGCTGTGACTTCACAGGATTACAGACTGTTTAAGGCTGGAAGGGACCTCTGAGGATCACCTGGTCCAATCCCTCTGCTCAGGCAGGCTCAGCTAGGGACAGCTGCCCAGGAACACATCCAGCATCCAACACATCCTTTGAATATCTCTGTGGATGGAGACTTGGGTGCTTACCATTGGGCTAATGGCACAACTGACAGCTGCATAACACAGTTGTAATCTTATGTGTGGATCAACATTGTTAGGAAACGAGAACCATAATATTTCATGATAATGAAATACAAATGGAGAGAAACAGGAATTGGTTCTTCTACTGCTGCTCAGTGCAGGGCTTCCAGTGAGCACAGGCACTTCTGCTCATTTCTCCAGACTCTGATCTGTCTCCCTTAGGTTTACATAATTTATCCCTTGAAAATTTACAGTCTACACTCAGCCTTCCACATTCCCCCAGATCCTTGCATCCAGCTTTATTTCTCATCTCTTCTCTTTCAGTTTGCTTCTTCGTTGCCCTTAGTACATTCTTTCTCTACAGCCAGACATGAATCAGTCACGCAGACATTGCCATGTCTGCTTACCACTATATTTTGGTTTTCTTTTTGTTTAGTTGCCCAGTCTTCTTTTCTTTATATGTGCTATTTCATCTTTCTGTTTCCCCAGTCCCAGCATCTCCTTCAGGCCCTGTATGATTCCTGTTCATCTTCTCATATTTATATTCTCATGTGTGTTTTCCCAATTCAGCTAATTCCTGTCCTGATTAAATTTTGCATGTCCTACAAAAACACCCACACTCCACAAAAACCTGGTCCTGCTCTATTCTAGTTTCTCTTCCTATTTCCTTTGCCTTGAATCCAATAGGTGATTCTTTTTTCTACCATCTTTTTTGCTACTTTTTTTGTAAAAGGCCTACACCCTGAAGCTAGAAGAGATTTTCTGATGTGCAAGCTTTCAAAAGCTTATAACCTTGGACAACTTGTCCTCAATGCCCTAACTTGTACTCTTTATTAAGATACATGTTAAACCCCATCGCTGAAGCCTCCAAAATGGAAGTGTTTGGCTGATTGGATACTTTCCCCAAGATATTCAAAGAGAAATATGACCAACATAGAAAATTTCAATCTCCATTTGAAGAAATTAAGGTTTAAAAGCACTTGAGAATGTTGTTTTATAGTGCAAGATGTTGGAGAGCCTTGAATAAAAATCCCCATGTGATACCTAGCAAGATAAGGCACAATTTATAAAATATTCTCTTTTCTGTTCGTTTCAACAGCCTTGACTTTGCTGTAAAGAAAAACTGTAATGGTACAACCTATAATGTTAGTAATCCCCTGAAATAACTGAGATTACTGAACCAAGGAACATCTGCAGAGTGCATGGTCTGTTGCCACTCAAGGAGTAGCATGAGACCTGTTTCCTTTACAAATATGTAATTTTTGAAGTACATGCTTGATCTCAAACGATGAGGAAGAGATCGTGTGCGTTTCCTGCCTTCCTGTGCTCACTGAGGAAAATACTTTAAAAGCAGAACACCAGCTCTAAGAATTTGTGCTGGGAGGTTTTCTGTTTGCCTATCTAACAAAAATGAATTGTGCACAATAATCTTAATGGTGTTTGGCCTAGAAAAAAACCTTTAATATTAAGAGATTAATGAGAAAAATAGAAAGAACTTCCAAAATAGGAACACGTCACTGCTGTTTGACTTTACCAAGCAGACCATGTAAGCAATTTTTAAAATTAAATGGGTCCAAAAGAAAAAAGCAACAATAATTGGGCTATTTTGTTTTGCAAAGTCAGCAAAAGTCCTTAAAGACTCAGCATATTCCACTGATATGGATGACAATGCAAATTATTTGTTTCTCATCAGCGTCTGTTGGTCATGGCAGATGAGAAGACTAACCACTCTATACATCTACCCATTCTCAAATGCATATGACTGGTAACTTTATTCTCAGTTCCAGAAGATCTAAAAACTCAGCAAAAGTGGTCATTGGATGCAAAGATATTCTAGTGATATTCATATTTTCATCAAAACTTCTAAAAAAATTCTCAAAAGATAAGTCAAACCAAAAGAGGAAAGCATGATGTCAATTTAATAGAATGAATACTGACCAGATAAGGAACATAAAGAAATGGAAATAATCTAAGATTAATTTACACAGATTAGATTTAGACACATAAATTATAGTGCAAAATTTTTAAGTATAAAAAAGAACAAATATAAGAAAACTTACCTACCAAAAAAATTAGTAATTAGCTAACTCCCTTCCCCATCACCTCCAAATTCCCACACACGTGCTGGCATTTTCAGTTCATTGTAAACAGGTGTTATAATTTAACCAGGAACGATAATTTTCACTTAGTAGTTTTGTACTTTAAGGACTTGTTTAACACTGTATGTACATTTGCAATGAACATCCTACTCATCTTCTGTATAAGTTACGGAACAGAAGTCATTCACTGTGTGCTAGAGTCCCGTTTACTCAGCTTTGTCCCAGTTTCTCTTCAAACTAGTACGTAACTTCATACCTATACTTAGACCTGTGCTGGATTATGAAGAAATTTGATGCATAACAGCACAGATACTTTGCATACTTCCTCTTTCATGTAGTTTCTATCATTGGCTCTCCATAATCATGTACATGTTCAGCCTGTTTCAATTGTTTCTCCTCAGCTCTCTTTTATCAAGGCATCTTCCATAGCTATTAGTTTAATTTCCCACTCAGCTCTTGTCCATTTACTCAAATTAATGACCATTATTCACCTCTCTTGTTGACATTTATGTATCTTCCATGCTACACAAAAGGCTTTCCTTTATTTTGGCCTTGGGTGTGTGCAGCAGGTGCATGGTGGTGTGTGCACGTGCTTGTCTGACTCACCCAGCCCTTCTAGAAAAACATGCAGGGTCTTGAAAAAAGGCTAGGGCCATACAAGAAAAGCATTTTCTTTAAAATATTTCGAAGTGTTATCAGCCTTATCCAGATGATCTTGCTTTGTCTAACAGCATATAGGCAGCCCTGCACTGAAAATACGTGCACATAGAGATACCATAATCTGAAAATCAGTTGTAAGAAAGACAACTGGATCAAAGCAGGATTAAAATTTCTAACAGACAGATAAGGTTAGCATAATAGGATCACTGAATAGTTTCCCACCCTATTTTTCTGCACTGTAGCATGTTATAAGTTTCTTTTTTTCTTTCCTTGCAGCGACCTTTTTACCATTATAGAGTATTTAATAAATAATTCTTTACTGACTTCTTAGAATTCAGTGGAGAAGGAGATGAATAGATAAAGGTCTGATAATGGACATAAACAATTTCTTCCACACTTTGGGAGCTGTAGTTCAATGGATGTATTTAGACAAGCCTTTTTATAATAAAAAGCTATCCTACAAGTGTAGTACTGGCATCAGTGTATGAATATTAAACAGAAGAATTTAAATTCAAGAGGATATATTGTTAATGAGGAAGAACATGCTTTCTTGCTGAGTTACAAGTTGACTCACCCATTACAGAGTATCACAAATGTGCTGAAATGAATCCCAAGTAATGCGTCTCTGTGATTATTACAGTCATTTAATTCACCCTTTCTGTCAGGTCTTTTCCTCCTATTAAGAATTATTAATAACTCATATATAATTTCACACTGCTTACCTTTTCTACAGGGTTGGCTGATCTGCATATCAGCGGCTAACTACAATCCTTATGCTGCTGAAGGGAAAAATAAATTCCTTTCAACTATTAAGTCACTTGTTTACAAACTGAATATATTCTAATTAGATCCCTACACTGAAAAATAAACTTTAATATCAAAAGGTATAAAATAAGTTTTTACTTGAACTATGCAGGTGCATCTGGAATATAACATAGGGTCTGGAATGGACTGCATGGAACATGGCATAGACCTGTATCAGACTGCATCACTAAAGAGCCTCAGGCATCTGTGCACTTAAAGCTAAATCTAGGGATATGGTTAAAGAGGAATAAAGTTGTACAGTAGTCCAATTTTGATTTGTTTTTATTTTAATACACTTCCTAGTTAAAGGCTCTAAGGATTGCTTTGGAAAACCGTACCTCTAAATTATCTAACTTCCAAATTACAAATGGCATGAAAGGAGGAGCTGGACTACAGCTGAATGCCAAATTTTCATTCCCAATCAGAATTGCCAGTGAAGTAAACTCAGTTTTGGAATATGCCTTAAATGGCATGCAGAATAACCCAGCTGTAAGAAGGGCTTCACAATATCTTTCCTGCCTAAAACCTGTTTCATATTGGATTAATTCCACCAAATGCCTGATTCAAAAAATCGGAATGTTAAAAAAATTAGGTTGGATCCAGGCTTGATCCTTATAATTTAGAAATGCTGGAATGGCAGTTTGGTTTGCTTTTTTTTCCTCTAGTGGGGAAACAAAACTGAGATGTATGGCTTAGGGGCTGGTAGTGCTGCTCAACAGTTTATCAGTTGTGTAGTTTTTCCCTGCCATGGGACAGGGGCACCAGGATTCTGATCCCTTGGATTGCATTGACCATACTTTACTGTTCAGGTACAAAGCACATGGACATAAAGATATAGGCAAATTATAGTAGATTATTTTTATACTAATCAGAGTATATCTCTACCGAGCATGAAATGTAGATGAGCTCTAACAGCAACTGTTGTTTGATCCTGCAGGTATTTTGCTGTGTTGTTACTGGCAACATTCACAGGAAAGTATTATCTAATGTCTATGGTGATAAAGAAAAGGAGTTTAACACATAGAGGAAAATATACTCAGAACTCATAGGAAGTACAGAAAATCTCCTATTTCATAAAATGTGAAATGTGAATTCCACTTAGTAGGACTCAGTTTGTATTAATGTTCTGGCCAAAAGTCAAATTTTATGGAAAGAAGAATGAATACAGACTCTGCACATGGGCACATGTACTTCAAGTAGCAGTAGCACCTTAACTGATTCTGATACACTTGAGAAATTCATCTTTGTACGAAATTATTTTTATTGATTGTGAAAGGCACACCCAAGCTGCCTTTCCGCTCTCATTCATGTCAATTCAATGCCATTCAATTCAGCAGAGTTGAACAGAGAGCAGAATTGGGCTCCCAATGCCCAGGAAAAGGGAGGCTTATAACTAATCCATCAATATGACATTTCCTATCCTCAGGCAGATGAATATGGCTTTAAGTATAACTTTAGGTAAAAAAGAACTTGAAGAGAATATTTTTAAGTTTATGTTTGTCTGATGCCTGAGACAGCTTCACAAAAAAGTGATTTATTCACACTACATATAAATTCGGGCAGGTTCATTAATCAGTTTTACCAGACTCTAGACACACAATTTTGGTACATAATTTTCCTGCATCTTTCATCTATGAAGTTAATTTAAAAAAAAAAAAAAAAAGGGGATTATTTTGTTGGTCTGATATGAAACCCCCTGCTTCAGGGCTTCTTTTCAAAAAGCAAATATTTTCCCAGGTAAGCCAGTAGGTGCAATGCAATGCTATTTTTTAATCTAGATATTAAACATACCACACTGTAGTATCTGTGAACCCATTCTTACGGGACCAGTGGCAAACAGCAATGTTTAGCATTATGTTTTTACAGGAGTGGTGTTAGGGCTGTAGCTTGCTTCAGGCAGACGTGCAGGCTGTTTGGCATTAGCATGCCAAGGCAGCAAGAGCTGGCATTGATGCTCAAAAGCAGCATCCTGCTCCCACCTTCCCCAGCCGACTACTCCTCTGCCTCTGTCTCCCTGCTTCTTGTTCCATGCAAAGAGCCAAAGGGAGCAACTGGCTTGGGTTAAAACTAACTCAGGAAATGGTGAAAAATAGTTTTAACTCAGAGGAGTTCCACAGCTTAATTCACAACAAAGGTTCAGTAGTGTTTGTCTGACACAGGGGAAGCGTGGAGCAAGGCCAGCCCCAGGTTCAGTGAGAGTGCTGGTGTCTGCTGACCCAAAATGTGTGCCAGCAGAAGGCATGTCCCACTTTCTATTTGAATCCCTTGTGACACCATCAAAATCTTCCAAAGGGGGACTGAGTAATTCAAAGCATGTAAAAATCTTTTCAAGTCAGCAAGCCAGAAAACAACAAAGAAATACTAGCTGTTTCTCGTCACCATAGTGATGTACTGCTTGAAACCAAACAACACAATATATTAGTATTGTTATTAGTATTGTTATTATATTGTTATTATTATTAATAGCTTATAAGACCTGTTTCAGAAATAACTTGCAGATTTATCTCAATTCTGTGTGTCAGTAGGGTGTCTGAACACACATATGGACAGTCCACACAATATAATCACATTCTTGATTTTCCTTCTGATTCATAACACAGCAATTGCATTACTAACCTAACTTATAAGAAAGAAAGAAAATTAGATAATTCTGCTAGCGAGTTTGGGGGCACAGAGAAGACAGAGGGAAGGTATAGATGTCCATTGTTCTGTAAATGTAGTAAAAGAGCTTAGGATTTTTCTGATAAATAAGATTCCTCTCCATTTAAATTTTTTCTCTCCCCCTTTAAACATTTCTTATGACCACACCTGTTCTGTCAATACCCCTACAAAGCTAACTTCCTCCTCCTGTTCTCCAGACGCTTCCACACCTCCTGAAGCTTGTGCACTACACAGAGATTTCCTTTCCTCCCAGGTTGTCTGTGAGCTCCTATCCCCAGAATGTGCCTCTTATCTTTAGTTTGTCTCCTTTTATTGTTCTATTTTTTTAGAAACTAAACGTAATCGGGGTTTCCCCCTACAATTTTCTCAAATCCTTGTGTCTGTCAATCTCCTGAGCTCCTCTCCCACAGCATCCCAGTGTGCTGCTCAGCTGCTCCAAGGTGTGATGGGAGAGCCCAGAGCTGCCTGTATGAATTCACACATCCCTTTTCTGCACACTGAGTGCCTTTCCCCCTGCCAGGTAAGACTGCAAGGTGGAAAAGAGCAGAGAAAAGGTGGGAGGAGGACATAAGTACCTGACAGAGCTCAGCTTGGGACATGGACTCATATCCTGTAATATAATTATGCCAACAGAGGATTCTTACACTCTGCACAAAATATTTCAGATGTCCATTTTTTATCAGTGGAAGAGTGGCAGGGAAGATCAAAAAGAGCTTAAACACTAACTGTGGGAAAACCCAGCATACAGGCCACAGGAAAAAATGTCCTGCAGTTTGTCTCTTTGCAGAATGTTTTGACAAACACTGCCTTTTATAAACCTTGTCAAACATGTATTTCCTATAATTCTTTGGAAAATTACTCAGTTTGCCTTTGCATTCAAAAAAAATAAACCCAAACTAACTGCAAAGGCTATATTTTAGCAGTGCCTATTGCAATCTAGTTTTTTTTTCTACAGTATAAACTGTAGAGCTAAAGCTGTATGTATCCCTCAATATTCCAGACAACCCTTAACTTTCATTTTCTTTCTTCTAAAATCATTGCTGTTACTTGCATATTTAAAAACAAACAAACAAGCAAACAAGGTTTTCTTGTTGCATGGAAAACACCTTTAATAATCAAATTTAGTAATGGAACAATTTGGATCTCAGAAGGTCATGTAAACCATTTCACCCTACTCTTATACATAATTAAATTGCACCAGGTAAAATTAATTATCTGTAAGAGTTTCTGATAGCTGGATTTTTTGTTGTTTCCATTTAAATAATTTCTCAAACTCCTGAGATAATTTGACTAACCCCTTACTTAGCAAAATTTTCTTTTCTTGCTTGTTTTTTTACTTCAAAGGTTAAGAAAATTCCTTTTTATTTTTTTTATTGTCCTTTACTTAACTAGAGGGGTTTTTGCATGCCAGTATTTTAATTTTCTTTCTTCCAATCTTCTCTTATGATGTGTTCCTTTTCTTTAAACTGTATCCCACAAAAAGAGATGCTGAAAGGATATTGAATAAAGTAACAAAAAATAGTTGAAATTAATTACTGTTATCAATGTTTTGCATTAGTCATGACTGTAGGAAAACAAATATAGTTTCATCTGATTCTTTTCTCTCAGCTAGATTCTGTTATGCTTATTTGGGTGCAGGATTACTTTCCTACTCACATGATCTCATTGAAATTAGTAGGATTATCATTGCAGCAAACATTTTTCATACTGAAAATGATGTCAGAATCTTGAATTACTTTCATATATCATTACCCAAGTGGTTCAGTAGATTCTTTACACCTAAACTGAAATATTTGTATTAAATAGGTATTTGCTTCTCAAATTGTGGATCACCTTTAAGCAACTGCCTACCTTTTGTTAGCACCCTACACCAAAAAATATGTTTTGCTCTCTAGCCTATGACTCGGATATGCAGAGACACTTTAATTGCTCTGCATTCCTGAGTAATCATTTTATGATGGGTTTATTGCCACCTCTCCCTTATCAGGGCATGGCACTGTTACAGACCCCAGTGATAAATTACCCTTTAGAGAGGGAGAAGACTGTGCCACTTTAACAAGTGCAATAAAGCACTTTTTATACCATGAGAGTTCAGTGCATTTCCCATTCATCATACACCCTCAGTGATTTTACACAGATTTTACACTGTTGATTAGCTCATTAGTGGGGTTAATTGGATACATTAACTGGCAGAATTACAGCTTGACTACGAACCAGAGGCTGCAGCATTATAAATGACAGACAAACTACAGACACGCATGGGCAGCCTGAAGGAAGTTCTTCTCTTTGATTAACTTTCATTAGGTTTTAATTCTTCCCTTCTTCTATAATTGACTCTGCCTGAATATTTACTATAGCACAAAATGAATAAGGGGATAGATTACATGAAGCTGCATTTTCTATGTCCAACTGTCCTAATGTTGCAAATATTCAGAAGACAACAACTAGAAAATGAGCAGTAAGAAGACTGTCAATAGTTAGATCTTACAATTAAAGTGCACAGGCAGTCAAATCCTAGCTGCCGTCACACATCCTGCTAGAAAATAGTGCCCACAGTTGCACATTTGGGGCCCAACCCTGTTCCCTGCACATTGCCAGACTTCTACAGATGGATTAGAGTGATATAAAAAGAGAGGAAACATTTGTTGTCTGTGGGAAGCAGGATGGAGCCACCAAGCAGTTTTCTGCTTAGCCCAAACTCTGAAGTGCTTTTGCAGCTGCTGGGATGATGCTGATGAAGGAGTCTGAGTTGTTTCATCTCACAGAAGCCCAGTGATGTCCCCATTCATTCTGTAGGCAGACTACTTTTCTATCAGGGTATTATGGCTTTGAACATTCTTGGCTGATGGTTATAAAAGTTTAAAATTTAGAGATTTTGTGTGGGGAAATTATAGGAGAGCTATGCCAGGGTTTTTACAGTGTTTTTCCCATAGTTAGTTCTGACCATGTGAACCAAAGTTTTTTCTCTTCAGAGAAAAGAACCCAAATTTCTTCCAGTTTGAATACCTCAGAAGGCCANCCTCTTCAGATATTTCATTTTATCTGGTAAGATCCCAAATTTCTTACAGTTTGAATACCTCAGAAGGCCAAAAGGGAGGAAACTCTGTTGGCTTCTTCCCTAATGCCTCTTCCATCCCAGACCAAACCCCCTGTTTTCCCCTCCTAACAACACTGTCTGTGGGTTTGGTGAAGATAGACACAGCATACAGAGCCACTTTGACCACCCTGTCTCTCTCTCACAAGAAGTTCTCCTGCATTTGCACATTCTTTGCTGCTTTACAAATAATAAAAAGTTGTTGGCAATCAAAACATGTATCTTACAAGTTCTGGCCACCTACTCAAGCATTTGCTGTGGGTGTCATTTTGCTTTATTCACCTTATTTCTCAGGGGTAACAGATACAAACAAGTGTTTGTATGCCCAAGATGGTATTTCAACATGCAAATATAAGAAAAAGAAATGCCTAAATCTGTTGAGCACACAGCTGAAAATGTGGAGCAGGACCAGGACCTTAGGCAAACTCATTTGACTACAAAAACAGGGATTACTTTTAATACCTTTCTATGCCTGCATAGGCCAAAGCTCTTAATGGGATTTTTTTGCAGGGTTTTTGTTTTTCATGTATGCCTGCAATTATCAGCCTGAGATTACTGATTGTTCTACTAGGAAAGAATATTGTAGTTCGTGAATTTGACCTAATTAGTATGCACAGTTGAGTTTGTGACCTTCATTTTCACTTTCGCTTGCCCATCTGGAAGGGAATATGTTCCTTGGTCTTTTTTATTGAATGGGTCTGATTTCCATCACTGTACATTATCTTAACTTTTCTCATTTCAGTAAGATGAGCTTTGGGAAGATAGCCCTTTATTTTTACTTAGCTTCTGTTTAAGGCCTCTTTCATTTGCTTTTTAATTTCTGTGTTAAATAATGCTCTAAGTTTTGGATTGCTACCAGTCTCTGGGTTTTTTGTGTCTCATCTGGATAGACAGCACTTAGTGGTGAGTAGTAACAACATCAAAGCACTCTGGTATATTCCCTCTTAACTACCTATAAACCATTACTTTCTACATTATGTTATTATCTACGACAAAGTAACCATAAGCAATTTGAAAACTGAGGATGAAGTCTGTGGGTTGTAAAAGCCATGCCTATATCAGGGTGAAGAAAAGTAGTTTTGTTGTTGATTTTGTTCCAGTAGCTCCAGTTTCTGAAGCTGAAACACCATCTCAGAAACAATTACACATTTTTTATAAAATAAAGGCCTTAATAAATAGGATTATAGACTTCACAGGTAAGCAATTTATTAAGTCAGCCTGAAAGCACGGCAACATAAAAGCAAATCAGCTGAAAGATGGACATTTTTTCTTCCTAATAGGTGGTTTTCTTATCTTAAAACCAACAGAACAGCTCTTAGAAACATCCGAGATTAGTATTTCTTCATATAGCTCTAAGAACAATGTCATCCCTGGTTTTCCTGTCAATAATCTGGTTCCTTTTGGTTTTGTGGCATGTCCCTTTGGGAACAAGATTATTGTCGCAGAAACCAGGAAGTGGTTAATATTATCCCTTAATTACTCGTAATGGTGTGAAGCTGAAAAGTAATATTGCGTGGCTTGTAATATGATTGCTAATATGCCCTGCACTTACTGACAGGGAGATTGATTCTAGGTTTGCTTTAGTACCTACCACCAGAGTGGAAGGCTCGACCTCAGATTTGTGCTGTCACACAGATACCACTACCCAGGCTGATGTTTTCACTCATTGAGTAGCAGGGCTTTGCAAAAGGCTCCAGCAAAGTGAAAGGAAATGCCAAGAGAGTGAGGTAATGATACTCAGCATAAGTAAACATATTTGATCTTAGCTCAGTGTTTGCAAACTCTTCCTCTGGAAATCACGGTAGGCATCAAAGACAGGAGTAACGTGGTGTGACTGCAGAAGGAGGCCTCTGGCTCCCTTCACCCACAGGCACAAGAATGTGCCTTATTGTAAATGCATGAGAAGTGCCCTTTGAGTCAACAAGATTGTTCATGCACCTAAGGCTAGACACTTGTGCAAGCACCTGGACTGTTTGCACAGGCACTATGCATGCTGCTGGAGCTTCAGAGCATTCCAGGGTACGTTTAGCACTAAAAAGTCATCACATTATTCAGCCTCCCATGAGGGAGCTCGTGAACATTGCTCCCAGTCACCCTCTAAACAGAGCACAGCAGGGCGCAAGCACGGCACTGCAGATCTGAGCTCTGCCTTGTTCCTCCAGCTTTTTCACACTCACACCTGCTGCCTTTACTTAAATATCTGGAACTTCCTAAACAAACCAAAGGGAAAGCAAAAACTGAAGAGCTGTTTGCCCTGGTTTCTGGTCAATTAAATGCTCCTTTTCCTAAGACAGGTTTTCTTCCTGGTTCATTAAGGTTCTTAGGCTAGCAAAGTTGGACATCACCATGTGGGCAAGAGAAGTATGTGTCTACAGCTGCTTGGCCAAACCAAGTGATCTGGTTCCCCAGTTTGCTCCTCATTCACCTGCCTGGCCATACTACATCTATGTTAGTTTTCTTCCCAGCTCTCATTTGAAATGAACTGACTAGTTTGTCATCTTCGAGGCAAATGCAGGTGCAATTCTGCACCTGGTGCAATAACAGAAGGGCATTGCTGGTGGAATACAGCACAATACTTGTATCATTTTAGATACTGTGAATTTAAATACTGTTTGACAAAATTCTCTTAAGATTATAAGGCAGCTGGGGGAGACCTGAGGAAGATGCTCTGTGTGGACAACAATTACTAACATAATCATCATCAATCATCATTGTCATCGTTATTGTTGTTATTGTTATTATAACTCCATTATTGTCATGACACATTACTCTTTTATTACTAACATTACACCCCTATTGAATGGAGTCCAAACTCATGCTGAAGATGGCTCTAACAACATAATAGTCCAGATAATCCAGACCCAGTACCTGAGAATATTACCTGGACCTGCTTAATTCACTCCTGTAGATAGACAGAACTAGGTGGATAGCTCTGAACCTCTGCCCTGTGCACAGGGACATGTAACAGGAGAGATGCCTTTGGCAACCACTTGGCTTAATGCAAATTTCAAAGAAGATTGCCTGAGTCTCTGGTGTAACCACTGGCAGATGGTCTTTGAGAGATATTTTTGGGTTTAAATGTTTATTAGCTAGCTATATGAACAATAATTTGTATTCAGGTTGCTATATGAACAATAATTTGTATTCAGGTTAAGAACCTCATGAATAAAAAGCCTGGAATAAAATGGTAAGTCCCAGGACTTAAAAAATTAGTAAAATCCTGTATTTGTTGAGTGCAGTCTGATTTACATTTTGAAAGTTCCAGCAAAAACTTTCAATTACTTTTGCCAATGGACTTAGAAGAAGGAAATAATGTGATAATATTAAACCTTAATTCTTCCATGGCTGTTGGTTTGGGAGAACTAATTTGTGATTTTACCATGAAAACAAGCAGCATGAAAGGTATGAAACTGCCTAGACTCTGTTGCTAAAAGGAGGAAAAGAACTTGCAGGGAAAAGCTCCACACATAACTGGATGAATAATTACATGAAATAAGACACTGGAAGTCAACAGAAAATCTAAAGATGAGAATGGGAAAAAAAAAAAAAAAGAACTAATTGACAAAAACAAGCTGTGTGTCTTTAGGGACAAAATGCTGAAGAATTTAGAGAGAATTAGAAAAAGGCAAGCTGAACTAGAGCAGCCAAATAGATTAAAAGTACTCCTAAAATGTCCTTCAGGCACATGCTAAAAATCAGAGAGGAAAAGTGAGTTCT
Source organism: Daphoenositta chrysoptera (assembly GCA_013397915.1). Classification (NCBI taxonomy): domain Eukaryota; kingdom Metazoa; phylum Chordata; class Aves; order Passeriformes; genus Daphoenositta; species Daphoenositta chrysoptera. The sequence goes on from VZRO01005462.1 coordinate 337,658, forward strand.
TATGTAATGAGATATAGGGTAGACATTAAGGACAGTGCAGCCATGAATGAAAAAAACCCCAAACTTAAACATCTCACCTCAGTTTTCTAAAATGACAGTGACATGGTTTACTAGAGGCAATTCAGGTGACTCTGAATTGGGAAGCTCAGCCAAAACAGGCATTGCTTAGATAACCTTGCTTAGACAACAAAGGAAGAGCCATTACTTAGGAAAAGAAAAAACATCACCAGATACCTGTTGGCCAGAGCCATCTTCTTAAAATTTTGCAAAGCTGGAGAACAACTTATGAGGGAAAAGCTAAAAATGAGGTAAATAGAATATGTGTTTACTAAGGATACTCTCGTACTCATCTGACACCCTTTTTGACACGACATATCTAAGAAAGGGCAGCGCAGTACATGGAAACAGCGTATGCAGCCAAGGCTAATGGCAAAGGTAAAACAGTTTTTAAAAATAATTTGTTTCTTTAATATCATGGTTTCTATATAGTTATTTATTTTCTTCTGGATGATCTGAGTTATATTTTGTTGGTAGAAAAATTGCAGGAATACATAATTTGTTCAACAGCAGAATCCTTGTAAGGTGTCCAGTCTTTTTGTTGTTGCTGCTGCTTCCTTACATATTTAGCTTTCTAGCTACTCTATGATTCATATTCCATAATGCAATTTTGGCCACTTTGCTTCCCTCTGAATTGATGTTTCTTTCCATTGCTGTTAGCCAACATGTTATTCAAATTCAAAACATTATTATATTTCTCCCTCTCTCGCTTGCTCATTCTTTTTTTTAAAGATCAATCCTTATTAACATCCTGGCTCCGACTGCTCCTTTCTTCTTCTATGCATACAGTATGACTTCAAATTTAGATTGGGAAAAAAAGACTTCCCATCCCCCCACCAATTTAATTTATTAGGGAAATTTAGTTTCCAAACTTTCTACTTTCTCCCTCTTCAGTGTCCCTGTTTTTACTCCTCATTAATATGTTGCAAACACACACACATGCAAATACTCTATTAATTTGTTTCTAGACAAAGATTTTTAGCTATTCTTCCCCCACTCACAATTACATTCTCTGCTATTTTAGCACTGTAGATTTCCCTTCATATTTTGACCATTATAGGGGATATTAAAATTGTTCCATAGCCAGATTTTAAAAGCTATGTTATTCAACTAATACAGTGTAACTGGCTGGAAATGTGAGCCAGGATTATAAATCAGTTGACAAAGTAAGATTTTGTGTCAAAAAGGATGGTTTTTATGAGCCTTGTTCCTCACAAAAATATAGGTTCCTTTTTAGATCACTGTAAGAAAGTATCTATAGTCTGATCCAACCTTCCTACTACAGGCAAGTTTTTGTTTGTTGTTGTCTTAAGAACTGGAGCTGATGTACTTTATAATAAGGTTAAGAAATTTATAACCCAGCCTCAATTAGCCACCAAAGTGGATTCTTTAAAATGAAGGAGCTACAAGGTATATTTCCCATTAGATTCACACGTCAAGGTTAAGTAGTTTGGATGGATGGTGAAGACTACGCAGAAACTTGTCAAAAGCCACGTAGCTATTATTTATGATCTGCAGAAGAGTGCTCTCAGCAGCAAGCACATGTATGGAGCCAGGCATTGCAACCGCAGTTGTGCTGAGCTGTCCAGTTCCACTGAGCCCAGCTGGGTGACACCACATCACACCACCTCTCAGCTCTCTGCCTTCTCTGATGTTTGGAGGGATGGACAGTGTGGTACCGCCCAGAAAGTCTTCAGTTTCTCCTCCCTGTGCTGACCTATGACCTCAGAAGGATGGCTGGTTGCCACTTGGTTTTTCACATAGGGTGTTCTTGGCCATAGATTAGCTTTTATTATTTCTGTTGTGAGATCTGTCATGTCTATTCTCATTTGACTCATTTGGATTTCAAATAAGTCTTCCTTAAACTATGACTACAGATAATAGAAAAAAACATAAGTACTAAGTGAACCAACATGATTAGAACATCTAGATTTAAATCTATCTCTACACGTGCTTCTTAAAAGACTTGGGTAGCACCACGATATCTGTTATGGTTCCTCAGCCAAATCTCAACCCCTTCAAGTCTCAGGTGAAAAGTGGGAAAATACCTGAATCATGCAATGATTCCCAAAATCATCATCTCTGAGACACAGAGCAGTAGGACAGGAAGCCCCTCTTTTGGAAATGCAGCAGATGTCACTGACAAGCCTTGAGGTCAGCTCCCTTCCTCCCTTGCCAGGCAACGGAGGTGACTCCACCTGGGACAGTATCCCAAAGGACAGAGGTGATCTCTCAAATTGACAGAAATGTCACTGACCAAAACATGCTTCTCTGCTTCTGAGACCTTTAGAGCAAGAGTGTAGATGTGACCTGTCTGATCTGGTGTTAAAGCCCAGACAGCAGAGAAATGAAAGGTGACTGAAAGAGGGCACAGTTGCATGATTGTTTTTCCTGACTGCAAGCTGCAACGTGTCCTTGCTCAAGTCTAGTCAACAGAGCAGAGCTGGTCAGAGGTGAATGACAAACCTTTCAACAGGGATCAGTCTCTTCCAGAGGAGTGCAGTGAGCAAGGGAAGCCAGTGACCAGGGCAACCTGTTCTCTCTGCAGGTTTGGTTTTCTGCACGTTACCAGAGATACACTAAGGAAGAACCTCTGCCAGAACTGAATGTCAGCAGTTTTGAATGTAGGCACTCATCTGGCCAGATCCAGAGCACTGGCATACCTAAATATTAAGCAGTTCCTTCTTTCTCTCAAGTCATTGTCAGATCATACCACTTCAGCAGGGCTTATGCAAGACCCTGAAGTCCAGGCTATGTGTCCCTAGCAGTCACTGGTCCCCCAGCTTTATCAGATGTCCGGTGGATAGCTCTTACCTTTGGTTTTCCCCTGGAGTTGTAAATGGAATAACATGTTCCCCAATGGACTCCTAAAAGAGCCAACAGCAGTTGCTCCATGTGTTTTCTCTTTAAGAACTAGTGTTCTCAATTATTCATATTCTTTCAGGTTTAAATACATGCACATGCATACAAAAATACAGTCAGAGAATGCCTGAGCCCATAAATCTGACTCACCACATGTTAATGCAGTGAATAACAAGTTCTTAACTGGAATATATCTGCACTTTTCCTTCCTAAATGTGTTGTTCAGAAAGCATTCAAGTTCAGTTTCATTAAAATATTCACTCACATTTAAAAATCAAGATATTTACTGCAGCTAATAGAGTTATATTATTGAAACTGAATACTAGTAAGAATCTGGTGCATAACTTACCCTCCTTCAGAGGGTTAGGGTTAGGAATATCTCTGCAGGTGTGAGAGTCTGACATGTTAATGGTTAATAACTCAAACAATTGACCATTTGTAAAAGCAGTGGATGCTTTGCTGACAATGTGCAAGGGAACCACTCTGGTGCAGAGGGGGTGAGCACCCACCATCCAGGGCTACAAGCTGGGTTTTTACAGATGAGCGAGAAGGCCGATAAGAAAGAGACCCTGCTGAGGTGGGATAGTGCTTTTTGTCATGCCAATGTCCTCTCTTACACAACTGGCTCATTTGTAAAACTCCCCCTCTCCACCACTCCCCCTCTCCACGGGAGATACTGGGTCAATGTATTCCTGAAGGTGTTCATCCCTTCTGATGGGACAAAACTGGCTCAACTACACTGCGTGAGAGGCGGCTGTCATGTCTTACAAGGTGTCATAACCCAACAAAGATGCCCAAAGTGCCCACAGATCTAATTTCTGGGGCCTTCCACCAGGCGACTGAGCATGATCCACAATGTTGCAACAGATTCACAGTGTTTCTTCAGACAGGGTAAAACTCCACCCCAGGGGTAGTACCTGGGTGTTCCCCATGTATTGAACCCGTTGAACTCTGGGTCTTGCGGGCTTCCCCCACCCCAGGGATCAGCACTGTGACCATCTGACATCAAAATTGCAACAAACAAGTCTTGTTTCTGCATCCACAGGTGGTGGTATCTTTCTGCTCTCATCCTTTCTTTCTCTTTCTTTTCCTTATACATTTTCTTAAGTGCTATTTTTATGCTTTATATTGCTGTATTACTATAGGTAATAACCAAAATGCCTACATATCTTCTTTCCATTGAAACCAAATTGTTCTAAAATAAACACTAGACACACACATATATATATACATATAATGTATATACAAACACTGGTTATTTAGTGTTGTTTCACTCTAATCTGCCCCAGGGGATCTATTATTAACAAGAACCTTACACTTGCTTTCAGGGGTAGGTTGTAAAAGAAGAGAACAAGTAAGAAACTGCCCTTCACAGGAGCAAGGTACCAGGTAAGGGGAGGGACTTGTCTTCCCATCTTCTAAGCTGCCATTTAGCACTGAAAACCCTTATTTACAACTTCACACAAAGTGCTCAGTGACAAGGGCTTACCCATTGCTATCCAGGTTTTGTCAGACCCTCACTTATGGTGACAATTATTTGGCTCTACCTACTTGCACCCCTGATGTTGGTGGAACCATTGATGACAGACCGTGGCCCTGTGCCTTCTGTATTAATACATTATGATTCTTACACTGCCGATAGACAAAGTTATTTTAATTATTCTGGGGCATGCTTTCTCTACTTTGTATTTTGCACACAGGGCTTTACACTGATAATCTAGGCAAAGTGGGTCTTTTTGTAGTTAAAAAAAGCAATTCCCTTGAAGATCTTATAGTGTGTGCGTATGACAGGGGAGATTTACAGACAAAGTATATTTTAGTATGTTCTGACTAGAATTATACAGTTAAGATATTCAGAAACACTGGGAATATAAATCCAGAAACTTGAAGCAATAGGTGGCATGTTGCCAGGTTTAGAAAAAATTCAAAAATGTCGTATTTTGGAGGTAAGATAGTTTCAGACTAGCAGCATCCTAAAGCTCACAGCTCACATTACTAAGTTCATATTTCATGGAAGTTACACATATGTAGCATTCAAGTAAAACCTTACAAAATGAAAGCCTTGTTACCTTTGTAAAATTATTGCCCAGGTCTGTTACTTAGGCTAGAGAAGGACCGTGGGAAGGAGGCACAGCTGAGCTACTGTTAGAGAAACATGCTGTGTGTTCATCATATGTTCACCCAGTGGTGTGTGCTGATTGGTAAAGTCAAGTCTGTTGTGCCTTAAAACTATGTAAACTCTAAAACTCTGTAAAAGAGACCTTCATGGTATTAAAGATAGCACTTTCTTTCTCTCTCAAATGGAGTTGGTGTGAATTCAGCATGTCACGTCCACCTCAACCACGACACACACAGATAGATTTCAGTTTGGCTACAAATCCAATGAATTGCAAAAGGAATGTCACACCAAAACATAAACACAAGCAGAGAAAATATGCTGCCAAGTCTTACTTTTTCCAGAGAATTCCAAGCATCAGCTGTAATGTGAAATTCCAGTGCAACAGACACTATGTTAGATACAGGACACCTGCTTATACTGCTTCAAATGTAAAACTTTGGGATAGTCACTCTTTCTGTAAGATGAACACATCCCACTTGCCTTCTGAAACTGTATATAAGCCTATGATTTAGTTGTTATTCAATGTACTTCCACTAAATTAAGTGAAAACTACATGAGAAGCCATATAGAATGACAACAATGCAGTGTTACACACTCACTAGACCATGAAGTGACACAAGGCCACGTAGTTGGACAACCTTAGAAATCACGGAATGCCAATTAGAAATACAATGTCAAAATAAATCTACCTAGCTCCTTCCCTCTTTTAATGAGATTTTTACTCTTCTCTGGTGGTACAAATCATCCAGTAAAATATCTTGATGTAGGACATCACCTGATATTGGCCTGTTTATATGCCATTTATCCTCTCTCCTCTCCAGTCAGCTCTGAAGATATTCCACAAGAATATAAAGATGAAGGAAAACCAAATTGGATACTGTTATCTAACTAAAAGCCACAGCAATAAAACAGTGCCTTCAATACGTGGCTTACTGAAATGGGTGACCCAGGCATTTTGAATTTATAGCTACACGTGTAGACTGACTTGTGGATAACAATAAACATGTATGTAATTACCCCTCGGCTGACAGAAAAGGGGGATACAAGGTGACAAAGAAGAGGAAAAATGCAGAAGAATGACAGGACAAATAACAAATTTAGCTATTTTTTTACAAGCAATAGTAAAATATTGATTGTTAATGGTCTTTGGCATGGGCAAGAGTTCCCTGATGGAACTTGCATTTAAGTTGTAGGAACTAAATATATATTTAAAGTTGCAGCAAATTTTAGGAGGTATATCATTTTTTGCCAGGCAATGTAACTTACTGCAACTGTGGATATGCTAAACACTTTAATTATTTAAACTATAATTTAATTATATTTTCTTGCTCAAAACTCAAGTGCTGAAATGCAGGACATAACTTCTCCCCAGCAATTCATGCCTGTGTATAATTCTTTCCTGAAAGACCTGCCCTCTTTCACCAAAGAAGTTGAGTGTCAGATGTATGTTTCCACTGTTTCACTGCAAGCAGAGCACTGGTGCTGATCTACACCAGCTAAGAACACATGCTTAAACATCATCCATTAAATGTCACAACTTTTGCAACCAGGAAAAGGAAATATTTTTGCTGAGGAGGCAACCTTATTCTAATGCTGCCCTAGGCAGAGGAGAAAGGTTCTTGGTTTGAAAGTCTCAAATATTTTAAAACACAGCAAACTGCAGCACCACTGATTTTGCTGACGAATCTCTAATGGAACCCAGTTTGTCCATAAGATTCAGTATCTAGGTAGAAATGTGATTCACCACTCACTACTTTAGAGGTTTTCTTGGATGGAGCCTGTGCATGTGATATCCCACAACTCAATCTCCACAAGGAACTGAAGCATTTTTCTTTGACAAAAAGATCCAAGAAAGCACCAGTGTATAAGAGAGAATGGAGATTTAATATTGCTGGAAAGGCTGTCTGAATGAACTTCTTATTACAGAGGGAGATTGAATCGTTCTATTATAATAAAAGTACTGATTACTACATCTTGATTAGCGTAGTTTATTATGGGATTCTTGCATAGTAAGAGAGACTAACAGTATTATCTGCCTTTTCAGGATTTTGGTAGGGGAACAAATAGGCTTTTCAGAGCCTCCTCCATCAAAGATGGAATGACAGTGACTTCCCCTGTGACCCTCACATCCACACCATACTTTTTTCCGTTTTGCATCCAACATGCAATGTTACAACACAGCTAAGACAGGCACTTCTGCATCAGAAGTCTTACATTAAAATTAGTTTGGGTTATGGTTTTAAAATTTATTCTCTAAAAATGCCTTTTCTTATTGTTATTAAATGAAATAGAGAGCTGGCTTACGCATCTGTGAGTTAATGAATGATTAATTTAAAGTTACTGTTGTTATAAACATAAAATTAAGTTGTTAAACAGTTAAAAATTTATATATTTACATCAGTGTAGAAGTTTAACAATTAAGTGTTATTTTAATTTTCAAATCCAAGTTTAAAAGCCCAAACTCTGTAATATTTCTTGAACCCCTGTTCCAGTTAAGCCTTGTTCCTAAAGGAGAAAAGACCCTCAAAGTTACCACAAGACTATATTTAACAACCAGCTGGGGGACTTGTCACCGAGCACCATGGCAACCATGAATTTTAATGAAGAATTTTCCCGCCAATAAACCAGACGACATCACCTCCAGACTGTGGCCCTGGAAACCAGCAAGCCATTGGACAAGGGACATACATCATGCTCAGAGCAAAAACCAACGACCTGAACTTTGAAAAGACTTCACCAATCACCTTCCACTCTGGAGGTGGGACAGTGGGCGGTGATGGGAGGGCCCAAGTGGATATAAAACCCCCTGTCACAAGCCAGAAAGTGCTCTTTTGCCTTGAATTAGGCAGACCTTAGGCCTGCTGCATAAGAGACCTTACTCGGGATGAGCCCAAGCAAAGCCCAGCACTGCAGGTCTCTACGCTAGGTTGAGAGCTGTATTGGCTATAGGAGTCTTTAATTACTGCGGACCCAGATACATGACTTTTTTGCTTTTCATTCGGAAATTTGGGCTTCTTACCTAATAAATCAAATTATAAAATCCAAATTAAGAATTGCCTCATTCCTGACACTTATGCAATAAGCCTTCTGCAAATCAAGTCTTTGGCCTTTCTGAACCCATATTCTTCAATGCTAAAAATAAAAGAAACACACTCTCTAGTTCATTCTGCTGGCCATAAACTTGAAAGTGGAGCTGGATTCTCTTCTACCTTGGACATCAGGAATGCACGTCTTAACTAAGTGGCTGGCTGCTGAATTGTTTCAGTGGTGAGGAGTCCTGCCCATTTAGCTTTCTAGGTAGTTAATGGTAGAATTAAAATTCAAGCTAGTAATCCCTGTAGCTAGTGATGCTGTCCTTAAACTTGTCTTTACCAACAGTCCTTTTAGATGATTTCTCACATGTTTATGCATTCACAGGCGCAGTTACACACAAGTGCACAGTGAGGCACAGCAGGTGTGATTACACTTGTGCATGGCATGGGGGGCTGGATTTAGGGCCCTGCAGTTCTGTCTTGAGTGTGGAAAGAGGTGGGAGGGCATGTTTTCTCAATGGATGCCTATGGCTCCACCAAACATGCTTCCTTTATGGGTTTGGGGTCTCAGGTCCTGCAGGATTTACCCCACTGCTAAAGTAGCAGCCAGTTCTGACACTGAGTCAGGGTCTCTAAAGCAACAGCAGTTATTGCTGCCCCTGGGGTGTAGGAGAGGTCACAGCCTCCACCTGCCACCTCCCCCCTGTTGTGCTGCGTGCTGGAGAGAAGTCATCCTCCTTTCCCCCACACCACACCTTCAGGGCTCAGCATGCCTGGCTGGAGAGTGCACGGCATTGACAACCTGGCCTTTTAGGTGAGACAATGAGTTGATTTTTCCTTCATAAGGCAGGTGTCGCTTTTCCACATGCCAAATATGTGCCTATGCTTATGCTCACTGCTTAGGAAGGCTGGCTTCAAAACCAAAATAGAACAGAATGTTCTGTTAAAAAGCAGGGAAATCAGGACTCAAGTAAAATACTAAGGCACAATTTCTGTCACATCTCCAGCTCACAGTGAGTTAAATGATATTACATTTGATTTAAAAAGGTCTAATTGTAATTGCTTCTATTATACTCCCAGACTATTTTAATGGGGGCAGAATATTGACAAGGGAAACCACATCTATTTATTTCCCCAAATTTACAGGTTCTGCTGCAGCATTCATCATTTCCCTGAGTGATTTTCTTCTGTAAGTGAAATGTCTATCCTCTATCACTGAAAATAATAAATTACTACAAAATGCCTGCAAACCAACTGCCCACCAAGTCAACTGCATTTTTGTCAGATGTGAGTAAAGGATCAGGCTCATTATTTGAAAAATTCCTGTTTGAATGACATTTAATCACATACCTGTTATGCAATGGACAGTGATTTATACAGTACTGTTACAGAACCCAAGCCATACAAAATATAGGATGGCTTTCATTTGGAAATCTGGATATAGATATCTAATTAAGTAGAATTCACATTAATTCATTATGATGACATGTCAGTAGACATTATCCTTCCATTTAGTTGGAATGACTATTGCGAGTATAACCAGCATATTATTGCTATAAAACACAGAATTCAGCAGCAGGCTTAATTCTGTTCTACCTTTCTTTAAAGATAAGAGACTATAAGATGTACCTGATTATGACTCTGAAAATCCAAAAATACGTGTCAGAATGTTAACATTAGCACTATAATAAAAAATGCATGTAATAAATTAATTCTAAACCTTCAGGAAAAGAAAAGCTTTCTGTGTATGCAGATCATGACATGGCAGAGCTTTTAACATGTTGTACTGAAAAACATAAAGCACAGAAAAGCATCAGTCCCAGGGAGGATTGCCTTAATTGCTTTGACCCCAAGGGTTAGACACTAGAACTATATATTCAGTACAAACAATGGTGCCCTCAAGCAGAAAGCAGCCTTTTCACTCTGTTGCTTTGATTTTGACCAATGCCTTCAGTGTAATCAACTATGGCAATGCTTAATCTTGCATTTTTACACGTAGATAATACAAATCATCTTTACAAACGGAGGAAGATCTGCAATCAATAACTCATTCCTTACACCAGGCACGGGCGAGAACAATTTTGTACTGCACTCTCTACTTAGAAAAACATACTGTAAGAATGAAATATCTGTTTGGATTACAACAATTAAAAACTAATTAATAAGCATGCTCGACAAATGTCAAGCATAGTTCTAATCTTGATTTCAGAAATATGCAGCACTTAGCTCTTATTACCTGTGGAAGGGGAAAATGTTACAGGCATTCTTAATAATATAAACTTGGTGCACTGAATGCATGCTTATCCATTAGTCTGGTTAATTTATTTTATACTTGCGTACATGTCATGAGTTAGAGAATACCAAATATGTATTTGATGTATACATTCAATTTCCTCTGCCATATCAGCCTGTTCCATCTTCCTTTTTATACCAAATTTTGCATCTGTTTTAAACACAGGTTCATTCCTGGCTCTCAAAAGTCATCTTAAATACCTCATGTATGTTGCTTAGTTTTTCAACTTTGATATGTGCTCTGCTGTCTTATAAAGCTTTTGTTATGTGCTGTTTGTCTTTTGCATGTAATTTCAGTCTACACTTACTAAGGAGCAGAAGCCTCAGCCTGGAGTGTTTGTGTATGTCTCTAGCTAGACCGCTTCTGATGCTATTTTATTATAGAAAATAGCAAACCCCTGAGTATTTTGAGTCACAGGGATCAAGCAGCATTGTCATGAACCTTCATGACGTGAACACAGACTTGCAGTCCTGCTCTCCAAATTCTGTGGGCTTTTCATTATGTTATTCTAAATGAATAATAACAAAAACAATAGTGTGAGCTCACAAGTTTGAAGCTATTTTCATGTTTTTATATAAGCAGGTTGTGATTACTGGGCAAACTGGGCTGTGATGAAGTGCTCAGTGTCCCAGAAGGAATGAAGGCTTTTTCTGTGTGGGTCACTGCAGTAAATGCACACAAGACTGCTCTGCATGGGTGGGATATAAATTAACCTTGAACTCACACTTGGCCCTGCTTCTCTTTCCTGTCTGTGTAATGGATGAGGGGGAGAGCAAAAGAAAATATCCCAAATAAAACCTTCTTAATCATCTTTGCAGAAAGTAGGGTATTCCCCTTCTCCTCTAGGAGGCTTACTTTGGGTTGAGGAGTTCCCACTCTCCTCTGGCTGACAGACTGGCTACCTGATATGCACATTATTTAAAGAGAAGACCACCCCCAGTTTTAGCTATGCCTGTGGGTGACTTGTCAGTCGGCAGTGTCAATGTATATTCCCTCATGCCTGTGGAAGCACCCAGCTATTCATGGGATCATTCTGTAGCTGGCATAAAAAAGATCCCACCTTCTGTTTTGTGCCTCCTATGGGTAATTGTGGTTACAGAGTACATCTATTTGGAGATTGCTGGCACCTCGGAGCATGGCATCTCTAATTCAGAAATCGTTTTGACACATGCTATGAAGATAAATCACTGGTTCTGGTGGCATACAAATCTTTTTTGTTCGTGTAACTATATGGAGAATATGTGGTAAGTCAGATCTCATCACAGTATCTTAGAGTTTCCAAAAAGGCTTTCATTTTGTCTGAAGGTCTGGATATCCCCTACAGTGGAGGTTGTTCCCATATACAAACAAGGAAACAGAATCACAAGGAAGTGAATTAAATCTCTGAAGTCACTCATGGTGGGCCAGGAACAGATTTGGGAAAGAAAGTTCTATCTCCCTGACATACTGATTTAAACAAAATATTGCTGAAATTATTTGGATGAAAGAAGTTCTTCCAGAAGGCTGAAGAGGAAAGGCTAACATGAATTAGTGAAACACTCTTCTCCAGTGTTCCATGACCTATTCCCATCTCTGTGGGAAAGGACAGGGCTGCTTTGATCAGCTGAGTTCTTTAGCTGCATGTATTTGCTTATTGGCGAGGATCTTCTGTGATGTGGGAAAGCAAAGCTCACTGCAGTTGGCAAGAAACCAAAGTCAGGACATGCTGTTCAGCCTTCTCAATTAAAAAATGGTATCAAAGTGAAATGAGTCACCAGGATAACACAGACTCTACGAATTTAAGTGGCACTCACAGAATGGCAAAGCAACACCCTCAGTATTCATCATAGTTGTGTCAAATCTAATGTGCAACAAAATAATGATGAATTCTGGATGACAGATGACAAATCTTTGTAAGCAAATGTTTCCCTGGGGGCAGCAGCAATGAACAGAGTGGAAAGGCCACAGAAAAGAAAATGCATAAATGCATGTTCCTGACTTAAGACTGCTGCTGGTAAGCCACACACAAATACATCCAGCTGGAGATACTCTTGTGATATGGATTATCATGACCTGAACATAAGCAGGGTATTTCTGTCTACAAAAGCAAGGAGAAGGGAGGCAGAGAAAGCAGGTAGAGACTTAGCTACCCCTCGCACACACAAAAACCTGTCTCTAAGGGCTCATTTGACACTCACACAAGTAGACACCAAAGTGCCACTTTGACATAGTGCCACTGGTGTTCCTGTAAGATACTTCACCTGGGTTCTGGCTGCCACTTCAGAAAACACAGGGCTCTTGCAGGTCCTATTCTTTATCTGTCAGCTCCACCTGATTGTTACTGATACACAAGGGGAGTCTCAAAAATCATTAGGTATCTTATGTGGAACAGTGAATCCAGGCCTAAAAATGTCAAATGTGAAGTAGGTCAGCAGCAGAGCTACTGCCAGGATGAACAGTAAGAAGGGGAGGAATCTCTGATCCCTAAGCAATGGCTATCACATTAGCTTCATATAGACAAAACTCAGCCTTTAAAATCCCAAAGTAAAAGTAGTTACAGCAACTTGTGAGAGCTGCTAAGTCCATGAATCCATTTTAAAAAAATTACAGTTATTATAGAATATCTTTTATCCTAAATGGAAAGAAAAGCTGAGGTAATTTCATTCCCACTGTGTGATAAACATTAACAACTGCTGACTTTTTAACGGTAAGTACTTTAGGTCTGAGACTTAGATGGATGGAATAGATTTCCTGTATATATTTGAATATATTTGTTCTCACTGAATGAATATACACATGCTCTTTTTCTCTATGAATATATTTTTAATGCCCTTCTACACTTACTACTGTACATGATATAACATTCAGTTTGACCTTTTAAGCTAATCTTTACTCGTCAAAAAAAGATATTTTAGACATGAGAAATATCTAAACCTCAGCTGTCTTTTGGCTTCACTGTAGTGCCCTGATGCTGTCAAATATAATTTAGAAAGTCATAACACATCATTCCAAAAGGAAGGCTTCTGTTACACTGAATGGATACATCTGTGGCCAACATTTTCCATTTATGTATTCTAAACTGATCATTGTGTCTTGCAACTGAAATCAGCTTGCTCTAAATTTTAGAGAGGAAAAAGTAAAAATTTTTAAAAATATGAGACTTTGCAAGGGGTTTTCTGAATTCAGAAGCTTCACACGATGTTTAAGAATAGGGAAAGGATAGGTAAAACCTATGAGGCTGTAAGATAACAGAGTGTTGGGGAGCAGCATAGTTGGTCCTCTGCTGGAAGCACCCAAAATCTTCACCCACATTTGCAGTTCAGGTACACTGAACACTGTGTGTGGTTTGCAAAAGTTAATCAGTTCTCTGAAATGGATTGTAAAAAAAGAATATTGAAAAAAAGAATATTGAAATTCTTCGCCTTCATTTAATTCTTCATCTCAGTAGAGCTGAATACAAAAGAGAGACCACGGATGCAAATACTCCACTACTACATTTGCTTTAAGGATTTTTCTCTTACCTCCACCCACGTGAAAAAGGATAACTTTCATTTCAGATAACTGCTATCTGACACCAGTGTTTTTGAGTCTCAAAAACAAAAATTGGGAGAATATCTAAAGTATTCTCTGTCTCAAAGTATATATTTCTAGAAAATCTTAAAAGGAAAAAAGTTAAGGGTGAAGAATTAGGCAGCCTGAATGGCAACATTTTGATGCTTTTTCATAACATCTTAGTTTTGTTGTTCATGGGTACCACAAAAACAAGAACAAATGCAAAAAACTAACCAAACAAAACAAACAAAAAAACAACAACAAAAAAAGTGACCACTGATATCAGATTCTTGTGTTTAATGTCCCCCATTTTCACATTCTTCAAAAAAATTATTTTCATCTTTGAGATTTCTAATTAATTTTCTGAATAATATTTCAAATCAGATTAGCTCATGACCACTAACATCAAGGAATTCATTCATTTTTAGTTCTGGTTAATTTTAGCTACATGTGTTGGGGGATTTGATGGGCAATATCTCTAATAATTAAACCCTCTATTTTGTAAATGCATATTCATGCAGCAAGTCTTAAACATGTAAATAATACCGTTGAAATCTATAGGACAAGCCACATGTATAATGTTATCTGTATACCTGTACCTACAGAGAATGAAATTCAAGCCCGTCTCCAGTGAAATCTATTCGGGCCAGGAAACAGTTATTAATATCTAAATATTATCCTAATGAATAAATGTATGAGTTTTCTGCTCCCTGTAGTATATTTTTAAGTAGCTCACTTTTTTTTTTTTTATTATCCTACAGTTCTGCAAGTGTTATTTGGTATCTCTAAGAAAACCTTCACACACTTCGTTATTTGTTACATCCATAATCATCCACACAACACATCTGTCAGATGTTTGCAATGGACTTTGAATGCTGAATTTCTTTACTGGCAAAATATTCCCATTGAATGCCATTTCTTTTCATTTCTTCAGACAATACATAGTCCTCAAAATCAGCCAAAGACAACTGGGAAGGCAGTACAGTACCTTTAGAAGCTTGGGGGACTAAGAGATCATGTTGCAGCATAATGGGGAAGAGAGGAAAGCCACACTACTTCTACAGTTTTTTGTGTTTCTAATTGCACAGAAGCCGAAGGTTAAGCAGGGTATCCTTCATAGAGTGGAAAACATTCTTTGTCACCACAGAGTTTTAATAGGCAACTCATGTCTATTAATAAGGGCACATCTGTTCCAAAGACTTGCATTATGCAGGTGTCTGTTCCTCTTGTGTTTTTTGATTTTACAGTAGATAATTAGTTAGACATGATTACTTGCAACCCCCATTTGGACCACTTATTGCATTATCAAAGGCTCTAGTTTCTAATTATGAAATATGAAACAAAACCCTTACCTTTGCATGTGTAGCACTCAAATATATACCTGTTAGGACTCTGAGAGACTGATCGTTTTGTACTAAAAAAAAATTGACACCAAGGTTAGTGATAAAAAGAGGAACTATTTTTGCTTTACATCTCTGTGAGGGGAAAACAGCCTTTCCTATTCTTTTCCTAATAACTACTGAGACCTTAAACAATATTTCATTACCTAATACAGGTTTAAAATACAGGGTTTGAAAACTGGTCAATGAATGTGTCAGGCACAGATCTTAAAGACCACAATTTCTTCTCATGAAGCACATATTTAAGTACCTTCTCTTTTCTGACAATTCATGGATCTATTTTGCTATTCCAAAATTTTCTCTCTCCATCTGAACTAAAATTGCAGTCAGTCTTTTTGACATCTCTGGCAGTGGTGCAGCTGTTAGCTTGGTCTCAGTATGGCTAAAACAGAAATACTGTTCTGCCTTTCAAGATTTACATTTATCCCTTCCATCAGAATGAAAAACAGTGCAATGCGTATTACTGTCACACTTGTATGGGATGTCATTTTGGGTTTGGACCTCTTCCCAAATCTGAAAATACGAAGTTTGCACATTCTTTCAGAGTAATACTGCTAAGGTTGTTTCTTCCTTACACATGCATGCTGAGAAAATTATTTCCTGAGAATGTTTGGGTTTGTGCCTTGGCTACTGCAATATTGCTCTCCTCTGCAGAGATGCAGTCCTCCCTGTCCAATGTCTTTCTTGATTGTTGCTTTAAGCTACAAAATCCCACTATCTCTCATTCTTCATACTCCGCTAGTCTCCAAGACCTTCCCTTGCCTATGAACTCAGGCTAATCTCTGCAGCTTGTTTATTCAAACTGGTGTCCTTGTACATTCTGGGTGATAGCTCTACAGTTTGAGAAGCCCCTTGTGAAGTTATTTACTGCCTGAAATATCTACTAATACTCCTAAACGTGACAAAATTCATGAAGCATGACTTGGTATCCAAGCAGTAAGAATATTCACCTTGGGCAGGGACGAGCTATTAGTCTGGTCTCTGCTGAGGCTGAGCCCATTTCATACCTCTGTTTGTACAACAGAAAATGCATGAATTGTTGAGGCAGAATCCAGGATCATCATTCCATTCATTGGCCCTACTGAAAAGTGCAATGGGTGGGGTTGCTGGGATTTGCTCAGGGCCTACTTGCTGTGGAACAGATTTGCTCTGGACACACTTAGCAGATAAAGCCAGACTTCTCAGGTGTCTTTGCTTTTTGGTGCGTTTTCACCTCACACCTGGCAGGAAGCAAAGGGATATATGAGAGCTTTGGATGTTTCTACATATGTGTGGAAACCTCTGTCTAGGCTTTTAAATGTTCCGACAGTTGCTAGTGAAATTCACATGCCTATTTATTTTTTTATTTACTACTAGGCATTTTAAGATTATTTCTGACCCTCCATTTTTGGGAGAGGTTTATACACTTTTGAAAAAAAATAGTTATTATGTCCTATTATCACAATTTGGGCCCAAGACAGGGCTTTCAGCCCTTAAAATATAAAACTATGTAAATAGCCAGCAGTTGTTACACAGTGCCGTTTTTCCAGGTACTCCAACTCTTTCTTCTCCAAAACATCAGGCATTATTTGCTCAATTCCATGACCTTTCATTGTGTAATTACATCACACCTCTCATAAACTCTTGGTACCAATTTCAGTTACACAAGGGCTTAAATGAGCACCCTACTGTTTTCCTCGGGCTGCTACTCAAAGCTGGGAGGCCACTATGGATACACTTCTCACAAATCCATGCACTACAGTGGGAAATTATTTAGAATACTTATGAATCCAAGAATTTCCCATGATTTTTTTTATTCAGGCCACATGGTCACAACTACCAATATCATTTAATCTTTCAGATTCAAAGCTGAAATTAATTTCCTCCCTAATATGCTTCACTAATTCAACAAGATGAATCTTATTTCTACAATTCATTTCAAAGTACAAGCAAAATGGTAGAAAAATAAGAGGGGCTGTAAAAGTAACTAGAAACATTATCCTGTCTGAAAGGCAGACTGGAAAAGATTGAACCATTTGACTAATAGCTGTAATGCAGAATATGATGGACATAGTGTCTGAAATAATTAGGCAACAACATACAGCAAAATGACAAGAAATGGATAACACAGAGAAGTTGACTGTCAGGCAAAGCTGTATGAAATTTCCTTCCAACCCCCAATTCCTTACTATTCTCTGCAAAGTCCCAGGTTTCTTTATCAAACCTACTGCAATAATTTATTATTGTTACACTGACAGATTAAATTCCACCACATGCCACTCATGCCTGTAAGTTCAATTAAAATGACAAGACTGACATGCATGGGTAACTTTTGTGCAAAAGGGAAAAGAAAGGCAGCTCTTCAATGAAATTAAATTCCAATAGCACTTATGGCAAGGTGTTTCTGCAAAGCACAGAAGAAAAATTGTGGTCCTGAGTTTCCATCCCTGGAGACAGTTAACCAATAAAAACTATATCTGGGTTTGATTAACTCTGCATGTTTTTCTTGACCTCATTAACAGAGTCAGCTGATGGATTTCTAGATCAATTTGCATACAAATGCAAAAAGAAAGGAGTTGTGCTGTAATGCTAAGCTTTCTAGACTCCTCCTTACCTGATTTCATCTTTCTGTAGGCAAAACTAAGCAATGAATGAACAGGGGAAGCAATGTGCCCTCTTTTAGCTATCAATTTGCCAAAATCCCAGAACAGGATATTTCACATTCTAGTAGCAAGGTTTTTAAGCCACACTTTTCCATGACTTTTCACAAATAATCTCCACTTGGCAGTGTGTACGCTGTTCCCCTTTCCAGAAAATTGAGGTACATGCAAAGGGAAAACTGAAATAATACAGTTGGTGGAATGAGTAAGCAAGTTTTTTTGATCCTATTTTTCACTTGTGTAAACAAAGAAAGTTTTATGGGCATGAACTTGTATGTGCTTCTTTACACTGTAGAGCCTTGGTAGCAGCAAATATACAAGGTCAAATCCCCACTCCACTAATTCACTGTCCAGTTTCAACCAAATCTCACACTGAGGAAGAAGCCAGGGTTTGCATAATTAATCAAGATTTAAAAATTAATGACCTATCCTGTTACATTTTATAATGACAACAGAAAAGTATCTCTTTTGTAATATTCTTTTCAGCATTATTTTTAATAATATGTAAGTAAATAAAATGAAGGTACACAGATGCCAGTAAGATCATTGTCATGGTGTAACATCTGCCAGCAACTAAGCCCCACACAGGTGCTCACTCAACCCCCTCAGGCTGGAAGGGGGGAGAGGATCAGAAGAGTAAAAGTGAGAAAACTCATGGCTTCAGACAGACAGTTTTACAGGTAAAGCACAAGCTGCATGTGCAAGAAAAGCAAAACAGGGAATTCATTCAACACTTTCCATGGGCAGGCAGGTGTTCAGCCATCCACAAGACAGCAGGGCTCCATCACCCCTAAGGGTGACTTGGGAAGACAAATAACATCACCCTGAACTCTTCTCCCTTCCTTCTTCTTCCCCCACCTTTTATATGTCAAACATGATGCCATCTGGTCTGGGATTTCCCTTTGGTCAGCTGGGGCCAGCTGTCCTTGCTGTGTCCCCTCCCAACTTCTTGTGCACCCCAGCCTGCTCACTGGTGGGGTGGGATGAGGAGCAAAACAGGCTTTGCTCTGTAATAACAAAAACATCTCTGTATCCAACACTGTTTCCAGCACAAATGCAAAACATAGCCCATATTAGCTACTAGGAAGAAAATTCAACGTACCCTAGACGAACCTGCACAGTCATTCACAGTTTAATTCTTGATCAAACATTCACATAATTCTGTGATTCATATGATTGTTTTAAACACAGGACATTAGGACTCATTTATAACTCAGTTTCACTCACGAGAAGGTCATGAGACCTTGTATTAATATAGAGATAATAGGAGCAGTCAAGGTAAAGAGATATGGCAGGTAAAACTGAGGGGAAAAAATACATCTGTAATGTCATATTGATTTGTTTCTAGAAAGTAGGCACTTAGCTACATTAGCAAAGCTTTTACCCACTGCATCAGTCACAAATATCCACTGACTTATAGTAGGCAGTAATACAGTATTTGCCTAACACTGGTTAGACATTATTTATCTACATATACAGCTCCAAAGCTCAAGCCAGTTTAGAAGAAAAAGGACTACAGAAAACCTTTGTGCTATTAGCTTGTTGATCAGCTGATTACTATATATTATAAACTAGAATATATATATACAAAATTGTTTTGATTTGGCAAAACAGAGATGTCAGGGAGGTACTGCTGAAAGGCCTGTCAAAGACAGGCAGCTGGGCCGCACAAGGACGAACGAAATCCACTGGTGAGAAAATGAAGGGCAGCTCAGAATAAGTGAGAAAATGCAGACAATCTAGTCACATTAACAAGATAGAAATGATCTGTAAATTCATTAATAACAAGTGACATAGCAGGGTTCCTCTACCTTGAATATTATGTTCAATAACACTCTTTCTTTAAATAGATGCAATATGCATGGGTAAGAGGATACGTAATGATCAGATATATAGATTTTATGCATAAAAAACTCTGAAAATCCCTTCTGAAATATTTTACAATGATCTGATCATTAGACAAAACTTCTGTTAAAAATCCATCAGAAGAAAGCATGAGAAAAACAACTCTCAGCAGTCTCATTTTGAACCCTATCAATATAAAAGTAATCAGTTAGATGAATTAACAAAAATATCAACCATCTTTCTGGAGTGTCAGTAACATTTGGGAGGGGGTTCCATTTTGATTTGTTATTGTATTTTAATTATCCCTAACTAAACACACAACTTTTGCCTCTGAAGAGAGTGGAATGACCATTTATTGACAAGCACAATATGCTAGAAACAATAGTAAGTCTTTGGATTCAAATTTCACACTGGGAAAAGAGTTTGCAGAACTACTTTTTTCAGATGTACCAAGGCCTGAAAAGTTATCTCCTAAGTTGAAAGAAGATCATAAACATTCAAACAAGACCCCATCAAATGATGGCACTGGAAAAACCTAAATGGAGTAAGATCATTAGCCTGGCATCTTCGAGTCAACATCTCAAGAGTAAGAGGAGGTTTGTCATCCCCAGAGCTGAGCCTTGTCAGAATTGATCTGGATTTATGAGCCAGTAAGATAATCCTTCATGATTATCTGTCCTGTTGTTCACCATTATGGCATCTTCAAGGAGGCTGTTTCATATTGTACTCTTCATGTCATGCTTAGCTGAAGTATAATTGTCTCAAGGACCACCTACACTTACAGGTTATTCATATACAAATTAATGGTTGCTGGTGAAGTTGTGCATCCATTAAGCAGAGCATTAGCTTTCATGGCATTCATTTATCTATCAGATACTTTATTTATCACAGTTTTTCTGAAAGCTTGTTTACTAAGAGACTATGCTGACAGAATAATGCTGCTCTCAATGAATTTTGTGCCTCATACATTAAATTTGAAAAATGAAAACTCATGTCATTTGCCTCTTGGTACACAGTGGTCATAAGATAATGACTTTTCCTATCTCTGTTAAGGAGAAAAACATAGCTCAAAAAGTTCAGGTTTATTCCCCTTTCTGTTAAAAAAAAATCCCAGCCAACAAAGCTTTGATTAACTAATTAATAACAGTGATCTTGAAATTTAGAATAACTTTTATCACATTAAGATACTATGCATTCATTGATCCAAAAAGAGGAAAAAGAGTGTGAACACTTTTATAACTTGATTGTCAAGAGATGCAACTGATGGTTCCATTTCTCAGCCTTGCTCTGGGTGCTTATTTTGTATTCAGATTCGCACCTAGAGCCAGCTTTCAAATTAGGGCAGAAAGTTTTCAATTGGAGACCACCACACTGTTATTATTCTAAGAAATACATTACTTGGTGGCTCATTATCATTATCTTCACAGGGATTTCACTCACTCAGAAAACCTTATCTCCTCAACTTTCCCAGAAAAGATTTACAAAGCAATCTCAGCGTTGGAGATCTTGCTAGGGTGATGGCATCAGGTCCAGCACTTATCAGGCTGGCATTTGCCAGTGCTTATGCAGGATGTTTGCCACCTCAGGGACAAGTAATCTTCCTAATGGCTATGTAATTTTAGAAATTTAAGTTGTCATTTAGGCTGAAGTCCCAGGGCCAGATCCTTTAAAACAGTTAAGCATGACAAAATGAGTGAGATTCTCTTAACTACGGTATTTCATTTGCACACAAAATTTTGACACATTTTAATTCACTGACCTGACCTATCATTTGCAGGACACTTCCTTGGCTTATACTGTTTCAGCAGTTATTAGAAATGGAAGCAAATGCTTTTTCCTTTTTTAAAAATATCCCTGTTCCTTTTTGCACTGAGAAATCCTGGGAAGTAAATGACTTGGTGGAATGACTTTGAAGTACATGCTTGCAAACTTAATTGTGGCATTTTCTGATGGTGGACAGCTTGGCTTTCCAATTCAAAGATGCCCTTATTCCATCTTTTTGGATGGAAGTATTCTTTTTGCTAAAAGAGTATTATGGCTTCTACATAGGACAAAATATTAGGATTCCTACTTAGCCGTACTGATCTCAACTCCTAGTTCCTCTAGCTGGCCAGGAAAAGACAGAAGATATATATTTTCCTCTTAATATTCTTGTATTCATGTGAAACATTTGAGAAGAAAGTCATTATATTATTTTTAAAAAGTCAACCAGTGTTTCCATTTGTTTGACTGCTGTTACCCTCACATGTTCTTCTGCACTAGGCAAAGATATGAAGGGTTACATTGTAAAGTATTTAATCCTAAATATGAGTAAATACTTAAAATTGTAGATACTCTCAATCGCCAATAAATCTTATTTGATTTACTTGTTTCTAAATTAAACAAATTCTAAACTAAGCAAATCCTCTAAACTAAACAAATTCTACTTCTCTATGAATTGTCTTTTGTTCACAAATCAACATGCAGATTTCACTCGCAAAATCCCTGTTTGCACAATAGAGATGCTATCTAGAAATTAAATCACAAGAAAGATCAATCTTTAGAAACATCTTCATTCATGCTGTCAAATTCTAATCTCTCATACTGACTTGAAATACGTCACAAGCACCAGTTATTTTACTAAATAGTTATCATCTTTATTGATAACTACAAGCTCAATTAATTTAGTCAGGAAAAGTGTGTTTTAACCAAGCTTATATGGCACTGAGAGTTTATAGCAGCTGATTTCAATGGCTGTGATATATTTTATGTCTTACAATCCTATCTCATCTATTCAATAATATCT
The DNA here is from genome assembly GCA_013397915.1 of Daphoenositta chrysoptera. Classification (NCBI taxonomy): domain Eukaryota; kingdom Metazoa; phylum Chordata; class Aves; order Passeriformes; genus Daphoenositta; species Daphoenositta chrysoptera. The sequence continues at coordinate 360,221 of VZRO01005462.1, forward strand.
TGCTAGCAGTATTCTTTAGCAAGAGACCAGAGACAGAGAGACAGATAAGCCTGGTACCATGGCATGATTAATTAACAAAGAAAATCCCCATACAACTGAGTACACTTTCAGGTCTACAGACATGCACAATTATGCAATATTATCAAGCATATATGATGTTTTGACTCATATTTGTTTGTCAACTGGAGCCATTATAGATTTCCTAGAGACAGCCACAAGTTTATTCCACATGTATGGTGGCAAAATGTACTTTTTAACTATATCTCATGTTGGTCACCTGCAGAGAAAATACTGAACAGAGAGTGTGTTTGACTTTTATCTCAAGGACAAAGGCAGAGACTCAATAGGCTTTAACTTTTAAACTGTTTTACAAACAGCGACGAGCTCGTGATATTTTCTTTAGTGAATGGTACCTATTTACATCTGCTTTTACTCAGGTCAACAGGAGTTCTACCACTTACTGCAGCATTAGCCCACTGCTGCTGTCTTTTGAAAATGTCATGTGCAATAAATATGCAAATGATTGCAGTATTTTTTTAAGTCCATATTAAAAAATCTAATTTCTAAAGGGTACTTGCTCATCCTATTTATTTTTTCCTTTTAGTTCCTAGAGTTGTGACACATTTAAACACATGCAATGGCTGTTTTTCCAGGTAGCTCCTCATAAACATTGCAAAATATTAATGAAGTTGTTAAGAAAGCAAAAGGCACAAAACATCAACAGTCATTGCATATTTAATTCACTGCTTTGTTCATTCTTTCCCCATTGCAAATGTACTAAATGACAATATAATTATAACCTAAAGCTGTTGGTAATTATATGCAAAGTGCTATAATAGCAATGAAACCCTAATGCTGAGAGAGAGTGAGAAAGAGTCTGAGGAAAGACAGACTCAAAATAATCATTACTCATTGTACTCCTGGGTACCCCCTAAAATTGTTTGATTCTGATGGGTTACCCAACCTGCAAATTACCTGAAAGAAATTCAGGTCAGGTATAAAGAAAACAAATTAATTACCAGGAAATTACTTGCTGGTGTTGAGCTAAGCATTAGCTCATCAGCATTCAGCACCGTTGGAAGAGTGAAGGAGAACAATACAGACTTGATCAGGAGCTGGAAGCAGAAAACAGCAAAAGGAGAAGTCTATTAGAAACTTTAATGCTGTCACCTTTCTTCCATCAAAACCTGAGCTCCACGTCCAATGCCAGAGTGTGTGCTACCAGCAGATCACCATTCTCCTTACCCTCTTGTCCTGGACTATGGCTGTACTACCTGCAGGAACCACTCTCTGGCTCTCCATAAGGCCTGGGATGAGCTGTTCTGGCAGCTGCCATCCCTACACCTCCTGGTATCTTACGGCTTCTAGAAGAGCACCTCTATCCCTTTGGAGTCTGGAATAATTCCACCAGCAAATCAGCCAAGACCAACAGTCTCAGAGCTGAAAAGTATAGTAACTTAAATATTCTCTCCTCTTAGCTAAACAGATTCTTTCCTGGATGGAAATGACAGCCATGCTCACACAATTTGTCAAGGGAATGTTTGACTTGTGCTTATTCTGTGCTTGCTGGAATCAGAAGGAAATTCCATATAGCTACCGCTTCATTAGCAGAGCAGTAATACGCAGCAGAGCAATGTGCTCTAGAGATGGAACTTAATTGAGATAAAGCACATAAAAACTGTGAATTATGACAGGCAGAATTGGCAGCTTGTGATGGTGAAGTAAAGTCCCTGCTTATCTTAGTGATATGTACAGTATGTTACAGCTGAATTAATGAAACTTATACAAATGCCATCAGAAGTTACAGTCCCCGCTACCCTACTTGCTCTTGCACACTTGCTACCATGTTCGAATTTCTCCTACTAAAATACATTTAAAAGAGGAAGAAAAGAAGCATCCACAACAGAACAGAGCAAAAAGCAGTACAACTCAAAGATTTTATTCTGAGCTGTCCTTACTGTCCCCATTCCTTTTCAATTCTTCTTCCTAGCAGTGAAGGGAAAGTGAGCAAGCAGATGGTGGGTGGCACTTAGTTGCCATCTGGAGTTAAACACAACAATGACTTAGGAAACAAATATAATCCTAAAATTTAAAACTGTTTCCATTGCACAGTGCTCATTTTGTGCTCACCCTTTCCCCAGCGGGCAGCTGAACGATGAGCTATGAACTGCCTGGGCTCTCAGACTGCTGACCGATCCCCAGTGCCTTCCCCACTCCGTGCATGGAAGATCTGCCTTGCAGCACGACCCTTCCCTGCCTGTCCTGAGAGCTCACAAAACCCTTCCAGTCTCACCTGCTGAATGTAAAAATGGTTAAAAACACTTGCTGGCTGCCCTGCATCTTATGCTGCAGCTGACACACAGGTAATGTAGCACCGTGTGTATGTCACATGCAAGGGCTTTGCAGGTGGCTTTTGGCTGCCAGCAGGTGGGAACTGGGGTTCTGCAGCAGCAAACAGTGAGCAAGAAAAACTCATTACTCCTTTAGTGTACACAAGTTCCTCACTACACAAGGTACTTGAGCAGGGTTGTTTTTTAAAAAAAACACGAGCCTGAAATATATGAACAATTTTCAAGTAAAATCACTTTCTGCATTTTAATATCCAAATATTGATTTGTTTGCCTATGTGCTCATTTGGTACAGTGTATGGAGTAGACAAGCACTGAAATATGTGACCATGAGTGCAAAGCAGCTGTAAAAAATTATTGAATCTGAAAGGTTGTGACAGATATCTGCACTGTACTGATTATGTCCTGGATAAATTATTATGTATGATTCATAAATGCTTAAACCAGAAAATACCATTACAGTCACCAAGTATGACTTCCCTCATTTTAGGTTCAGATTTTTATCCTCTGTTTTTATCTGAAAGAAAAAATGTTTTGATAAGCAATAAATTGCATAAAAATACAAATAAAGGATGAAATTATTTTAAGTAGTCTGGGCACCTACCCAAAAATGAACACACCACTCCCAAATGAAAGGAATGTTCTTGAGTATGTGTTTGAAAGAGAATGACTCTTCTGATACAAGACAAGATTTTACACTGTTTATACCTTTTCAAGATTTCTGGGATGAAATGACATTAATTCCTTTAGTTTGTCTGACAACTGACAGCTTACATGTTAACATGACAGAACAAGAAGCAGAACCCCTTCTCCGCCTGTCCTCACAGCACAGGTATAACATGGGAACGCTGGCCTTGGGGTGACATCAGTAACACAGGCAGGAGGTCTCCCCATAGGTCTCATCCCCTGCTGAGTTTGCCAACAAAAACAGCCACAGTTAGTTCTAATTGCAGTAATGGTGGGTTTGATACCTGTCCAGGGCTAGTCCCACCTCTGAGTTGCTCAAAGCCCATTTTCTGCCTTATGTGGTACTCTGTACCACTCAGGGATATCAGGCAGTGTGTGGTAAAAAGCCTAACTCAGCACACTGCTGTCCAACAGCTGGCTTAGCTACACTGCCAGAAGAATTAAATAAGAAATTTGGAACTAAAAAAAACTTTTGCCCTTGTATTCTATGTTTAGACAACAACTTGAAAACATACTGGTCTTCAAAGTCACAGCACTTTAGAGCTCAGGATAGCCAGAGCCTTTTTCTCCAGATCTGATTCTAATGCAAAAGGAGTGATAAACAGGAATCGCTACAGCCTTGTTGTATCCGCGGATGTTCTGTGCCACATGATGCCCTTGGCTTATTTCTCTCTAGAGGGCCACCCCTCTTTTCAGAGCTGCTAGCAGGGGATGCCCATTGGCAGGATTTGTCACTGATGAGTGACCAGAAACTTGCTGTGGTGAGGCAGTGTGATTTGCCTCCTCCATGGCAAACTTCTGCCAGCCTCAGACATGCTGGTGAACTAACAGCAATAAATATGTGTTATCAGCAAACACACATCGGGCACTCCACTTAAAACCATCACCATGTGTCTACAGACAGGTCAGGTCAGGTCTGGAAGTGATTCAAGATTATCTTGGAGAAAGCATCATCAGGAATCAAAGACATGATAAAAGATCCAGGAGATGAGGTGACATGATGAGAGGGCAACAACCATCATCTGAAGACTGAACTGGGACAGGAAAGAGGGCAAGCTAAGTCATTGAGGGTGAGAGAAAGTTTAGCACTGTAGTCTGGTTCTGTGAGGAAGTAAGTAGAAATTTCATTGGATAATCAGAGTTGACAACTCCACCAGCTTTCACATAGGCAAGTAAAGTCATATCTCATGTGACAAGGCATCAGATTTCTATGTCTCAATTAGGTAAATGGAGGCATTTTCCCTCCATCTTTGGTTTTTCTTTTTGTTGCTTGGTTTTCATTTGTTATTTTTTTAATCTGTCAGTACAATTCATTAAGTTTTTGTACAACCAAAACAATTTGATGGACACAACATAAGTTGGTTTTGCTTGATTCTGTGATTCTTTTTTACGTGCAAAAAAAGTACAGATATGTTTTGAGTAGGTGAAAACTTTTTGGTGTACTACCAGCAGTAGTAACTTTTAAGGTGCTAAGGTATTGAAGAAAAGGAAGGCAATATGCATGAGTTAAAAGGGTGTCAGTGAAACTGGTCAAACAGTCTGCATTTCTCTAACTGGAATTCAGGGTCACTGCCAGTTTTTCCAGACTGGTCTGCCACAGGAACACATAATACCTATAATTATAAAACAAGGTTGACACAGCTTTATTCTTAAAGTATTTTACCAAAGATTCTCAGTATATCACCAGGAGTGATGTTCGGAGCTCTGGGGCTCAGGAGCATAAGAAGGACATGGACTTGTTAAGAGTGGGTTCAGAGGAGGATTATGACAATGATCAGAGAGCAGAACACCTGTACTATGAAGACAGCCCATAGCAGGAGGGATGGAACTAGAAGATCTATAGACGTCCCTTCCAAGCCAAACCACTCAGGTATTCTACAAAGCTAAATACATCACAGTAAATGTAATTCTAGATCATCAAAATATAGATGTAGACCCTACTAGGAAAAGTACGCTTAGATGGGGGGCAGGGGGGAGAAGGCTGTTTTATTTTTCAAAAGAAAGGAATAAGAAATTTTACCTATGGTCAATCTAAAACATTTTGTTCAACCCAAAATAAAATATCATCTAATATTTTCCAGGTCACTTAACTTCTTTGTGTTTGAATTTGAAGCTCCTTCAAATGAAAATAGAAGCATTTTCACTCCCAGTAGTTTAAACAGAACTCGGTCACTGTCCCTGAATGATGACCACCAGGGTCAGTGGATGCAGAAGACCTTCCAGTTTATTTTATGAGCTGGGACAATAGTCAAATTCCCATCCTCTGAAAAACACATACATTTCTCTGAACACAACTCACCTGGTTATTTGGGGGTTTATGCTTTTCCTGTTTGGGTCACAATGTATATGCAAACACAATGAGACCTTAATTACAAAGTCTCTTTCACCTACAACAAGCCCTCCCAACTCCAAAACCTGCCCTTCCCCACCACAGTAAAAATCACTTCAGACCTCTCCCTCCTACTTAACCTTGCTGTCTTTCTCATGCACATGTGCTTGTGTGTGAGGAGATGACTGTAAATCATGCTTTTAAGCAGCAGAAGCACAATCTGTACAGAATCTTCAATGAGGGGTCAACTATGGCCTGGAAAAAATTTTGCAGTAAATTTCCAAGCTTATGTAAATGAAAACGCTAGAAAAATGAGCACAAAGTCTTCTAGGCATAGTGACCCCTCCAGTACTACCCCAGCCAGCTTCAGGGAGTTCTTACATGAGGTTCTGTACGAAGATGGAATAGATTCCCATACCACCCAAAAGGTTTCTTTCACTCTGAGGTAATGAAAACATTCCCTATGCAGCTCCATGTCCCGAATTGGGAAAAAAAGATCTTGACTTTTTGCAGCCTTCCAGATCTGAGCTGCCAATCAGTCAGCCTTGCACTGGATGATCTCATCACTAGGCAACCATCTGTGAAGGCCACTTCTCCTTGAGGATATTCACTTATTGTTTAAATGTATTTCATTTCCTTGGGAGAGTGTTTCACCTGACAACTCTCTGTTGTTAACCTTGTGCTGGTGGCCTTTAGAATTATTTTCTGTTGTGGAAGTAAGGGAAAGACAGAAACCTGACTGCACAGTAGAATGACATTTTCCATTTGAATAAATGTCCTGTAATCTGAACAGTGTCCATAGTTGAATAATCCTATTGATAACAGTTACTATGGCACATCAAAAGGCGTAGCATGGCCACATTTTCACTCTAAGTGTAGACTAATAACAGAGAAAATATTTTTATGCTATTCTAAGCATTGTAAAAGGTATCCTCAGAACTGACCTAGCTCCCACCATGGAGAATAATCGTATCCCATGGGCAAAAGTCTCCATTTATCATGTCAATGGAATGAAAAACTCCCACAGTGGTGGCGAAGATCATGGGAAAACTGCCCTTCTGCAGGAAGCTACTATCAGGTAGGGCAGATGTGCAGTGCTTGACTCTCCACTTCTATCAAAAGCCAAATAATGCGAGAGCCCTGACTCATAGAGTGGCCAAACCATCTCAACACCACTGCTGTAGCTGTGCCCTCGGGCACTCTGCTCTGTGTGCTCTGACCTAACGGCAGAGCAAGAGGGGTCCTATGGGAGAGGGAGACAAGAAGGTTGAACAATTAGTTGATTAACTGCAGTATGGGTAGCCCAATTTGCTTGCTGAGTGGGTTTGTAGTTGATAAAATTTAACTCTGGCTGCTTATTTGTTGTTACTGTACATTGTTACTTGTCCTGAAATAACTTGCCTAACAATACTGCTTTATCTTCAGTTTGCTTCTGGGATAGCAAATCAGTGTGCATATCAAATAAAAAAATAATAAAAAAAAAAAAACAAAAAACAAAAAAAAAAAACAAAAAAAAAAAACCAAACCAAAAAACATGAGGCAATAGCCCTGAAACTCTTTTTCTGGTATGGATACTGCTGCAACTTCAAAATGTAGTACTATTCTACAAACCTGGCCTGGAAAAACAGACAAAGCAACAGTACTTTGCAAACAGAAAATAAACATGTATATATGTGGCTGATTCTTTCCCTTTGCAGAGTCCTTTCTATCTCCCTAATGAAATTATAATCAGTGTCCTTTCTTCCGAGGTAGAATAATTAAGAATCAATTACATGTTAAACTGTAACACTGACTACTCTGTAACTATTATGTAATTGGGAAACAGCTACATTGTCATTTTTATGTAGTTACACTGAATTACACAATCATTTAAGTGGAGTTATATTGAGAAATTGCATGTGAAGTTATTCATATTAAGTTCTGCAACTTAAGGACTCAATGTGGAACAATTACCCACTTGGAACAGGCCTTGAATCTAATATGTACAGCCCTGTGACTTTGAAGGGAAAGAAAAGGTTCCTTAATAAGTCTGAAGTGTTATCATTAGTATCTTTTAATGCAAAGTGGTTACATGTTAGTGAATTATTTCAATTACTCTATTATATTGCTGAGCTAAAGAAAAGGAGCAATTGATAAAAACGTGGTGAAAACTTCATAATATGCAGACATTAAGAACAGGGCTCAAAAAGTTATTACAGAGAGCATTCAGTTGGTACTTTCAAAATTCTAAGGGTACTTAACATTAAATGGGAGAACTTCAAATCACTAATTCAATTCACAGTGCGCTTTGGGGATTTGAGTATCTTCCTATTTGTGGAATGTCTCTGTAATGCTGCAAAGTTAAAGCTGAGCAAGGGTTTTAATTATTTCTTGTGGCACAGCGAGATATAAAACACACCTACAGTGATGCGATAATTTAAAGGTTTCAGTTTTGACTGATCCAATACACCAACCCCAGGGCCTGAAAGAATTGAAAATGTGGTGCAAAAATAAACTCTTCAAAGGAGAACCCCACCTGAACACAGCAGAAATGTGTGTGAGGAGAAGGGTCTGTCTGGATTCATGAAGGAAGCTGACAGGGACAATTTCTTGCCCTTCAGGGGACTGAAAACTCTGATAAAGTTTGAAAATCTGGGACTGATAAATAGGAACCTAACCTGAGTGAGGTTAGGGTGTGCATTAATTATTTAAGGATTCTAAAATATTTGTCAATCCTTCATCAATCTAGCTCCAGAGTTAAGTGTAGCTAACAGAGGAATACAGAAAGAAAGCACAACAACAAAGAAAGCTTTGAGAAGCTCTGACTGTTTTTTCCTCTAGAAAACTCTCCTGTTAAAGTACGAAGTTTTAAAAAGAAGTACAGAACTTAAAAATTTTATCAACTTCACTCCAGGCGCATGTGGGGCCAACAGGGGGGTGCTGGCTCCTGAAATTACGAACGTCGCAGGATTTCTCCCAGGCCAAAGCTGCCAGCAACTAGGACTCTGGCTGCCTTTGGAGCCCCAGACACCACCTCCGACCTGACCTTGAGGCACTGCGTGGCTGAGTGTTGCTTTCTGCAGAAAATGACCACCGTTCGTGTCCAGGTGCCTGTGACAAAAAGTGAGGTGCCCCCTCCTAAAATTGTGAATGTTGCAGAATGTGGCCCTTTTGCACGGGAAGCAACACTCTGCCCCCCAGTGCCTCCAGGTCAGGCCGGAGGTGGTGTCTGGGGCTCCAAGGGCAGCCAGAGTCCTGGCTGCTGCTAGCTTTGGTCTGGGAGAAATCCTGCGACGTTTGCCATTTTAGGAGCCAGCACCCCACTTTGAGCAACAGGCTCTGTGCTCTTTTTCTGTTGAGAGCAGAGAGATGTTCATATATCTCATCTTTCTAGCATGGACTGGGAAATGTCAGATACAGATGCAGATATTGAACAATCTCTTTATTAAGCACCATGCATTAGTCACTCTCATCCTCACAAGAAAACACGTTTTTAAGTAACATAAATTTCAGTGAAGTTTATCTAAAATCCTCAATGTCATTAGACAGCATTTGTTCTCAAGTTGGTCCCTTCCAAGGTATTTTTTTGTTTTGGAGAGTAAACACTACACCCTTTTACTCAACTGAGGTTATGACTTTGTACCTGAATCTGATAATGCCATTGCAAGACTTTGGCTTCTTTCTCATCTAGGAACAATGCCTTCTAGCCTGCAGGCTCCAGAAAAATCTGCATTCACCTTAGCCAAAACAAAGAGCAGGCTTTATTGGAAAATTCCTTAATTAGCAAGGAAAGTTGGAAAATAAGACTAACGAAGAGACTCATTTAGTCGGACATCATGAAAAATTCTGATAGGGGAGAACAAAGATTTAATTAGAGTTTGGGAATATTACATGCAATTCTCAGAACTGAATCTTTTCTCTTATTTTTAAGGTTGTGTCTGACTACATGTCTCAAGTCCTACATAATTTGATGAAATTGCCCTGCAACATGCCCCATAAATATGACTCATTGTCCACTTTCTCTACTGCCCATCCATCTCATGAACAAGGTGACAGCTGATTCATAATGTTACCTTACCAAAGTATTTTGTTTTCATTCATGTGACTGGCCTGTTTCAGCCTTGCATAATCTAGATAAATGCAAAGTTATTTCCCAAGTAATGTTTTACAAAACTACACCAAAAAATTGTTACTATGTTCTACTAATTCAGCTTCATTATCAGCTTACAAGAAGTCTGTCTGAATATACTAATCCAAAGAAAACCTTGGAAGCTGAATGTCTGAGGCCAGTGATATAACACAAAATGACATCGCAAGTTTTGTAATGCAGGATGCATTACTCACATCTGATGAGGTACCCATCATAAGTATTGAGTCTTCTGAGAGATTTCTTAATGGCCTTCACCCCTATTTTTAGAAATGGTTTTGAAATTCGTTAATGATCAGATGACACCAGTAAATGGGTAGATAAGTTCAGGACTAAGTAGCCTGCTCTGAGCTGGTTTATGGTTGACTTTGAAAAAGATCCCTTTCTGTTGGGATGTTACAGATGGGCAGGCCTGAAGGCCTACAAAAGCATCTTCCCTAGGCCCGGTGGTAACCATGGAAACACTTCCAGGTCACCTGAGATGGGCTAGAAAAGAGGACTATGGGTTAGTGACCTTCTTGACCAATGGCCCGGGAAGATTGTGGTTAGTGACCTTACATGGTATTATTTACACCTTACTATAATATGTAGTATCTAGGGAATACCCCAGGTGAATGGGTGAAATCCTGGGATATGATCTTCCTGTTTATATGAAGTTATATCCTGTTTGTGCTCTAGTATTTAGGTAAACTGAGCTGCGCAATAAACGTCTTTGCACTTCTCCATCTTGCATGTGAAGTCCTTGCCTGGCGTGAATGCTGCACCTTTTCTCCAGGCCTCCTACGGGAACACAATGCTGGTAACTGCCAATAAAGTCCTTGCAAGCACCACCACTGGGAGTACTTCTGCATTAATGGAAATCCTTGCCATTTTCAATCCAACAAACTTTATACACTGTTGTCTAAACACTCTTTAAATCTTCACAAACTAGTATTTTTACCATGCTCCATTATTTCATTTTATGGGTGGATAAATTGAAGGACAGAAAAGCCATGACTCCTCTAAAACTGAGTCATATTGACTTTCATCCCTTGGCTTCACCTGACAAAATGTGCTCTATCTCTTATGTCCCAGAGCAAATCAAAGCAGCTTTTTCATTAAGTTTCAGACATGTCTCACCCACACTGTTGTCTGCTGTTGGTAATGGAAAACATAATGAAGTAAACTAAGTTTGCACATGCACCAAAGTGACCTCAAATTTTCTCTCTTCTTTTTGTAGTCATGAAAAGTATATTGTCAAAAAGATTGTATCAAATTTTAAAAATTACCCAAGAGAGTTTCTTTTACATAATAGTGCCCTGGAATGGAAATCTGCAATAAAAAATTCTGACAGGCTCTTAGCTAAAGGCACTTGCAAAATTCTCTAGTCTGTGCATTCTGACTAATTCATTGGTACATTTTACTTTCACTTATGCTGTGTACCCACAGTTGATCTCATTGGCACTTGAAATTTTGGCTAAGAAAGAGCATAGAGAACAGTTAGGCATTTTACCCCTGTCCAAACCATATGACAGGGTCAGCCTCCACATTTATCATCAGATTTCTGTTAGACATCTAATGCAGTGTCCAGCTTAAAACTCTGGCTAAAATTAAGAAGGAATAATTAAGATTGACATAAGGGGTGCAAAATCTTCTGTCTTCTTCTGAGGCATTAATTAAATAGAAAGTGATTAGACTTTTGATCTCATTTATTCACACACTACAATTCCCATGTTAACAGTATTCTGACTAAATATGCCTGTGCCTAGTAAAATGTGGTTTATATCCTCATTGTGCTTTGGCTAACTGTAAAGAATTTATTACACTGGCAATCTGAACCTAAGTCTATTGAAAATCTATCCACGCTTTCTGCTCCATGAAAATATGTTTAAAATTATTCCAGTGATGTTTCCATTCTGTGATATTAGTTTGCCAAAGCTTCTATATTAGCTTCCCTGAGTGATGAAAAACGAGGTCTAAGCCCTTGGTAACCCACAAATCACTTCATGTCATTTGTGGCTAAATGAATGCATTAGCCAGTGAAGTTGTCCCCAGTTGACACGGTGGAGATGTCACAGAACGGCACGGTCTTCAACGAAAATTTTAGCAGCCTTTCTATGTCAGTGTGCCACCAGTACTCAAGGTCACCAGCAGCATTAGTTAAGTAGTTATGAGTTTATCCATCATCGTGAGCAACTTTTGCAAGATCACAGCTAATTTAAACAGGGCTTATGTATATTTTAACTGAGATGCAGTGATGACAGCAGTTGCAGCATAGACTGACTCATCATCATTAATCCTGGACCTCTAACATGCAGAACAACTTAGACTGCAGTTTTGTACTGTGTACAGCTAATACAGATGTATGAATTTGGGTGGCACCTTGGGCCTGCTCCCCTGCCTCCTTATTTGTGTTCCAATTCAGTGCCAATAAATCTCTGAAATACAAGTTCCTTAATATTAGGCTGTATGAGAAACAGCCCGTCTCCAGCAGTAGAAAGGAGTAGAGGTACAATAGGAGGTGTGGAACCTGTAAATCGCCCTGCTCTGGCACCACCCAGGCCCGTCACAGGGGAACATCAGCCCTTACAATGAGGTACCTGGCAGGGGGAGAACCTCTGCAGGACAGCCAGAGGAATGAGCGCCTGCCCACACACCCCCAAGGCCGTCCCAGGACAGCCAGCAGTCCCAGCAATCCAGCTTTCATGTGAAAGGCTGTCTGGAGCACCTCAGGATCTGAGGGGTGTGGGGCACATTACAGGATGCAGGCAAGACCATTTGGGGATTGCACTTATTACAGACCTAGTGCAGGAAATGAGGATAAGGGGATAAAAGGGGGCAGTTACTTATTAGCGTGTTACTTATAAGCATGTCAGCACTTTTGTTTGGCTATGCCCTGCACCTGATCTGCACAGTCAGTTCTGTCTTCTTAAACTCTATTTTCCTGGATGAGGGAAATCCCTAATCTATGTACATGCATATACATCAGGTGTAAATGCCAGCAGCTGGACTGGACTGAGGGCTCTGTGTTTGGGGTGCCAGAAACTAAAGGGACAGCTCTTAATCCTGATCAGCAGGATAGAGACAGGTAATTTCTGTGTGAATACTGCATACTTAGTTCATCTGTGAGGCCTGCTGTGTATATGAGTATTTTACACCTGTCTGCATGTGTACCTGTTGGGATTACATGCTCAACCTCATCACTGTTTGGACCTGGACCACTAACCTGCGGTTGCCTTTCATCTATCAGAATTGCTGGATTTGGTGACTCCCTAAAGCCGTATCCTCTCATGGAGTTATACACCATCTGTTGCAGCACTGGAATGTAGTATCTACAAACAATGTGTAGTAAGTGGCAGCCTAGGCCTCCTTTCCACGTGCAGACATCAGTGCACTGTCATGGAACTCCCACTAAACTCCTTTTCCCACAAGTCTGCAAACACTGCCCAGCAGATCACCACTACAAGAGCTATTTCCCCCAGCTGTTTCTGAAACTATTCCTCCTGTGAAGAACAGTAAACAAAACAAACACAAACCAAAAAAACAAAGGGAGAGACATAGCCCTAAACAAAATTCTTTTGAAGTTGATGGGACCCCAACTCATTACATTTTAAACAAAAGCTTTACGCCTCTCATACAGAGGAGCTATTGTCTTTTGGTCTCCTTTTTGATGTTATTTTGAAGTGCCTTGAGGATACTTGATAACAAGGCACTCTATGAGTTGTATTACCTTCTTCTGTATTGCAATGTTTTATTAACAGCAAACGCCAAATGAATAATGAAAACACAAGCTGGAAAATTACATTTTCTTCTTCCATTGCCTGTTTTAGCCTGATCTAAGCAACTTATTAATTGCCTTCTTTTTGATGGTATGGATTTATGTTTGCTTAATGCAAAAGAATGGAAATAGCAGCTATCAATACTAATTACAATACCATTTTTCTTTAAAGGAAAGGTCTGAGGTAGACAGTGTTGTTTGATGGATTTCATGGAAGCTTAAGGATTTTGCACAAAATGTTAAAAGCAATTTTATAAAATAAAAAAAAAAAAAATTAAAAAAAGGGCAAACCCAAAATTGTAGAGTTTTTCATCCTAGTTTTGTCTAGGAAAAAACCATCCTACAGATGCAATTTTCTAAAGACGCAAGCCTACAAAAGCCATCAATAACAGCATTTTATGCTAGAAATACTGTGCCAAGCAGTTCATGAAAAACATACCATGAGAACAGAATTTTGGATGCTGTCCCCAAAGAACATTAAAGTTAGTGTCCAATTTGAAGCTCAAATTCTTTCCTATTTTTCCTTTTCTATCATACAGTGTTATTTAAGACTAATTTATAGCTTCAGGCTTTCAGGTCTCGCAAAAATTGGCTGGGTTATTTTGTTATCAAGAACATAAATGTTCTTATTAGAATCAGGATTTCATCCAGGATATTTCATCTGTAATGTAATTAAAGAGGTAGTTTAGAAAAGCCACAATTATACAGGGAATAGATGCAAAAATGTTCTCACAAATGCTACCAGTAGAGTTTACAATGGTATTGCCACAAACTCGCTGGAGAGCTCCGAGTTATGGTACTTTTATTGTCTAACTGTGTTACAAGGATAAGTAACACTGGTCCCCGAAAAACAACATTTGTAACCCAGCATTCTCACTTTCAAACACTACAAAAAGGACTTTAGCAACAAAAAACGTCTTGAGCCTGTGTTTGAGTATGGGAAGACAAGATCAAGTACTGCTATGTATCCCAGACTTGAAGAGGGCATGTCTGGGATGGATCAGCTACAGGGCAGTTCCTCTTCAAACTAGGCAAAAGTAAATAACCACTTTACCTACATTAAACAGCAAGACCACTACTTCTTTGCTTAGAAAGACATGTACAGAGATGAAAAGGAAAATACCACTTACAGATACTAAATATTAATTCATCTTCATGGGATTTTTCTGTGTCTTCCAAATACAAAGTTGCCAGACATTATAAATAGGATTCAGTCTTCAGGTAAGACACACTGAGTGATGCTTTTTTTACCAGGGTATAAGCATGTCTGGGATAATTTTTGTCTGGGATTCAAGTCAGAACCTTATTTAACCCATTGTCTCAGGATTTTCTCTGGCTTAAGCAAAAGTATCAATTACAAATACAAGTATCAAGTTGTAAGACAATAATTTTCTTTATATTTTTCATTCTAATTTTCCCCAATGTTTGAGACACTGATATCCATTGAATTAAAAAATTATCTGCTATTCAAACATAAAGGAAAATTCACTGCTGAATTTGCCTGAGCCCAAGGGTATAACCATAAATGACTCTTCATTTGTGTCCCCATTAAGAGGGAAATGAGTAGACAACCCTGCTAACTGGCTGAAACATCAATGTGCAACTTTCTTCTGTGATAAAAACACATTACCTCCAACTATACAAAGTGTAGTTCATAGGAAGAAGGAAATGATGCCTTCAGATGATTGCAAATTCTCGAGAGAGACTAGTCAATAATCAAAAACATCTGAGCAGCAATACTGGATGGGGGAAAGGGTTCAATTTTCAGATGACTTGACAGACACGAAATTGTGACTAATGTTTGTACAAAGGGACTTTTGTTCTTCCCCTATCTCCTGCACACCTCATGCATAAGCAGCAGTTTGATCCTTGAAGCTCTCAACTCAACTAGAGAAATGGAAAGCTCAGTGGGTGCCCAAATACTAAAGAGTCTTTCCTTTTTCTGCGTAGTTCCAAAATAAGACTGCTGAATAGAGAAAACAGAGCTTTAAGCTTGAGAGCGAGATCAGGCAGCCAAGCAGACCTCCAGATGTCTTCCTAGCTGGGAAAGCTGACTGCAGTCATACTTGTGTGCCATTTGTCATGGCAGGACTATTTAGCCAGTGCACAACCTTTGTGAGACGCTCCCTATTTGACTGCTTCAATTTAGTTAAAATCACACGTGTAAGAGCAAACCAGAGAAATCACCACGTATTTTGACTGGAACACATCAGGATGTAATGTGAAGAAAAAAGGGTAAATCATCAACTCATTTTCACTACACACCAGTAAGACCTCATGAGAACACATTTTGAAAATAGCTGCACTGCTGTAACCTGTAATTAGTTTATTTGTGAATTTACAAATATGTTTGTGAAATCAGAGGGCTTTTAAAAATTTTAACCCAATACTGTGGCTAAAAACACTGCCAAAGAGATCATATAAACTGTACAGTAAATACTTCTATTGATTTGCTTAGAACAGTAATGGTGTTTGGAAACTTCTCAATTCAGATGCTTATTGTAGCAATAGATGCCATTTTCTATTGACCAGACATTTTTAAAATATTATACAGTACCCTTAAACCACTACACAGATATCAATAAAAAATAATAGAGCAAAGAGACAGACATCTAAAGAATATATTTGAAAAATGCTTCATGGCATTCCATAATTGCAAGAATTTCTCAAAGTCAGAAAGTGGAGTTAGTTGTTCAGTTCCTATTAAAAGCTCACAGACATCAAGCATTTTTTCCTCTTGAAAAGGTTGTCTTTTAAATAATCTTTAAGTGTAGACTGTGTATGAAATCTAGTTCTACACTCTTTCCTTTTGTGCTCAAGCTGCTACGTATTTTTCTCTTAGGATTTTGCTTCAATTCCTTTTAGAGTACAATTAACACATTTTCTCTTAAGTCATTAGTGCTCCTGAAGAAAATAGCTTGAGACAACATAAAACTGTTTTCTCTCATCGTTTATCAAACTAATTGTTCTAAAACTTCTGGCCTTATGGATTTGGGAAGCATAGAAACAAGTTTCCCTTTCTTTTCCAGAGGTTCCTGGTCCAGGCTGAGACACCAAGTATAAAAGCAAGTTGCAAGCATATGTGATTGTTTATTTATGGTTCAAAAAGAAAGCAACAACTTGCAGCTGGCTTCCATATATTCATGAATATATATCAATATGTTCAATGGCATTTTTCACATACCCAAGGTTCATTATTTGCTTAAGCACCACATTAACTTAGAATCTTTATTTCCATAGTATTTCCATACTACTGAAGGACTAACGTGCGTCTCCAGGGCACAATATATAATTGAACGCCCCAGAATAAAGTTTAGGAAAAGGACCTTGTACAATCTTCTGATTTTAGGTATTTCAATAATTGAAGTTTGATTTCATCCCATTCCATGACAGAATCCTTATTCTATGTTCTATTGAAAAATCTAGCTGATGTATAAACCTGTTACTTGAAACATTGAAGAAAAGAAAGCATACTTGGCAAATTTATTTGTTGTGTAACTTGGAGATCAAGAGAAATTTGCATTCAAAGGAAGCAGAATGTTTATCTAGAGTCAATAGTACTTTCTTTTATCATTATTTTACCTTTTATCTCCAAATTCAATGGCATTCTATGCCATTTTGAGAATTAGGTAGGTCTTTTATAACAGATCAAGCCAGTATTTTTCATTATATGATGGGGTTTTATTTTCATGGACTTCCCAAAATATACTTTTCTCACTTTAAAAGGGGAAATTGACATAAATATCTTTCCAGTCTGGAATTTGCTGATGCTGAAATTATTTTTTAGAAAAAAGCAGTATCTCAGTATAACAAAGACGGATAAAAAAAGATGGGAAAAGTTCTTCAGAATTAATCCCTTTCTAATTTATTTATTAAAATTTTAATTGAAAAAAACCCAACAACAAAAAATGAGAAAACTGTACTGCTTTAGAAGATCCATTATACAATTAAATGTCACCAGTACAAAATCATTCCAATGGGAATTTTGTCAACTAGATATGAGGGAATTTATTTTAATTCCTGCTTTGTCATCAGATGGATATCACTAGCCTTCTCACAAGGCTCAGTCAAGTTAACAATGCTTTCATTATGTTCCAAAACGAATAGCCATTGAACCTGCCTGTGGATTCCTATGCTCTACCTCGTCCAAGATCTGCAGGAATTCAGTCCATGATAAGATACATGACACAATGTCAGGTTTTGCAAACCCTCAAACATGTACATATATTTACCTACATGAGAAAAAACTGTGCACATGCTCCAGTGTTTGCCACACGAAATATTAGTTTGCATAATTCCCATTATGCAATGCGGTACCTTTACTGATTAAATACCTCAGGTGATTACCTCAAAAGGATGATAATTTTAATAATGCAGTGTGGTACTACTTAACATTTTGGAAATGAGTTAATCACTGGGACACGACCTAAGACTGTGTAGAAAATGAGGAATTCACAACCAAAAGGAAAAAGAATATTAACAGAGAAAAACAGGAGAATGAGAAGTACTATGCAGACAGATTAATTTCAACATCTACTGAGCAATCCTTTTATAAAAGATTATTACCAACATTATCTTAATTCTCGCAAGGTTAAACTGATTTATGAAATGAGTTCTTGTTAGGCATTCACAAAAGTACCTACAGTAGTTTTAAATCACACAGCCATTTTCTCCCAAATTTTAAAAGTTTTTCAGGATGGGAATTTAATTCATCAATTAATATTCACAAGTTATTTTTAATCCTATTTCAACATACATTTATCAAGATATATACCAAACTCTAGGAAATGAAAAGCTGATTTTAAATCCCTTGAGAAAGAAACACTCACTTTTTTCAGTTCCTTTTCATATAAAGAAGAGTCATCTGCGAATTCATCTGCTTTAATGCACAATACTGGTACTGAGATGATTTTTGGTTTCAAAAGTAGGCACCTAAACAGAGGGGATGAAAATTAGGACATTATATGTTGAAAGTCACTAGAAAATAAATATTTTCAATATCTTTCAAATAGAGCTGTCAGTTTCAGCCAATTTTTTTTGTTTGTTTGTTGGGTTTTTTCATGAGGAACATGTATCTTTCCAGACAGTTGTTCCTTTTTCTTATTCTCTCTTTTGAAAACACTTTTGTTTGCTTTCTTTCTCTGCCTTGTTTGTAGCTTTTTTTATTAGGCAAAATGTCAGAAAAGATTGATCCTTATTTATCTTTATAAGGGAGGATGTCACAGTTTGCCGTGTCTCTGACTACTTGTTTATATAACAGATGAAAAAATATCAAGCAGTAAACCAGAAACCCATTACTATGTTGAGAATCTTAACAGAGATGGACCAAAGTATTTTTATTGACACAGTTACTTCGTTGATCATGATCAGAAGAAAAAATCCTGTACATCTGTGCTATGCAATTAGAGACTCATTGGAAGTTTGAAGATTGGAAATGCTTCTGGATTTCTGCTACTTCAGCAGTGATTCAAGTTCATTTTTGGCTCCTCCCAACACTAGGCCAATATAGGTTTATTTTACATAAACTTATATCTCTATAAATAAGTAGGTAAGTAAATAAATTAGCTCAAGGTCTTTCCCTGTTTCCAGGCTGTGCCTTCCTTACTTCCCTTGGCTGCTCTGTTAAAGTTCTCTTTACACCTGGAGAGATTACATACATCCTTTCTGCATGCACAAGCTGAAGTTAATGTGTCTCTCCATAACCAGCTTGGTGCACACACAAGCCTGAAATCAGCATTTTTCCCATTTACACTTGAAGCTTACCACGTTAGGGATGCTCTCTTGCATGCTTGTACAGGGAATAGGCTCAAGGGAAGGCTATCAAGGGACAAAGGATATATAAAAATTCTAACCTGTCTCACATGGACATTATATTGATAGACTTTTATTTTATGTTGTATGGAGATTTTTTGAAGAGTGTGCTGGAAATACAGATATGAAAAGATTTATATCTTGCTATTTCAGTAAATCTTAGCAGTTACAAAATGTGCTTGGGGAGAATTTGAAACATGTTTGGTTTTAATTATTATCAGAAATTGTCTGCACAATCGTAAGTTGGTACATATCACTTTTTAGGTGTAGTTTTAGAACATCTGAATTTAGTGCATTTGAATTGATTTAGTGGAATCTGCCAAAGAAAAATAAAGTAATGTGGAAATTTTAAAGCCATTTAAGACTAGTCTAATAGGTGGTTTACTGGTTTATAACGGTTTTGAAATGTACAAGGAGAAAACGTGCTCTGACTATAGGAGGAGGTGTCCCTGCTGCTGGGAGGTAGGGAAGAGCAATATTCCCCCCACTACTGATCTTATGTCAGATATTTACTTCTTTGTTCAGTGCCAGACTCTGTAAAAGAGGCTTCGTCTGGTATTCAGGATGAAAACAGAGTATAACCCATGATCTTCAGCCTTTCTCTACATCCATCTACATACTTCAGCAACTATGAATATGCAGGTAAGATAAACATTAAACCCGAGTTAAGAACCACCAAAAGGAATCCTGGCAGGACACATCTTTCATTTTTTTGCTAAATCAAAGCTAGCTAAGGAATAAATTTGGACTGTGTGCTTCAGTCATGAAAATTGTCTTCAATCACAAACAGGATCTTTTCTCATTTTGTTGTAGTGTTTACCACACTGAGGAGTAATTCTGAGGAGTAAACACATAGTTCTTTTCAAATCAACAATTCAAAGCACTTAAAAGCCTCCACAATGCTGTTAAGGCACCAAATGTAGTGTATGGGTGTAGAATGCTAATTTGACAAAGAAGGAAGTTATTCCTTAAATACTAGAAGCATTTATTAAATACTCAAATTTCCAAGCCCTTCTGCGACTGAGTTACAGAAGATGCATGAATGAACTCTATATTCAGTCAGTGACTTGCTAGAATGGTCTTCAGGATTCAAAATTACTCATTTATACCTTTTCCCTGGTCTTGTGAGCGTAACCTGGGTCTGAATTGAAGCTCTAAAATAAAGTCAGTGTTGACCTTGTCTCGTGGTGGTATCAGATTACCCTCTCTAAATGGTCCTCTACACAAAAAAAAAGTCCTTATCACAGGGCTCTCTCACCTGCAAATTACACGGAAAAGCCAACTGCCATCTTGCCTGAAGGTGAGAAAAGAAAGGAAAAACTCCAGTGACTTTATGAAGTCTTTTAATGACCTTCTACAACAACCTTGGTTATTAACACAGAGCGTGCCTTGGTGCTGCAGTGCAAGCCAAAGTCCCTAAGTCTGTCAGAGTTTGACGTGAGCTCTGGGAGCTCTGACAGCTGAATAACTTTCATTGCAATTAATACTGGAAATATCTGGGAGACTGAATACAGATTACCATTGCAATATTCAGCAATCCTCAGCAAATTATTTGCCCATCACAAAAGTGTGAAATAGCCCAAACAGAAAGAGACAAATTAAAAATAGCACAACACGGCACTGTCCATATTCCATCTGTATTCCATCAAACCCAGAGCACTTTTAACACATCAGAGTTGAAAGCAAGGGAATTAAATGCTACAGGCTCTTTTATCTTTTGAAAAAAGACAAAACAACAACAACCCTAGCAAAACTGAACAGTATCTGAATGAGCCAAGAAACTCTTACTAAAAATAAAAGTCATCTGTGGTTGCCTGTGTTACTGATTTCTTCCCAGAAGAAGCGTGAAGTCCGATAATTTCTCTTCAAGACAGAAATAATGTTTAAAATCAATTGTTGACAGAAACACAAGGCTCCTCTTAGAAGGAATTATAGACATTGCAGGGGATAAATTGTCTAGCTGCCCAAGTACTTCGATTTACTTGCCCACCTATATTGAATAAAATCTCATCAGAAATGTTTGGGGCCACCAAGAGCACTTGTGCAGTGGATTGATCCAAAGTAGAACCCTACAGCTGGTCTCCCCCTGCTCTGGGTACCCCTGTTGTAAGCCTGTTGTACCAGCCCTCTACTAACAGCACCGACCCAGGAGTGGGAAAGCTTGCACAGTGCTTCTCATTTAGAAATGGTTGAAAAAGCATTACGTGGCAGTTAAATTTTGGAAGAGTGATGTTTTACTGGATGTATATACCTGCCCCTCACAGATTTCTCACATTACAGCCTCCTAGCATTCTCAGGCATCAGCAGTAAAATATTTACTGGGCATTAGCAACCTTACAGCAAACATACCCCGTGTACATGAGACGTGTGTACACTCTCTAGAAAATAACTCAGCTGGTTTGCTTAAAGGTGTTGACAGTAGGCTCTTTTTTTGTTTTTCTCTTATCTAGATAAATAAATCTACTTAGATCTACTTAGTGTAAAACTACTTTTACAATTACTGAGTGTACCTTGGAAAATGAAGACAGTGGGATGTTTACATGCAGATCATGTGATCAGGCACTCCATAAACACCAACCTTTCATGCTATACATATATGTAAGGTGATTTTCTTTATCTCTGTGGACCATTTGTCCATAGCCAGCCACAGGCTGCCTAATTTTGCTCTAATTATCCTATAACATAGGCAAGTTATTTTATTCTGGAAGTCAATAAGCTAGTTGGGATCAAGACTATATTGGTTGTTTTCTCTTAATGTAGAAAATGAGGGCTAAGTCCTTGTAAATAATATAGTACACTGGCATGCAGTAAATACTGCAAGCAAAAGAAAAAGCTATAAATAAGACTGCGTGAATGGTTTGTTCTTTTATGGCATTTACAATGTAATATGGGACTCTTGCTTTGCAAGATCCTAGTGTGTAAATGTGAATATATCTGTGTGGGGACCTGTGTTGTGGCCTATAAGGCCAAAGAGCAAAAGCTCCAATCTCCTCCTGAAAGGCAGAAGCCGGGAGATTTTTCTCTGTTAGGGTGAGTGGATTGGGTCCTCCCAAGATCCTCTGTTCTCTCATTATTATGTATGCACCTTTCGTTACTGCTATTGGTTTTGTATCTCTCCTCCCCTTATCTACCCTATATGCCTCCCCTTCCAGATTGTCCTCCCTTCCCTGCTCTCCCATTGGTCCCCTTTCCTGGCCGCTCCTTCGGGTTTTCCCTGTTGGCCACTGTACCTCAACCCCTCCCATGCACCGCCCCTGTGCCCTGGGACCATTGGCCCTCATGCTCTCTCCGCCCTCCTCATTCCAATACAAAATCCCATGACCCTGCTGTGGCTTTGTCTTCACCTCTGGGAACCTTTATGCTGTGTAAGTAAAGTTCTTCTGTGGAACCCCGTGCGGAGACCCTCCCTCACCTCCTTTATCACCACCGGGCTGTGGGGCCATGCTCTCTGGGAAGGTTGTGGCTTGCAACAACATGCCACGCTTAGAAAGGCACCGCAAAATATCTGTATGTGTGGTGTGTGTGTAAAAATATGTATAGAGATGATTCTTCGTAGAAACCATTAAAGACTTAAGTCCTTCTACTTTTCAAACACCAGTAAACCACTAACATCATATGTATAAATGCCAAATTAATGTCTTCGGTATTATTTTTTTGGCTTTCTGAACTATGAGTAAGAAATCTAACAGAAACTGAATCATAAATTCAGCATTTTTCCTTTTCAGTCAAATTACAGGAACAGTAGCAGACAGAGACAGTGATACAGCTGTGCTAAGAGCCTGACATCCGTAGCATATGCACTTACCAAGATTTTACTTCCTAGCAGCTCTAGCCTGGTTCTGCCAACTGAGAAGCCATCAGCAGATGCAGCACCAAATGCGGTTCTGGACTGCACCTTCCAGTTCAGCTTCAGCTGAAAGGAAACGGTGCAGCTCTACTGAGATGAAGCACAGCCACAGGAATAATGCAGTCGCCACTTCAAAAAGTGCATTTCTGGTTCCTAAAATGTTACAATAGATATACCCACAATTTCCATCTAGGACAGGCACCTGCTGCTGATTCCAACCCATTTATAAACGACTAGAGCTTCATCTTAACAATATTAATTATTTTTTTATCTTTTAATAGGAGGATAATCTGGAACCCAAATTTTATGATTTTTAAACTTCATATTTTTATTCAATGACAATAATTGATTGTTGTGGGTTGGAGCTGAGTTGATTGATAGGTTCTCAATCCTTTTTCTTTTTTTCAATTTTGCATATTTAAACCTGCTGGAGGTGCGGGAACATCCCTTTTGATCTGGCTCTCCCGTGGGGAGGAGGGGAGAAATGGCCCCGGGCTCCAATTCTCAGAGCGGGCCCGAGCCTCCCCTCCCCTGGCACCAGGGGCACAGCCCCTGGAATGCTGTGGGAGAAACCCCCAGAGCTGAGGCAGCTAAAGAAACATCCTGTGAGCTGCACAGTCGAGACCACTGGAGCGGCTTCCAGGACCCGGGGGGGGCTTCCCATCCCCCCAGTGCATGTGGCTCCGTGCAGACCCGGGCGGGAGCCAATTTCCGGCTTTCTGCAACCAACACAGCCTACATCAGACTGAAGAGAACATCAAATAGCCGGCAGGATAAAGGGAAAGGGGCTTTTTCCTCCAATGTACAGCCCGATGAGAGTTAGTTGTTCAGCATGGCATCAAAGTCAGAGAGAGAAAGAGAAAATGAGTTATGCGGGACGAAGCCAAAGATGGCGGCGGAGAAAAGCGGGCAGAGTCGCATGCACTGCGGAGCTTGAATTTGCTTTTTGCAGACTGTGGTAAAAACTGTAATACCATAAACTGTTCTTTTCTCTTTAATCCATTTAAAAGGCGTGGGGGGGATTGAGAAATCTGTGGGCAGCCTATGGAAAAATAAAGGTGATCCACACTAGGTCACCTAGGAGCTGTGTGTCAGTTTGAAGCAGTCATCCAAGACAAGAGACTTTTAGAGATTTTTGTGAAGAAGAGAGTTGTTGATTTCAGGCTGGAATTTGCTTATCCTTAAAATGAGAACACCCCATGTTTGGCCCATGACAGCAGTATAAAAAGACTGTGAGATTTGCATGGGAGAAATTGGTATTTTTCATTGCAATAGACTGTTTCTGGGCGGACGGACTATTGCAGGTAGCAGTTTGGAAATCATGCTGGAGCAGAGAGGAAACCTCTTTTTCCCTGAGTTTGGAGAGACTTTTTAAGAACTCTGATACTGACCAAAAATCCCATCTTTATTATCCTTTGTGCAAGCTGGGTGCTGGAAGTGGGGGGAAGTGCTGGAAGGAGGC